>NW_021026285.1:190286-296702 GCF_004153795.1 Camellia sinensis | reverse complement strand
GTTTACCTTGAGTTTTGGACATAGTTGCATGCCTTGCTTGCATTGATGGGTTGATTTGGCATCATTCCTCATGTATTTTCAGAGCTTGCTATGCTTGCCATTAGTCCATGTTTATCCTCTTTTAAGTGTGCTTAAAAGTTGCTTCTTTATGCTTAAGAGTTGGGCCATGTGTGCATGCATGTTTGTATGTGTTTTGGCCTTCATTTCCTTAGCATTTGGCCACTGTTTTGGACCTAGTAGAGAGCTGTCCATCTTGGTGTAAGTCCCTCCTTTGCATGTTGTTGCATGCTCGCCTTGTGTGTTGTTGCATACTTTTGGCCTATTGCATGTGGCATGCTTGAATCACACATTGCATTTAGCATGTTTTCTTCCTTTTGTCTTGGTTGCTTAGCATGTTACGTGTCTTGCATGTTTGCATGTTCGCATTGCATATTGCATGCTTGTTAATTTGCACATGTTGTCACATGCCTTGCATGTTTGTTTATTTAGGTTGTGTGCTTAGTACACATTACTTGCTTTCATGCTCATGATTGCATACTTAGCTCACATGTCTAGGTTGCATTGCATTGAGCATGCATGCCTTCTCTCTTGATCAAGTGATAGAGGCTGGGCTTTATGTGTTTATTTGGTTTGCATTTCATTTGACATCAAAATGCATAACTTGGCCTCTTGGGCCATCACGCATTGAAATGCGCGATTGGTGGCCCAAGGGTCAGGGACCATCCTCCTTTGAGTCATGAACATGATAAGGAGGGTGTTTGTGCAAACATTTGCTTGAAATGCATTGACATGCCATGTTTGCCCCCTGCTGCTGTCAAAACAGGATTCTGCAGATAAATATGGCCGGTCGACTGCATAAAGTGCCAATCGACCAATGATGGATGGCCGAGAGCTGAATATTTGGTCGATGACCCTTCTACCATGGTCGGTGATGTTTCCCCTTGGTCGGTGATGCTCCACAGTGTTCAGAGAGTGTTCCTTGGGACTTGTGCAATTTTCAGAAGAGCAGAGCAGGGTAAACAGAGGCAGCTTGTGCATGGTGATGGATTTCCGAGCAAACCCGAGCATGCATGCATTGGACCCTCTTCCCGAGGCTGTTTTATTGCTTTCTTAGCTTAGTTAATTTGCTTAACTAGTTAAGTGGTTTATAATAATTAATTAGCTTGTAGGTTAATTAATTTGTATTATTCTTTTGGTTCCTCCGAGCGAGGGCGAATGTGTAATAAGTGTGGGTGTGTGTGTGCATGTCTTCCAACCCCCATTTCTTTCTCCCTTTTACTTGCCTGCTTTTGATGGTTAGTACTAGCGCATATTTAATTTAGCATACCTTATGCTATGCATGCGTGCATTCATTTATCAGTATTGCATGCACCGGGTTTGGCGCATCATGCTAACTGCATAGTATTTTAAATCTAACTTGAATACATGTTACTTGTTGCATTTCATATGCCATCCTAAGATTAGCCGAGCCTATTCTAGATTGCATTTTGCCTGTGATGCATTAGCTATTTAACATGGACTTGGATCATACGTTTGATTGCTAACATGTTCTTTATTTTGGCTCGAAGTACGCTATAAGTATTTGTGCTTTAGCATCTCGCATGAGTGTGAATGTTAACATGACAGCATGCTTACCATGTGGCTATGTGCTTATGTGATATTACTACCTGAATGCCTGTGGGTGAAGGTTGGATTGCTTGAGTTGGAACAACTCGTTGAAATCCGTATTTTAGCCTACTTGCGAGTAGCAAATTTCAAACCATTTTCCGAACAAACGGATATGCAATGCTTTGTTCCAAATTAGGCGATCTAGTCTATACTTTTGTGTTGTGCGCATCACATACTAAGATTAGCTAATTAATCAGAATAAGAACACATAAAGTATTCAAAACTAGATATCATGGTTAGTAGAGGCCGATCTTCGGATCGGGCAAGCGGGGGTGCTCATAGCCGACCTTTCCCAATCGTACCCAAGTTTCCGAGCCGAGGCAACTTTGGTGATGATGGACACGTGGCCTTAGGCAAACGAGTCAGGGTTTCCTAAATTTTCCCATAAAAAATATTTAGGTGGCGACTTTGTATCTGGAAAAGCAGTCCATGTTTGGCACTTCTTTCTAAAAATCTGTTTTCTCAAAACGATTTGCTGGATTTGGACTCTTTGGTGATTTATCAATCTCACATTGCACATTGTGAGATCAGATTAAGAACCGTGACAATTTGAGTCCGAACTGTAGTAAACCCACAAACGAGCAGAACGGCGGGAATTCATTCCTCCCGGGATGTTCGGGGACGTCTACAGTTTCTGGCAACTCTACTGGGGACTTTAGAGAGCTTGACTCGAACTCGTGATATCTTGTTTTAACTATACTTATGTGTTTCTTTGCATTGCATGTGCATTGGTGCGCCTAGGACACCGTGTTTGCCATTTGCTATTCCTGAGCGGTTAGCATGAGGCTACGTGCCATAAGGTTGACCGGTTACGGGCTCTGCCAGTGTGGGAACACAAACCCCAATTTTACCTTCGACCTAGTGCATATTCGAAATCCATAGTGACCATTCCAAGCTAAGACAGGTTGCTACCCGATTATTGGTTGTTTGAAACCACTGCGTGCGTAGTGAAACCCTAGTTCCTGACAAAATAGGACAGGAAAACCCTACCCCAACATAGGGGTGTTTTGGCTCTCATTTACTTGTTATGTGCTTTTAGAGTGTATCTCTACAAGAACGCACATATCAGTTTGCAAGTTTAGTACCAGGTCTGAGGGCATCAGTATCAGTGTTTTGGGGAATCGGTTATATCTGCGGGTATCAGATTCAATTTTTTGGGGCAGTGATTTTGGGGAACAGTGATCCGTAGTATAGTACAGTTATTCAGTTACGCCTATGTCTGTTCCGTTTGGGCTGAAATGCTGCTTGTTTTCCCTTTCAGTTCAAAGATTTGGGTTCAGAGATTTGGTGTTCTCCTTCGCTGAGGGAAGGCAGACGTCTGATCTGTCAATCGCCGATTGCATAATCTACGTTCAAGTTCAGCGGACTTCTGATGACCCAAAGTTCAGAGGAAATCGTGGTTATGGCAGCTGCATTAGACCAAGGAACCATCTTGCGGGATGAGGCCAATGTTGAAGTACCACATCAGCCCAGGTCGCCTGCCGCGCTCCCGATCCGAGAGCCCTAGTTGTTTCAAGCTCATGAGCCCACCACGTTTGAATTGATGGGAATGATTGGTGACCTTCAGAGGTCTGTGGTTGTTCTCGCTTACGGAATGTCGGCTCCGCTACCAAATGCACCATATGCTAGGAATTTTGTACCGCAGGAGCCCCCGCTATTGGGGCGAATTGTGATCAGCCAACCTGAGGTTGTCCCAAGCTATGACCGTGACATGCCAACAACAACCGGGTTTCGCTCTGATATAGCAACCCAAACCCTCGATCCGGCTGAGGCTAGAGGTAAGAACAAAGTGGGAACAGATGCTGATCCCGTTGAACAACTGATGTGGGCAGTCGAGGCTTTGAAAGCCGGGGGGATGAATAAGCAACAAATACTCGCAGTCATGGCTAAGACTGTGGATGATGCTTTCCCCACTCCAACCGAAGGCAGTTCAAGCCTGGCGAAAAATCGGGATAGGCCCCGTCATGCCAGAACAGCTCCTTCCGCTCCCAACCCTGCACCGAGAAAAGATCAGAAAGCCAAGGTAGTGCATGCCGACCCTTTCGCTAGTGCATCTAGCAAGAACCCTCATACTTCGAAGTATCTGCCTTGAGGGCGCAGAGTCTTTCATGCCCTCTACATCCCTTTGTCTAGGGCATTTCAAATTTTGGCTAAAAAGGGGCATCTTAAACCCCTCGAGCCTCGACCTCTCCCGAAGAATCTTCCTCTCACACATGATATTGCCTTGTACTGCGCGTACCACCAGCAAACCGGTCACAGCACCGACGGTTGTCTCCGCCTTCGCCACGAAGTGCAAGATTTGATCGACAATGAGGTCATCCTCCCATCCACCTCAGCAAAGTCTGTCACCACTGAATTGTTGGATTTCAAGGATAGTGCAAGTATGTGATCAGGGGTTGGACCACCTGCGGGCGGCGCTCGGTGTATTTCAGATATGGCGTTTGGCACGCATAGTTGGGAGCATTTGCGAATGCAGTTTTGTAACTTCTGGCTTGGGTGTCGAGTCAGTTCTTTGTTTTTGTGTTGAGTCTGTCTCTTTGTCCTGAGTCAGTCTTTTTGCTTAAGGGTCTGTCTTGTTGTGTCAAGTCAGTCCCATTGTATAAAATGTCAGGTGATTCCGGGTTTGTTGCCTCGAATACCGTTTTGTTTTGGAATTACCCTTTTGTTTTCTTTGAGTCTGTCTCTGCTGTGGAGCCAGTTACAACCAGGAAATCTGAATGAAATAGTTGAGGCTATCATGTTTTCCGTGCCTATTGCTACTTCGAGCTAGTTGTGCCAGAAAATTTGAATGAAACGGCAGAGCATCTCACTTACTCTTCTGCACCTCGAATTCATTGCATTGACCTAAGTTTTTCGAAACTTTTTTAACACCGTGGTGATGAAAACGAAGAGGAAGGAATTCCTCTGGATTTGCAAAACTTTGATCAAATTGAGAGAAAGAGAGGCATGCCAAGCCCTTAATGATTGAAATCATGTTTGTTAACGTGAGTACTGAGAAGGACCCTGGCTTGATCCAAATTGGTTCCGCACTATCTTCAGCGCCAGCGATTTGTCGCTTTCTTAAAAAATTTTCAAAAACAAAATGTTTTGCGCAGTCCTGCGAAGACTTGTGTGGAATCGCTCTTGAGAATGTGCAGCTTAGGATCGCTCTCAGCCTCAAGACTTGAGCCCTTGCTTTCAAACCTTGGACCTTAGTTCAGAATGTTCAACGGTCAACTACAACATGAGGCCTGCGTGGCCAAATTTGAAGCAGCCCTCGAACAAAAGGCAAAGAAAGTCAGATCAAGAAGATCAGACCTCATCAGAAGAAGCTTGCGAAGCTAGAATAGAAGCACCCCTCGAACTAGGGGCAAAAATGTCCGATGTGCTCGAAGAGCTGAAGATGAATCCTTCTGCAAGTCAATACAACAGCCACCCTCCCGGATATGGATGGCTTCAAGATCCTAAAACCATTTGGCATGGACTTGTTACACTTTTACCCTTTTAGAGGCTCGCTGGGCCGAAAACCAGGAAGGGCGACCCAGGCAAAAGTTAGAGCAAGAAAAATAAAAGAAAAGAATAGAAAAAAGAAATGCAAAAAAAAAAAAACGAGAATGAAAAGATTTGAAAAGAAAAGACAAAAAAATGAATAAAAAAAAAGGAATTGAAAAGAAAAGAAGAATAAAGCTCGCAAGGTTGAAAACCCGCACAGGGCGGCCTTGGCAAAAGTTAGAGCCTAAAAAGTGAGGGTTAATACACGAGTGTACCTTAACTGGAACTACGTAAGGCTTGGTTCCCATGTTTGGGATACGTAGGCAACTTCATCCTGAAGTCCAGCCCGAAACACTTCCAAATCAAGTGTGTCCATGTAATGGTTTTGATCATCCTTACCTTTTCTGAATCCGATAGTTCGGTTGTGACACAACCAGAACTACGTAAGGCTTGATTCCCATGTTTGGGATACGTAGGCAACTTCATCCTGAAGTCCAGCCCCACGCACTTTCAAAGTGACTGTGTCCATATATTGGTTTTGACCATCTTCATCTTCTCTGTATCCGAGAGTTCAATTGCGATCATCACTAATGAGGACTGACTATAGTATGCTGCGGCGTTATCCAGACAAGGGGCAACTTTTCGTTGCCATGAGTCGCCATCCAAACCAGGGGTAACTTTCCGTTACCATGTTGTGCCCTTTGGAACAAGGGGCAATTTTCCATGGCCTCCGATCCGAGGTTGTGCATCTCAAGAGTAAGTTCCGTGCTCATTGAGCAGTGACCGTTTGCAAAAATAGTTTTTGAGATTTTTTTTTCTGAAGTTGACTATTTTCTCAAAAATTATTCCATCTTTTCCAAAACTGGACCATTTTCTTGGACCCAAAAAAGGAAAATTTTCAGTGCTCATAGCCTGACTTGCATGATTTTCAAATCAAAAATCGAACAAGTATGTTAATCTAACTCTCATTTTGGTCAAAATTGTTTTAGTAGAAACCCAAAACAAAAAATGGTCAAAATGATGAACTAAAGGGCACAGTTGAGTCAGGCTTCCTGTCTTTTCCCCATCGGCAGCATACTTGCCAGAAAGAGCACAACTGGAGCTGTCTATAAAGGGCTGAAAGCTCTCTTACCCTCCGAGCAACGAGGTATCAAGCCAAGTGCGAAGCACGAGTCGGAATGGATTAAGATACTCCATTCCCTCATCAGGAGCATCGATTAGACGTCGCCGGAAGAAGTAGCTGCGAGCTAATAGTGTTGGGCATGAACCCACAAGCTCTTGTTTAATCACCGACCATATCTGGGGAGGGATGAAAAATGAGAGAGTGAAGAATAGAGAGGTGTAAGTCGAGAGAAAAGTGAGCAAAAAGGGGTTTTGAGAGAAAAATCGAGCCTGAGGGCGAGTGATGTGAGAATCACAAATGAGAAGAAGGTGGGAAACAATACCCGGAGAAACTGGCTCCTCGCGAACTAAGAGGTCTCTTGTCTTTTATCACGTCTGTGTGTCATGTCTTTTGTTTTGAATGTGTCGATTCTTGCCTTGAGTCGTCTCGAGTGTTACTCGATTTGTTTAGGTTCAATCCTTTTCGCTATGTTCAGTCGTAGGCTCAATACTTGGTTGAAAACCCTTTCCTCAAATCGTTTTGTGCTCAGAGTGCTGTGCCATTCCCCACATTTGTGCAAAACATAATTTGGTTCTTTCATAAAACTGCAGGGTCCACCCCCAATAAGTGTGAACAGAAAAACCTGGACCTATCTGAAGCTTTTGGGTTCCGGATTGCGAAGAAAGAAATTTTGGAGCATCTGAGTGCGTTTCAACTTCTGCAGAGTTCAGAATGAACCGTGTATTCAGAATGAGCAATAGGCTGCCGTGGGCTATGAGTTCAGAATGAGCAGTTTTTAGAATGGGTTGTGTGTTCAGAATAAGCAGTGCGTTGTATGAACTGTGTGTATAGGCTGTATGCAGAGTAAACCAAGCACTATGTTATGGGCTGTGTGTTCAGAATGAGTAGTAGGTTGTATGAGTTGTTTTGTCATTAGCTGGTTCACTACTTGGTTATTATAATACAAGTGTTTGATTTTCAGACAAAAGATCAATCTCATTTACATTGTTGTGTAATATGATGCGATGCGATGCGATGTATGAAATACACAAATGTAACACTTTTTCAGGGAAAAAGTTTGTTTCATTTTATCATATTTTCAAGTACAAAGTTTCAAAGAAAATAAAACCTATCTGCGGCAGTACAAGGTACTTAAGCTACCAGCAAAAAGAAAAAGTAAAAGTAAAACAAAAAGAAGAAAAGTAGCAAAAATCTGGATCAGCATCGATCATCTCAGGCCTGAGAGTTTATCCTCGTCCTCTTCCTGGATGAAGGTCCAGGGGCGTCATCGCCACCTATATAGTCTGAGCCCGAGTCCGAGTCATCTCCGATCTCCTCCTCAGATGCCTCTGCCTCCGTCTCTGCCTCAGACTCGTCATCATCTGGGATCGGTGCTCGAGAGCTACTCCCAACATGAGTGCGCCCCACTTTGGTGCAGGGAAATACTGTGCCACCTCGCCCTCCTCCTCAAGCAGGAACAGAAGGCCCAGCTGGAGCACCTCCTACTGTACGAATTTGGAATGGAGGCTGAAAAGCACAAATGGCAAACGCATCAGTATGCTACGCAAAAACAGAGTATGAATGCTGTGAGCAGTGTATCAGTACAGAATGTAGTGTATGAGTACAGTGTATGAATACAAAATGCAGTGACTGAGTGCAGTGTATGAATGCCGTGAGGGCCGTGTATCAAGTGTTGTGTTGATAAGTGCGATACATCAGATTGTGTAAAGTTTGAGTCGGTGGTCAGAAAGACTTACCGGGATACTGTAAAGGGCCAGCAGGTCTAAGCTCCGCTGGAGCATCCCCATCATGGAGGCATTCAACTCCAGGGACTGGTGAGTGTACTCGGAGGAAGCCTGCAAAAGTGTTAGAAGTATCAGTATTCTGCGGAATATCAAGAGAAATGAAATGAAATGGCTGTATAAAATGCAGTAGTACATACCGGAGGCAAGTTGTAGAAACCGACTAGCCCGTGATCAGCCGGAGGGGGAGTAATGGGGATCTGATAAATCTCCTCACTCTGCCCTCTGTATGTCATCATCGTGGGCAACGCCGGCCATCCAACTTCCCGCCCTCTCCGAGGCCCACTCCTGCCACGGGCCCGAGCCATCCTAGGTGCTCCTGCCCCTACTCCCGCTCCCGCTCCAGCCGCTGGCACCGCAGGCCTCTCTCTCTCAGCTCTACGGCCACTGCTCAGAGGCCGCATGATGTAGGTCTGGACGTACTCTGCATAGTTGCCCTCACCTCTAAAGCCCTCCGCCTCCCATCCGATCGTGTAATCGGCCATCTCATGTTGAGGGTATCTCTCTGTCTGTCTCATGTCGATAGGGGGTGGACCCAGGGCTATCTGCTCTAGTAAACCTAAGGTCTAGCGTAGGAAGCGCTCGCCCAGGTACCAAGCCCGACAAACCGGGCCCTCCAACAGAATCCTGAACCAGGCAGTCTCCTCAGCACCAGCATACCGCTCCCGAATTGCGGCTGGCAACGGAGCCCAAGGCTGCCAGGTGATCCGTAAATGATACACAGTTGGTTATCTACCGTTATCGAAAGAACAATGCAAAGCAAAGCTTAATTGAACTGCAAATTCTAAAATACCTCTGTGGCAGTGATGGTGTCGAAATAGCGGCGGAAGAATATGAAAGACTCCTGGGGTCTCCGCACGCATCTCACGTCAAAGCGGTGGGAGAATGGAACGCTGAGGGGGGTCTCCTCGTCTGGCACTGGGGCAAGCCTCGGGAAGTAGGCATAGACCCACAACTGCAGAGCAAATATCAGTATGCTTATCAGATAAAGCAGAATGCAGAATAAAGCAGAAATTGCAGAACCGTGTATTGTACAGTGTGTTGTGCAGAGTGTACAGTGTGTGCAGTATACAGTCAGTGTAAAGCAGATTGCATGTTTGCAATGTGTACGGTGTATAGTCAGTTGGCATCAGATTGTGCAGTATGTGAAGTATTGTGCAGTATACAGTCAGTGTAAAGCAGATTATATGTGTGCCGTGTGTGCAGTATACAGTCAGCGTGAGGTAGACCGCAGTGTGTGCAGTGTACAGAATACAGATAATGTAGAGCAGAAATGTAAAACAGAGAAAGAGGATGTACCTCCCAAGCCCGCCAGTAGCCTCCGAACAACTGTCTACTGAGGCAAGAGGATGAACTCATGTAGCCGTATAGTATGGCCAAGCCTGCGCCACCCCAGTCATAGCGGCGGATCCGCGTGACGTCCACTAAAGCGCTCAGCAGACAGAGGGGCACAGTGTTCGCCCGGTCGGCGAAGCGGGTCGTCCCCAGCAAGAACATAAGGAAGCCACGTGCATACTGCTCCGCCTCCTCCTAAGCCATCGGCGCCTCCTCAGCTAAGGCTGGCTGAATCCTGAAGTGGTCCTCGAACCACGAATATCTGACAAATCCTGGACGGGCAAGAGGCAGTAGGTCGCCAAGCAAGTACATCTGAGTGGCCTCCCACTCGTCCATGTCTGTATCGAAGGGGATCGAATCACCCCCTATCCCGATGCCGGTGAGCATCAAGAAGTCGAAGGGAGTCATCATCATGTCTCCCGTGGCAGAAAAGTGGAAGGAATCGGTAGTGTCCCACCACCTCTTCACCAGAGCGGCAAGAAGAGGCCTGCTCGCAGTAAGGCGCGATAGTCCCCTGTAGAAAGTGCCGAAGCTGGCCTGATCAACAATATGGCGGACCGCATCCGATAGCTCCATATACCATCCTCTGGCGGCAACACTCCCATACCCCCGGCAGGTATGGGAATCCCCCTGTATTCAAAAGCAAATAGTTGCGAAGCAATATTAAATGTACAGTTTTGAAGAACAGTCAAAATTGATGCAAATACAGCGTGTGTGCACGTTTTCAGATTCAAACAGATATCGGGTGCCGGTGTGCTCGAAGTGAACTACAGCATATGATGTGTCAGTGTGTCTAATTGGTTCAGTGAAAACACAGCGTGCGTGCACGTTTTCAGGTTCAAACAAATATCAGCTATCAGTGTGCTCACAGATGAATTACAGTGTGTAATATATCGGTGTATCCGGGCTAAGCAGTTAAAGAACAGAATCAACTATTGCAGTCATGTTCTACATTGTGAAAAATAAAACAGAGGGAAGACTGTACCTCAGAAGCACCGTAAGATAGATGTGACTCTGGCTCGCGCAGAAGAAGCTCTCGTGGCACGCCCATATCAAAAGTCCTGAACTGGCGAAGACCATCAAGAGGTACCACGTGACTCGCCGGCCTGTAGGTTGCCGGGTCGAACGGTCGGACACTGAGAGGCAAGAGCTCGGCCTTGGGGTCTATCTCCTGCTCCAGAGGAGTCCCGCCTCGTGGAATACCATTCGCCATGCCGAGAATGGTGTGAAAATGGGCGGAAGAGTGAAAACCGGGCAAAAATATGAAATGTCAGCTGAAAAGTCAACCCCGGGAGGGTGAAAAATGGCCGGAAAGGTCGGGGTGCAGAAAAGGCACAGAGATCAAGGAAAACTCGAGGGAAACAAACCCCGAATGGTGGAAATTGAGAAACATGCACCGAAACAAAGATTTGTTCGGTTCAAAATGTTCGAAACGCGAAGGAGTTCGCGAATCGAACGATGAAATGGGCCTTAAAAACGAGAAAAACGGAGGATAGAAGGTTGGAAAATAACCTAGAGGAAGAGGGAAAGGGTTTTCGAGTTTGTGGGAAGTGAGAAATGAGGGCTATAAGCCCTATTTTTAAAGACCCGAGCCGAATTGACCAAACTGCCCCGATTCAGGCATATTTGGCCGGTCGGCCACATTGTTGGCCGGTCGGCCAAATATTTGGCCGATGGCATTGTTTTGTGGCCGATGGATGGCCGGTGACCTCCCCTGATGGCCGGTGAGTCTCCTACACCTTTTTTTGGGTCTTTGATGCGGTTTGCGGCCTCCATTGCTCAACACAGTGCAAGAAAATGCATTTCCGAAGCTTAACCGGTCTCTGTGCCGTGTCTTCTGTGCGTAGCACTCGAATACGTGCAAGGTGTATCCTTTTTGTATCCTTTTGTCTCTTGAGAGACTCGGAAATTGCTTTACGTACGTTACGTTACAACGTTTTGTCGCGAACGCGCGTTGAGTTATACGTCATTTCACTCGCATTGTCATACTTATCATACTTGCATTGTTATGCATTTTAATATCGGTCTAGGAGACCTTAAATCCTCTGAAGGTGCAAGTCCTTTGGTGTTTGTCGTGCCCGAACGACTCTTGGCGGGTTATATCTTAGGTTGCATTGTCATGCACGCCGCACTCACCTTGTTATGCACACACCTTGTGCATTGTAGCGCACGCCATACTTGCATTGTTATGCATCTTCTTTAGGCCGCATTGTCATGCGCACCTTACATGCATTGTCATGCATGATCCTTATCACGCGTCATCATGCGCACCTTACATGCATTGTCGTGCATCTTCCTTACCTCGCATTGTCATGCGCAGTTCATTTGCATTGTCATACGTGTCTCATGTGCATTGTCATTATCATGCATTTTTCATTCGCATTTCAAAAGACAAAAACAAAAAAAGAACAAGAAAAAAACCAAAAAAAAAACAAACATGCATTGTCATGCATCATTGTAAATAGTGCATTGTCATGCATTTCATTATAAATATTACATTCCATTGCATATTGTATATATTGCATTGTAGCTTGCATGCATTCACTGCATCACCTCCATCTACGGCTTGCGCCTTTCCATGTTGAGCCTGGCCTGGTATGTGCCCGTACTCTTCGCATTGAAGCACAATTATGATATTATGTGTACGCACCTAGTGTTGTGGGTGACGGCACCATTTCTGTGTTAAACGTGGTTTGTATGTGTCCATGCCTTTCCTAGGCAAGATACGGTTCGGCCCCAAGTCTTATCCATTGTAAATATTAAATTGCATATTGTATATATTGCATTGTTGCTTGCATGCATTCACTGCATCACCCCCATCTACGGCTTGTGCCTTTCCATGTTGAGCCTGGTCTGGTATGTGCCCGTACTTTTCGCGTTGAAGCACAGTTATGATATTATGTGTACGCACCTAGTGTTGTGGGTGACGGCACCGTTTCTGTGTTAAACGTGGTTTGTATGTGTCCATGCCTTTCCTAGGCAAGATACGGTTCGGCCGCAGGCCTTATCCATCATAAATGTTACATTCCATATTGTATATATTGCATTGTAGCTTGCGTGCATTCATTGCATCACCTCCATCTATGGTTCGCGCCTTCCCATGTTGAGCTTGGTCTGGTATGTGCCCATACTTCTCGCGTTGAAGCACGGTTATGATATTATGTGTACGCACCTAGTGTTGAGGGTGACGGCACTGTTTCTGTGATTAAACGTGGTTTTTTTGTGTCCGTACCTTTCCTAGGCAAGATATGTTTTGGTCGCGCGCCATATCCATTTCATTCATTGCACTGTAGTGTAGTGTTTTGCATCCAGCATTTAGGATCATAGTCTTTCCTCAGCGTGTCATTCCCCACTTATATCATCCCACCCAATTACTTGTATCTTGTGTTCCGTCTACACACTCATAGTTCTGCATGTGTACGCGCCTACTCCACTGCTGGTATTGTGGTTTGAGGGTGTCGGCACCTTTTCTATGGTAGACGGATTTTGCATCTCCATCATCTTTATGATAGTTGTGTGGTTTTGAACTGCTTATGGTTTGATCATGTTTCAATTGCATTGCATATCATTTGCATTGTTTATACATAGTTTTGTATATATTGCATTATCATTTTGCATCCATTCCGCATTGTTATGCGTTGTCACACGAGTTGCATTGTCATGCACTCCTTCGCTTGCTTTGTCACGCAGTTTTAGATTGCATTGTTATGCATGTTGCTAACGATATCGTACCTGTTAAGTTTTCTTTCTCTTTCAGGCACGATATTGTATGTAAGGTTCATTTGAAGCTGGTGCAACTAGACGAGCCGCACAGGTATTGTATTCTCCGCGTGAGACGTATTGAGAATTGAATAATCCTCTTACATCCTTTCTACATTGTAATGTAGCTTGGTTGTTGCTTAAAACTGTTACATGTTATGCTTTGTTATAGCATTCTTTGTATGATTATGAGTTATGCTCGGCTTCTTGCATTGTCAATTGCATTTTCCCCCGCCTTCGGGCACATATCTTTATTGTCTTGCATGTTTGTCTAAGTCTTCGGCCTTGTCAAAAATGGGTCATCTCTGGGCTTTGACACTCACTGTCGTCATTGTTATGACTTTCGAGTTCTGTCAAAGAGGGGCAACTGTAGATACCCCATTTTTGACCGACCTCAAGACTTGGACGTCACCGTTTGAACAATCGGTGATCATCCATGTTCGTGTTCGTCTTGAGTTCTCGGAGGTCTCGGCCACGCGCCTTGCCTCAAGACCTCTCGACTTGCCTGTTTTGTGTTTGGTTTTCCACCAAACACATGTGCTTTGCTTTTGAGGAGCAGGGAATGGCTTGTTGGCCATTCCCACATCTCACCGACCATGGCTTGAGGCCACTGGCCATTGTTTTGTTGCCATCGGCCAAATGTTTGGTCAGTCGGCACTCTGTTTGGTCGGTCGACCATTTATTTGGTCAATTTGGCATTTTTAGTTGGCCGACCACTGTGCATCTGCTTTTGGCAGATATTTTGTGCTAGTTGTGCTAGCTGGCACCCACTTTGGGGGTTAGAAAAAAGAGTTCCAGAGGTCTGAATTAGGGTTAGGTCTTGTGTATCTATCTATCTCTATATCTCCTTCTCTTTTGCTCTTTGTATGTGTATTAAGGTGTTTTGTTCATAGTTTTGCACACAAACACCTAGAGTTACACTTTCCTTTAGCTACTGAGGTACTAAGGAGTGATTTTCAGAGTTCTTGAGTTGATCTAAGCTTGGAGAAGGGGCTGGAGTGGTCCTTGTGAAGAAGGTCTTCAAGGGTAAGAACTTTACCCCTTTATTCCCCATTTTTTCATAGGCTTTTAGCCATCCTTGCATCTATTTTTAAGCTTAACTTATAACATATAAAAGTTCTGGTTTTAAGTGCTAAAAATAGTTGTTTAAGGTTGTTTTGGTGTTTGGGGTTGTTTGACCCCTCTTAGACCTTGTTTGGCCCCCATTTTGTGCTATTTTGGTGAGCTCCGGGGCCAGCTTGTTTGGGCCTCCTCACCACTGAAATCCAGAGGGATTTTAGTGGTGGGGATGGTGCTTTGAGGTCCTAAGAAGGAGAGGGCCATCCCCTCTCCTTGTTGTCTTCAAAAGTTATCATTTTAGCCTCATGTGTGAGCACCATTGTTGAGTTCATGTTGGCCATGTCTTAGCTAGTATTTGTGCTTATTTTGCCATGTCTTAGCTAGTTCATGTGTTGCCATGCTTGTTTTGCATACTTGTCTTGTAATGCCATGAATTGCCTTAACATTCTTTGTGTTTTGAGCCTTGTTTCTAGCATGTTTTTGGCCTAGCTTTGTGAAGCTTTTATGCATGTCTTAATATGCTTAAGGTCTGTTTGGAGTTGTTTTGGCCATCCATGACATGCTTTCCATAGCCACCTTGCATTTTGGCTTGTTAGCCTTGGGTGTGTGAGTGTTGAGCATGCATTACTTGGCTTGTTTCAGTGGTTTGGCACCACTTATAACGTCATTTCAGTCCTTGTGGTATGCTTGTATGCTTGCATTTGATGCTCTTTTAATGCTTTAAGAGGCTGGTATCTTATGCTCCATGTTTGAACCCTTTTGCATGCCTTTAGACTTAGGCCATTTAGATGCCATCTAGGTGTGCCTCTGACCTTGTTTTGATCTGCCTTGGGGTGGTTTTGAGTCCCCATAGCCTTTGGGACTTGCTTCATATAGTTATGGTTTAAGCCCCTTGGCTTACCTTGAGTTTTGGACATAGTTGCATGCCTTGCTTGCATTGATAGGTTGATTTGGCATCATCCCTCATGTATTTTCAGAGCTTGCTATGCTTGCCATTAGTCCATGTTTATCCTCTTTTAAGTGTGCTTAAAAGTTGCTTCTTTATGCTTAAGAGTTGGGCCATGTGTGCATGCATGTTTGTATGTGTTTTGGCCTTCATTTCCTTAGCATTTGGCCACTGTTTTGGACCTAGTAGAGAGCTGTCCATCTTGGTGTAAGTCCCTCCTTTGCATTTTATTGCATGCTCGCCTTGTGTGTTGTTGCATACTTGGTGTAGACACCCCATTTTTGACTGTCCTCAAGACTTGGACATCACCGATGGAACCCTTGGTGATTACCCATGTTCGTGTTTTGTTTTGAGTTCCCGGAGGTCTCGGCTATGCGCCTTGCTTCAAGATCTCTCAACTCGACTGTTCTGTGGTTGGTTTTGCACCAAACACTTGTGTTTTTGTTTCTGAGACAGGGAGTGGCTTGTTAGCCCCCCCGAGTGGATTGTTAGCCCCCCCTAAGATCCATCGGCCGTGGTTTGAGGCCACCGGCCGTGTCTTCTTGATACCGGCCATTGGTGAAATAGTCCATTGGCCGGTCGGCACTATGTGTGGTCGACCGACACTTTATTTGGCCGGTGGCCTCATTTTCTGGCCGGTATCACTTTTTTCCCTTTTTCAGGCATAACGCATGCCAGCTGTGCCAGCTGGAGTGCACAAACCTAGCCGTCCATGCACGGGTGTGACTGGTTTGCACCTTTGCACCCTTTTAGTCCAATCTTCCAAGAGCTAGATTGATCCCTTTGCTCAAGCTTCTTGAGGAAGCTTGGACTCTTTATCTTGGCTTCCTCAAGAAGCTTGCATCATTTGCTTAGCTTCCCTTAGAAGCCTTGACCCTTTAGGATAGCTTCTCTTGGAAGCTTAGCCTTTTGCTTGGTCTATATAAGAGCCCCTCCTCTCTCCTTTGTGTTGGTTCAGACAATCCAGACCTAATACATAGATATATCTAATATATCATCCTCTCTCTCTATATCTCCCTCTCTCTCTTCATTTTGTGTGGATTTGAGACCCTAAAGGTGTGTTTAGTTCATAGTATTGCACTAAGACACACACTCTTACACCTTACTTCGACTTTGGGAGGCATTGAGGGTTTGTTCTTGAGGTTTTGGACTGATTTCGATCAGAAGAAGAGGGCTGCATTTGCTGTTCTTCAAGGATTCTCCAAGGGTAACACTTTTACTTTATATTCCCCAATCTTGCACTAGTCTTTTACCTATCTTGCTTACTATTTTAGACTTTTTGTATAACTGAGAAAAGTCTTATATTTGCATGCTTAAGATACTTCATTAAGGTTGTTTTGATGTTGGGGGTCGACCTCCCCCTCTTAGGCCTTGTTTGGCCCTTTTGGTGCTCTCTTTGCTAAGCTTTGGTTACTATTGTGTGTTGACCTTCTCATCACTGAAATCCAGTGGATTTTCAGTAGTGAAGAAAGGGGTTTGAGGTCTTGCATAGGGGAGGGACACCCCTCTCCCTTTGTGTCCCATTTGTTCATGTTTTTGGCTCATAAGGGTAGCATGCATGATTAGTTATTCTTGGCTTCATTTCAGGGGGTTTTGGGTGTTGTTGGGTCATATTATGCCTCTGTTTTTGGTCGGATTAGTGGCCCCTTCCATGCATATTATACTTGCTTTGCATTCCTCCATGTTGCCTAGAAATGCACCTTGCCAATAGACCATGATGCCTGCACATATTAGCTTAACTTCATGAACTTCTTAACACTGTTTTGCCATGCTTAAGGCCTATTTGCTACCGTTTTAGTCATATTTTCCATGTTTAGGGTAGCCTCTTTGCGTTTTGGATTGTGAGCCTTGTGTATGTGGGTCTCTAGCATGCTTAGCTTAGTTTATTCTCGTGATTTGGCATCATTGGAGATCATGTTTAAAGTCCATAATCCATGCTAGTATGCCTGTATTCATCATCTCTTTCATACTTTGAAGAGTTGTTCTCTTGTGCCTTGAAATGAGCATTGTGCATGCCCCTTGGTTTGTGTCACTTAGTTGCTATATCAGTGGGTTTTGGAGGTCCATTTTGCGTGCTAAAACTCTGTTTTGTATTGAAAGATCCATGCCATGTTTGCTCAGGATAGGTGTTGAGCAATGCTCTCGTTTGTAGTCTTGAATGGCATCTATGTTGCATCCATTCCCTAGCATGTATTGGTGTCACCATTTGCATGCTTTTCAGAGTTTAATGTGAGTGTTTAAAGTCCAAGTATATTACCCTTAAGTATACCTAGAGTTGTTCCCTTTCATGTTCAAATGACAGGCCTTGGCGTGTGCATGCTTGCATGCATAATTGGTACCATTTTGGGCCCTTTTGGCCACTATTTTGGGGCATGGCTGAGGCCTCCCATTTCGGTTTAAGACCACTTTTGTACCTAGTTGCATACTTGGCATGATGTATGTTGCATTACATTAGGAGCATGCTTGCATTATATCTTGTTTGCATGTTCGCACCTTGTTTAGTTAAGTTGCATCACATAGTCTTGTTGTATACTTGGTATGCCCACATTACATTAGTCTAGCTTGCATGGTTAGCTAATGTCTTGTTGCATTTGATTAGCTCGCTCGCATGGCATTGCATGAGTTGCATTACTTTGCATTGTACATTACATACATGCATTGCATTACTTGGTTTTGGGTGTCAAACCAAGCATGAGGGGAGAGATATGTTCGTACCCAAAGTGACGAAACACGTCTCAACCCTCGGTCGCCGATGCCCTTGACCTCAATATGAAAGGGTGTTAGCATTCATTTGTGTGTTGCATGCATTTACATTAAGTTGCAAACTTGGCCTCTTAGGCCATCATGCATCGAAACACACAATTGATGGCCCGAGGGTCGAGGACCACGCTCTATTGAGTTCATTGCATGATAGGGAGTGTGGCCATGCTCACAATTGCTTGAAAATTCCATGCAATACACTGCTTGCCCTCTGCTGCTGTCAACTGTAGGATTCTGCAGGAATTTCTGGCCGGCCGGCCATATACAGTGCCGACCGGCCATTACGGTCCAGCCAGTGTCACAACAGTTGGCCGATAATTCATTTCTCATGGCCGGAGAGCCTTTTCTTTGGCCGGTGGCATCCCAGAATACTCAGGGAATGATTCAAAGCAGTTCTGGAGACTTTCAGAATTTTCAGAGGGGCAGGACAGTGTAAACAGAGGCAACAATGCTATGGCGGCGAGTTTTCAGGCGAGACGAGTCAAGCATGCATCATTCACGCATCCCGACACGGGGCCGTGGCCACCTTCTTTCTGCATTTAATTTGTTAATTAATTAGAAATTCTGTAATAATTAATTTAGTATTATTGATTCGGACTGTAATATTTATTTGGACCCTCCGAGCGAGGGCAATTGTGTAATTAGTGTGTGTGAGTGTGTGCATATCTTCCAACCCCACGTCGTTCTTCCCTTTTATTTACTAGCTTTCGATGGTTAGTCTAGGGCATGTTTCAATTAGCATACAGTATGATAGCATGTTTGTATCCATTCATTCGTTTCGCATGCACCGAGCTCAACGCGTCATTCTAACTGCATTTGTACTTCAATTCCAAATTGAATACGTGTTAGTTGTAGCATCTCACATGTCATTGTAGATTAGCCGAGCCTATTTTAGTTGCATTTTGCATGTGTTGCATTAGCCATCTTAACATGAACTAGGATCATGCACATGATTACTAACTGGTTTCTGTTTTGGCTTGGAGTACTAGGTAAGCTTTTATGCTTTAGCATGCCACATGTGTGTGAATGTTGCCATGATAGCATAATTACCATGAGGCTAGCTGCTTATGTGATATAACTGCCTGAATGCCTGTGGGTGAAGTTTGGGTTATTTGAATTGGAACAATACATTGAATGCGAGTTTTAAGCCCACTTGGAAGTGGCAAAACCATATTTTCTAAGCCCACTTGAGGGTGGCAAAATTCATGTCTTAGCCTACTTGCGGGTAGCATCATCGAACCATTTTCAAACAAACAAACATGAAATGTTTTGTTTCAATTCAGGCAACCCGGTCTATACTTGTTTGATGTGCGCATAACATAGTAATTCTAGGCTAATAACCGGAATAAGAACACATAATGTTTTCAAAATTGGATATCATGGTTAGTAGAGCTCGATCTTTGATCGGGCGAGCGGGGGTGCTCATAGCGGACCTTCCCCAATCGTACCCAAGTTCCCGAGCCGAGGCAACTTTGGTGATGACGGACACGTGGCCTTTGGCACCGAGTCAGGGTTTTCTAAATTCTCCCAAAATAAAATATTTAGGTGGCGACTCTGTATCTGGCAAAGTAGTCCATGTTTGGCACTTCTTTTCTAAAAATCTGTTTTCCAAAACGATTTGCCGGATTTGGACTCTTTGGTTCAGATTAAGAACCTTGACAAATTTGAGAGTCCTAAACTGTAATGAACCTAATATGAACATAACGGGACTCATCCTCCCGGGGCGTTCGGGGACGTCTACAGTTTCTGGCGACTCTGCTGGGGAGTATTGGAGAACTTGACTCGAACTCATGATATCTTGTTTTGACTACACTTATGTGTTTCTTTGCATTGCATGTGCATTGGTGCGCCTAGGACACCGTGTTTGCCATCTGCTATTCCTGAACGGTTTGCAGGAGGCTTGCTTTGTCAAAGCATGCCATAAGGCTGACCGGTTATGGGCTCTGCCAGTATGGAAGCACAAACCCCGATTTTACTAGGGTACCCTTTTGACCATTCGACCTAGTGCATATTCGGAATCCGTAGTGACTAATCCAAACTAGGACAGGTTGCTTACCCAATGTTAGGTTATTTGAAACCGCTACATGCGTAGTGAAACCCTAGCTCTTGACAAAATAGGACAAGGAAACCCTACCCCCAACATAGGGGTGTTTTGGCTCTCACTTATCTGCTATGTACTTTAGGAGTGTGTCTCTACAGGAATGCGTGTATCAGTTTGCAAGTTTGGGCATCAGGCCTGCGGGCGCCAGTTTAGTGTTTAAGAATCAGTTATTTGCGGGTATCAGGTTCAGTTTTGGGAACAGTGATTCGGGGACAATAGTCAGTATTGAGGAGCAGTGTATTAAGTTTATCAACCGTGTGTTGTGATACCCGACTGTGTGTTGTGTGTATTTATTTTACGCTGTTACGCTGCCCATTTGTCAGGTTATTTATTTCCTTATTGTTTTATTTATCTTCTTGCTAGGTAGTTTAGCACAATTACTTCTGACCCAGTAGATATCCCCAAGCACTTTGGACTAGAGGTCACCGACTCCATCGATCCGAGGATCTGGTAGACGGACAACCAGTGTTTTACTCCTTACCCCCGGTTGTCAGACGGAGTTCAAGAAGACGCAGTGTGTCGGTACTAGGATTATCAGATCAGTGGTCTGTGAACAGTCAGGTCGAAACTCCCGAGTCTACTACAGAGGCAGATACACTGGCAATTCAGATAAATCAGGGTAGTATGTCAGGGATGGAAGACATGGTGCACCAACTCCAGGAAAGCATGAAAGCCATGCAAGAAGACGTTGTCCGCCAAGCAAAATTTGCCAAACAGCAAGCCGTTGTTATGGCCCAACAGGCAGAGTTAATTACCTGGTTACAGCAGCAAACCGGAGCATCTACTTCACACCAGGTTCCTCCCCCACCAAGGGTTCCGATACCCAAGGAGACACCAAATGTTCATAATGCCCAAGAAGATACAGACATCCCAACAGGGCCAGTCCCGCCCCCGATTTTACCACAACTATCCAAGGCACCCACACCTATCAATGCGCCGGATTCTCCCTTCGAGTTCGAAGTGGATCCCATGGCATTAAAGCTGAGCAAGCTAGAAAAGATGTTTAAGAAATCACAGGGAGTCAAGACCATCCCTGACATTGAAGACGGGTATACCGACGCAACCGTGACGCTGCCGGACCGATTCAAGATGCCGCACATTGACCGATTCGATGGGTCCGGGGACCCCATGGTGCACCAGAGGTTGTTTTCTGATATCTTGAGGCCGATGGGCCTCACCAGACTACAGAAGCTGTCTTTGTTCGGCCGGACCCTGTCAGGTGTGGCGGCCATCTGGTATGCCAAATTAGAAGATGACGTCAAGAGAAACTGGGATGAGATGGCCGAGGCCTTCATTGCACAATATTCGTATAACACGCAAATTGAGATGACGACTCGTGATCTCGAGATGACAAGGAAGCAGCCTAAGGAGAGCTTTTCAGAGTTCGTGACCAGATGGAGGGCCAAGGCCTCGATGATGACCCTAAGGCTCACGGACAAGGATCAGATTAGGATGATTGTGCGTAATCTGCATGAGATGGGAGTATAGATTGAAGATGCCTTGAAGCAGGGCCTAATTGATAATGACCGGGACCAACCCAAAAGAACTTTCAATCACAACACAAATGCTGGCCCGAGTGGTGTTACAACTGCATGAGCCTCAGAAGTGAGCATGGTCACCACCATCCCCCCTCCCCCCCAAGGACCGTGGCAGCTACCCCATTCTCCGGCGCGTCCAGAAGCAATACACAAACAGCCAAATACCAACCCAAAAGCCAAAGAGCCTTCGCCCCACTATACATGTCCTTGTCCAAGGCTTTAGGGGTTTTAATCGGAAAGGGGCACCTGAAACCCCTAGAGCCACGGCCATTACCGAAAAAACTTCCCCCTACCCACAACCCAGCCAAATATTGCGCATTTCACCAACAGCATGGTCATGACACCGACCAATGCTACCGATTACGTCATGAGATTCAAGATCTCATCGATAACGGGGTGATCCTGTCTCCAGAAAAACCCAACGTCACAACCAACCCTCTCCCTCCGCACAACCAAGCTCCACCTCTCAAACATATCAACTTCATCCAGACTGGGGTCGTGTCTTACGATCCTCACATCTACATCACGCCTTCCCACCTACCTAAGCCGAAGGTGTCCCTTCCCGACTACACTGACTTGTGCATGTTGGACATCTCCAGAACCCAACCTGAACCAATGGTGGTGACTGTCGAAGACAGAGCAGGGGAGATTGCAGAGCAGGATGGGATTGCTGAGTCAAGGTTTGAGTAGTCTGGGAGTCTCACTGAGGAAGCCTACAATCCGAGTGATTACATTCTGTCAACAAGCCAGGCTAGGCCAAGTGTAGAATTGCCAGAGAGGGCAAATCTGTGCGTGATCCAGGGGGATAGATTTGAGCAAGGGGGAGATGATTTGGCGGCTGTGGGAGAGGACTTTGCCAACCTCCAGTTTTTCAATGACCAAGATCCAGGGGACTCGACAGTCAACTGGTTTGATTATGAGGAATCGACAGAGGCTACCGGGTGGCTGGATGATCAACCAGATGTTATGGAAGAATTCCAACCAGAACAGGGCCCGGCAGGGGCGAGAATATCAGTTATGGCCGGAAAGGCCGGAAGTCAAAATGAATCACCGGAGAGCACCGATGTCAAGAATTTCGCTCAGGATTGGAGCATTTTGATTACAAGAATTGATGAACAGCCAGCTGTACTGACACAGTTGGAATAGGAAAGGTTTGAGGATTCTGAGAAAATCAGGAAAGCTAAGGCCCACGTAGGGACTGAAACTGCTGTGTGCACAGAGACAGAAAATACTGCGAGCATACGGATGGAGGGTACTGTGAGTATGAGAACAGTCATACCGGAGCCAGACAGGTGTCTGTCGGCTGCCGATGAAATGTGGTGGGAGGACGATGACCTATGTCTTGCCCACACGGATGAGGATTGGGGGAGTAATCAGCCAGATGATACCTGGTATATCGGTGAGGTCGATCATATGACGAGAAGCGGGCAGTATTTCAAGCCTCCACACCTAGATCAACCAGAGGTGTCTGGGAAGGATAGGGAAGCGAAGAAGCAGAAAGAAAATCAACTTGAAGATGAGCCCGTCTTGAGACAGTTGAAAAAGATACAAGCAGACATCTCCATCTGGGGACTGCTTATGGCTTCTCGAGTACACAGACAGGCCGTCCTATCGGCAATGGACAAGGCCAAGCTCTTAATAGAAACCACGCCAGAGCAGCTGGTGGGCTTAGTATTTTCGGGAGGAGCTACCCCGATGTTAACTTTCTCCAACAAGGAATTGCCACCTGAGGGTGCGAATCACAACAAGCCACTCTACATCTCTGTGGAGTGTAGAAACAAATGGATACCCGTGGTGCTTATCGACACAGGGTCCGCCATCAATGTGTGTCCAGCAAGGACCGCCTATGCAATCGGTTTGAAGACCGCGGACTTTGTGCCAACAGCCCAGGTGATTCAGGCATACGACAACACAAGCAGAGAAGTCATGGGGACAGCGAAAATTCAGACCAAAGTTGGGCCGGGGCAGCATGAAATTGACTTTCACGTCCTAGAGGTTCCTGCCACTTTCAATCTACTCTTGGGGCGGCCATGGCTGCATCAAATGAAGGCAGTTTCTTCTACCTTGTATCAAATGGTGAAATACCCCCATGGAAAGGGAGTAGCCATTGTTTTTTGGAATTCATCGATCCATCCACCGCCAGAGGTGTCTACACCAGTCCTAGAAATTGAGCACGGTATGGAGGATGTGTTCTTATCCGGTTTTACTCTGGCTGAGGCCCGGGTCGTGCAGAACATCTTAGCTATTAATGAAGGGGTGTATGTCAGTGCTCAATCAGTATACCTCATGAACAAGCTTCAACACATCCCCGGGATGGGATTGGGAAAGAGCGGCCGGAAAAGCGTCGCAGCATTGGCCGAGGTGCCACACAACCCACATACCTTTGGCTTGGGTTATCTGCCCACCAAAGAGGATTGGATAAGGAAGGGTAAGGAGATGGCTGGGAGAGCCAGAGCGAAGAAGGCAGGGAAGCCTTTTGACTTAATGCACCGGCCCATTTAGAGTACCCTAAACGGACACTTTGTTCGGGAGGGGGAGGACTTTCCGTTTTGTGGCTTCCCAGAGCCGTGGCTGAACGCGGAGAGGAAGCGCGTGCCGGGGTTTGAGATCTTCTTTAATCTGCAGTTATCCGGAGATGACGTTGCCGAAGAGCAGACGGACCCATTGGCTGAGGCTGAGCAGAGTAAGAAAGTGCAGTCTGAGGACACTGAAAATGAAATGGGGGTAGCACTGACATGTCTACTTTCAGATCCTCCGATCAAGCAGAAGTGCTTGGGGGATAACTTCTCGGTATGCATGATCGGGAATGGAATGGCCGCGGGCCTACCAGTAACTATTTCGGATGCATCTATCGCACCCTCTCTCATTTGGCAGTATGAAGAGGGATTTTTGTCAAGCAGCGCCGGGTCAGGTAGTGAGCCGGAATCTGATTCCACCGAGTCTTGTGAGTCAGAATCAGGTTCCAGCTCAACTGAGTCTGAGTCCGGTATTCCTGGGGGTGATAACCCGGATGCCACAGTCCTGTCCAGGTCGTCTTTTTCTTTCTCTTTTGAGTCTGTTGTAACAGAAGAATCAGACGGTTCAGAAGCACTTAATGAGAATGATATGGATGTGTTTTCTGAGTACTTTTCCGTGCCTTTGGTTTATTGCTTGAATCAGGATTTTCAAAATTTTGACAAAAATGACGAGGAAGAAATTCTTCCGGTTTTGCAACGATTAATTGATCAAGAGCAAGAAAGATTTATTAAGCCTTTAGTTGATGAAATCACTACTGTGAATATTGGTACTGAGAAGGGCCTACGGCTGGTCCAGATCGGGTCCACGTTGTCTTCGGAGGAACGCGAGCGCTTAATTGCTTTATTAAAAGATTTCAAAGATGTTTTCGCGTGGTCCTACGAAGACATGCCTGGAATCGATCCTGAGATTGTACAGCACCGGATCCCTCTTGACCTCGAGGCCCGATCCATCAAGCAAAAACTCAGAAGGATCCGCCCGGACTGGGCTCTCAAGATCAAGGAAAAGGTCACCAAGCAGATTGACGCAGGTTTCCTGCTGGTATCCGAATACCCGACTTGGTTGGCCAACATTGTTCCAGTGCCGAAGAAGGATGGAAGGATCAGGGTATGCGTGGATTTCAGGGACTTGAACAGAGCTAGTCCGAAGGACGACTTTCCTTTGCCGCATATTGATGAGTTAGTGGATTTCACAGCGGGGCATGCTTTACTTTCATTTATGGACGGCTTCTCAGGTTATAATCAGATAGTGATGGCACCTGAAGACCGGGAAAAAACTGCATTCACCATCCCATGAGGGACATACTGCTACAGAGTAATGCCGTTTGGGTTGAAAAATGCTGGAGCTACATATCCACGGGCTGCGACCACAATATTGCATGACATGATCCACAAAGAGGTTGAGGTGTACGTGGGCGACATGATTGTCAAGTCCAAAGAAAGAGAGGGCCACTCCAAAGAAAGAGAGGGCCACTACACCGCCTTGCAAAAGTTCTTCCAAAGGATCAGAGAATTTTGGTTGCGGCTGAATCCTCAGAAGTGTGCGTTTGGTGTTACAGCGGGAAAGATGCTGGGATTCCTGATTACACAGAGTGGTATCGAAGTTGACCCTTCCAAAATCAAGGCCATCTTAGAAATGCCACCACCAAGGACTGAAAAGGAGGTGCGAGGCTTTCTAGGTAAAGTGCAATTCATAAGACGGTTTATCTCAAAATTAACCTTGACTTGTGAACCACTTTTTGGTCTCCTGAAGAAAGGAACGAAGTTCCAGTGGGACGGCCGATGCCAAGCTGCTTTTGAACAGATCAAAGAATACTTACAGAACCCACTCGTGTTGTCACCGCCAAAGCCGGGGAGACCATTGATATTGTACCTTTCAGTGACTGAGACTACAATGGGCTGCATGCTCGCGCAAGAATCAGAAGACAAGGTGGAGAGAGCCATCTATTACCTCAACAAGAAGATGCTAGAGTATGAGACCCGTTACACACCGTTGGAAAAGGCTTGCTTAGCCTTGGTATGGGCTACCAGGAAGCTGCGGCACTACCTGTTAGCTCACTCCGTAATGTTGGTTTCACGACTGGATCCCATCAAATATCTTTTCGAGAAACCGGCACTTACGGGTAGGCTAGCTCGTTGGTTGCTGTTGCTTTCCGAATTCGATCTGAAGTATGTGACGCGCAAGTCAGTCAAGGGAAGAGCAGTAGCAGAATTCTTAGCCGATCATCCAGTGGAAGGAGGTGAAGCAGTTGAATACTTATTCCTAGATGAGGCCATTTTTCATGTCGACGATGAGTTTTGGACGATGTACTTTGACAGAGCGTCAAATCAGTACGGGTATTGAATAGGGGTGTTGCTGATAGCACCCGACAATTCCCGTATCCCTCTAGCCTTCAAACTCCGGTTCAAAGTCTCGAACAACGAAGCAGAATATGAGGCATGCATTGCTGGTCTAGAAGCAGCCCTGGAGCTAGGGGCAAAACGGTTTGACGTCATCGGGGACTCGAACCTTGTTGTGTCTCAAGCAAAAGGAGATTGGAAAGTCAAAGAAGAAAAGATGATAATGTATCACCAAACCTTGGACTTGTTAATTCCTCGGTTTGAGAAGCTAAACTTCGCTCATCTATTGAGAGAGAACAATAGGTTCGCAGATTCACTAGCAACTCTATCTTCCATGATAGACATCCCGTTTGGAGTCCGGATGCGTCCAGTCATTATTGCCCAGAAATTTGCGCCAGCCTATGAGTCGATTGCTACTATAGATGAGGTTCAGGACGAGAACCCCTGGTATTACGACATTTGGAACTTCTTGGAGAAGGAGGCGTATCCACCAGGGGCAAATGCCGAAGATAAAAGGGCAATCAGAAGAATGGCCGTTCAGTTCATCATCTGCGAAGCTGTATAAGAGAGGTCATCTGGGAATGCATAAGCTATGTGTAGAAGCTGAAGAATCGAAGCGCCTAATGGAGGCCATCCATGGAGGAGAATGTGGAGCACATATGAACGGGGTAATGCTAGCGTGGAAGATCCTCAGACAAGGTTACTACTGGTCCACCATACAGGAGAATTGTATCAGCTTTGTTCGGCGATGCCACCAGTGTCAGATCCACGCAAACTACATGAATATTCCGTCGTCGAAGCTATACAACATGACTTCGCCATGGCCATTTTCAGTTTGGGAAATTGATGTGATTGGGGCTGTCACTCCAAAGGGGTCGAATAGGCATGAGTTCATCCTGGTCGCGATAGATTACTTTACAAAGTGGGTTGAGGCCCAATCCTATGCGGTGTTGAAGGCTTCACATGTTGCGAAGTTCATTAGGAACAACATCATCTGTCGCTATGGGGTCCCCAATGAGATCATTTCAGATAACGGCTCCCACTTCAAGAAGGAAGTGATTGACTTGTTGGAAAAGTATAACGTGGCTTTTCATAAGTCATCCACATACCGGCCGCAAACCAATGGAGCAGTTGAGGCCGCCAACAAGAATGTCAAGCGCATTTTGCAGAAGATGGTGGAAACCTACCGGGATTGGCCAGATAAGCTGCGGTTTGCTCTGTGGGGCTACCGGACTTTGATTAGAACTTCTACTGGGGCGACCCCGTACTCATTAGTTTATGGGATGGAGGCCGTTCTACCTATTGAAATTGAGGTTCCGTCTTTAAGAGTGCTGGCTGAGTGTTAGATAGCCAAAGCAGATTGGCAGCATAGCAGATTTGAAGAACTCATGCTCTTTGACGAGTGCAGACTGAAAGCACTGTACCATGTTCAAGGTTATCAGCGCAGAATCGCCAGGGCTTTTAACAAGAAAGTTAAGTCCAGGAATCTGAAAGAAGGAGATTTGGTGCTCAAGGACAACCAAGCTCCCATTCACGACCCTAGGGGCAAGTTCAAACCCAATTGGACTGGTCCCTACATCATCAAGTCTATCTGGTCAGGTTGAGCTGTGGTTCTGATGGATCTAGATGGCCTAGAGTTCTCACAACCGATCAACATGGACAAGTTGAAGAAATACTACCCTTGAGAGGCTTGCTAGGCCCAGGACCCTTCATAATCATCCCTCATACCAGCTGGCATCATTACCCACAGCTACTACGTAATCTGGGAATAAAGAATTCATAGTTGTTAGTAATCGTCAATTGTCAGAGTATGGATCGAAGCAGTAGCAATGGAATGGAATGGGTGTGAGTTTCAGATTACCTCATGTGCCGCCACTGTATCGAAGAATCGGCATTAGCAAGAAAAGACCATATCGCCACGACGCTGAGGATGGCATTGACCGTCTTACCGCCGGGAGTAGGGCACAATAGCCTCTACCTCCTCTCATGGAACCGGGGTAAGGGCAAAGAAGTCTGCATAGACCTAGAGTTACAAGAGAAGATCAGTTTGTGAGTCAACAGGCACCAACACATATAAAGATAAAAAGTTTAAAGTAGAAAGTGTAATGTACAAACAGAGATAATGACAGAAAATGTAAAGCAAAAAGCACAATGAATGAATATAATTTGAAAGTGAAAGTGCAGTGTGTACCTCCCTGGCCCTCCAGTAGCCCCCGACCTTGTTCCCCTTCTTGCAGGAACCGGAGCTCATATAGCCATATAGGGTGGCGAGGCCAGCACCGCCCCAATCATAGAACCGGACACGTGGCAACACCACCAAAGCGCTCAGCATGTACAGACCTACGATATTCCACCTGTTCACAAACAAGGTGGTACCGAGAAGATATATCAGAAGTCCTTGTGTGTACTACTCAGTCTCTGTCTGGGTCTCCAGACGGCTCCCGTGGAATCGATCAAGAACCAACTGTATCGTACCATGGTCGGTCTGTCTAGAGGAGGGCATGCCCTAGCAGATGAATCCAAACGGCCTCTCACTGGCCCATATCTATCTCAAAGGGGAACGGATCACCACTACCCGTAGCTCTGTAATCATAGAGACATCACACATGGTCATCGTCATCTCCCCGATGGAAGAGAAGTGGAAAGAGTTAGTGGTATCCCACCACCTCTCCACCAAAGCCTCGAGTAAGGCCCGGCTAGCCCGAAGTCGTGCAAGCCCTGAGCAGAACAGACCGAAGCCCGCCTCATCAACTAGATCTCAGGCCCAACCAAGGAGCTCCTGATACCACTCTTTCGTCGTCACAGCCCCACAGCTTCTCTAGGCGAAACCATCATCCTATGTTGAAAAAGAAGAATGTATTAAATGCATAACAGATTGAAAGGCTGTAATGAAATGGTAAACGAAGCAAAGTGCATAAAAGAAAAGTTCTTACCTCAGCAGCATCATGGGAGAGATGAGAGGCACGCTCCCTCAAAAGAAAATCCTCGGGCACAACCATGGCAAAGTCCTCAAACCACAACATGCCACCAGGGGCCATCACGTGTGTCCATGGATGGTAAGTGGCGGGGTCGAACGGCCTCACCCTCAGTGTGGCAGCTTAGGTTAGAGCTCGGGAGGGTAGATCTCCTTTACTGCAAGATTGGCAACGATGTCCTTCGCTGCTCCACCAACCTTAACTGGCACCGGTACCTTGTAAGGGGCCTCGCCGTGTAGAATGTCATCTGCCATGAGAAACATAGTGGATGGTGAGTGAAAATAAGAGAAAATGAGGGAAATATGTGAAAATGCCAAAATAAAGCCCTAGGAGAGAGAGAAAAAAAAAAGAGAGAGCCAAAACTCGGGAAAAAGTATGGAAACCAAGGAACACCCGTGAGAACAAGCCCAAAACAATGAGAAACCACAAAAGTCACCCACAACAAAATCTTCTCAGTTCAAAGTGTAGAGGATTTCGAGTGTTTTACGAACGTTTGCATGGGGGGGTGGGTAATGCGAATAAGTGAAAAACTAGAGAGAGAGAACACCTAGAGAGAGAGAAGGGTGTTTTCGGATGTGTAGGTGTGAGGAAATGAGGCCCTTGTTGTCTTTTAAAGAGCCTTGAAGTTGAAATGTCCAAACTGCCCCCGAAACCAATAGGGTGGCCAGCCGGCCAATTAAGTGGCCGACCATCCCATTTTTGTGGCCAGCCAACCCCTCTTTTGGTCCAAAGTTATTTTTTGTTATGGTCTTTCCCAATCTGTGTATGGGTGGTCCTGTATTTTAGGTATATTTTGGATTCTGAAGATCTCGAGATTGTGTTCCGGTTGCACCATTCCGACTCTCGTTGTTTCTCTGATGCATTAATATGCCCCAATCTTAAGCTGGAGCAAGTTGTATCCTTTTATAAGTATTTGAGGACCTCTGAATTGTAAGTCGGAGAGTAAATAGAGATCTCTGTGAGGTGTTTTCTAGAACCACACCACTTTACTTTACCTTTTTTCATAGAGCATTGTTTTTATTTGGTTTATCGCACCCATTACATCCTTTTGCATCATGTGTTGCCTGGTACCATCTATCCTTCCACGCTGAGGCGCGTTTAGGATCACTGTCCTTCGTTCTTTCTTGAGACGTGTGAAATACGTTCCCGAGCGGCTTTCTCTCCTCAAGATACATGAGACGAAATCCCAAAAAAATTCTATCTTAAGGTATGTGATGGCATATTCCTGTGCACGGTAGGGTGTTCCCTATCACCTCTCCTATGGAATACTTTCGATAGCACCACTTTTGTGCATCTTTTCTATTACATTGCATTAAACTTGTATCGCATCACATTTCATATCAATTACAGCAATTATGTGGCATCCATATACATCGTACTCTTTGTATTCACCCTTATTGTGTGAGTGCAATTTGGCTTTTACCCTTCCCCTTATCACGTGAGTGTGATTTGGCTTTCACCATCCACCCTTTTTGCGCGAAGCGTAGTTTGGCATGGAGCTTTTCCACTTTCTACGCTAAGTGTAGTTTGTCTTGTATTCTTCCCCTTATCACGTGAGTGTGATTTGGCTTGCAAGCTCCACCCTCTCTACATGAAATGAAGTTTGGCATGGAGCTTTTCCCCTTTCTGCGTGTGATGACCGGTGCGTATTTTGCTTTGCCCTCTTAAGGTTATGTTGGAATTCTCGTTGTTAGATGTCTGGTTTTAAAAGCGTGTTTCTGTTAATAGTTAGATTCGTTATTTCAGAGAACTTCTTCTTAAAATTTTGTTCTTATTACTTTTAATAACGCATTTTCACTCGTCGCGGAGAATGCGGGGTTGGCACCGGAGGATAGGGGAAGAAGCTGGAGTTTTTCCGAACAGGAGGGTCAGGGCCGCACCCCCGCACGTGCGGGGGGGCACACGTGCGGGAGACCAGGCCACACGTGCAGGGAGATGGGGCTTGGACTGTGAGCACACTACTTAAAAGGCAGGTAGGTGAGCTGAGGTGCGGGGGTGGGAGCCGCCCGTGCTAGGGTGGGAGCCGCACGTACGGGAGTGGGCGTCGTACGTGCAGCCAGGCGCGTTTTTTGCTCCGTTTTTTGTGTTTTTTAGTTATATTTTGCACTTTTTGCCCCTTTTTCCTCCATATCTGATTGTATCACTCTCTCTCTACATTATTTCTCTCTTTTTCTCTTATCTCTCTCTCTACCCAAACCCACAAAACATTTCATCTTCTTTGATCTCAAGAAACCCATTGGGATTTTGATGCTAGTCCCTTATACCAAAATGATGAGCGTGTCGAGGGCTTCGTCTTGACCAGTGGAGATCGTATTTCGGCGAGGTCGATTTTTGGGCTCTTTCTCCTCTTCTCTCTTGAGGTAGGGATTTCCTTGATTTTGTTCAATGCTTCACCTATAGATAGACATGTGGAAGTTAAGTATGTTTTGTTTAGATTCGATTATATGTTTAGATTCTTAAATTGTTTATATGCTTTGAGAATCGTATGTTTTAGAAGTTAAGTGTGTTTTGTAACTTAGTGGTGGTGAGTTTGTGCCTCTGGGAGGCCATTGCGATGTGCACTTAGTTGATTTTGTTTTCGAATCTTATAGGATGTCTGAATGAGGAAATAGAGGACGAATGAGTAGTGGGGGTATCGGAACGGGCATGACGGTTCCCCTAGCACCTGTCGTTACAGCATCGACTGTTAGCGAGAAAGTTGCACATGAGGTTGTGAGAGTAGTACAAGATGCTGTAGCTCACAATAAGGGGGACAACGAGCGTACCCTCAAGCTTACTAAGGAGTTTCTTCGCTACAATCCACCGAAGTTTCTAGGAGAGGCAAGACCGCTGGAGGCGGAGAGTTGGTTGGAACAAATTACTAAGACTCTTGATATGCTCAGAGTCGAGGATAAGGGGTTGAGGGTTTCTTTGGTGACCTTCCAATTGAAAGGAGATTCGAATTATTGGTGGAAGTATGTGAAGGGTACCATAGGTGCCACGTGGGTTGCGTTTACTGAGGCCTTCTTGGCCAAGTATTTCCCTCCTTCTGCTCAAGAAAGGTTAAGGGAACAATTCGTTGAGTTGCGCCAGGATGCTATTCCTTTATCTCAGTTTCAGATGAGGTTCACTAGTTTGTCGAGATTTGCTCCAGAGTTGGTGGCAATAGAGGAGCGTCGTTGTTATGAGTTTGAGAGGCGGTTACGTGATGATATCCGGGAGAAGGTGGTTGGATCTATGTAGAGGAATTATTTCACTTTAGTTGAGGCGGTGGCCCATGTGGAGGCCATGGTTAGCAGTGTTGGTCGAGTTAGAAAGGAGGCCACTTCGGAAACTCCTATGGTTCATAAGCACCCTAGGCCTAGTAAGAGGTGGAGGCGAGTGCTTGCTCACTGCCAGACTCAGTCCTTGTCTTCGTCGGGGGTTTCAGACTCGTCCGTTGGGAGGCCCAGTGAGGTCCGAGCTCCAAATCAGGTCCAGAGTTGGGAGACCGTTGTTTGTTTTGATTGTGGTCAGCAGGGCCATGCTAGACGTTTTTGCCCTTAGCGTGTTCGTTCTTCGGATGTTTTAGAATCTAGTCGGACCTTGTCCCATCAGTCCAGTCGGGGATGTTATCGGTACCAGACCCGAGAAGGCCAGGCTTCGAGAGCCTCGCGAGGGTCGACTTTTCAACCAACGCGGTAGTATCACCCTTGAGAGCGACTTTTGTTTTAGAGATCTATGTAATAAATTGTGAAACTTTTGTGATTGATTGGTGTGTTGTAGGATGTTAAGGCACCGTGGTTATGTGTTGTATATGTATTGTTGTTTGTTTAAACTCATGTGTTGGGCATGTGATAAGCCTTGAACTCTCCTTTGTGTATGTGTAATGAAATGTGTTAATGGAATTGGTAATCCTAATATTGTTGTATATCGACTGTTGAATTTTGAAATGGCCATGTGATAGCCTTTGATTCTTGACTAGTTTAGAAATTGTTGGTGGGGATTGAGAAATTTGCGGAATTTTTGTGACTAGCATAATGTTAGGATGAGGGCCAAAATTTTAAAAGCTTGATTGTGTTAAGTTTGAGGAAGTGTGAGACTTTAGAGTTTTGTGAAGATTGGGGAAGTGATGTAAGAATGTCTAAGGGAGTGTGAGATTCGCATCTCGAAGGAGTGATGAATGGTTTGTGTTTTTAGGTAACGAGTGTAACGTTGGTAAGAATTGTCTTAGGTAACCCGAATCGTGTGATCGCCGTTGACCTACTCAGTCTTGTGTTGGGTATAAGTGTGTGTTGGCCATCTAGGCATGTTTGTAGAATTCCTTTGGGAATGATATGTAGGTGTTTGAAGACCGGGAGCGGAAACTCTCGGGTGATCAGTTAAGTTGATCGGTATCAAGGTGGGTGACAAATAGTCACTGTAGAATGGTTTAGATGTGGTTTAGATGTTGTTGGACAAATTTGGCTAGAAGGCAGCGTGGTGCCGTGGGTTGTGCTTAGGGCGTTGAGCCTTGCGTATGTGTATGGTTATCGGTGTGCACATCTCTGTGTAAGTTTTTGAAGCCTGTGAATCGAGGTAAAGTGTTAGCTTCTCGGTTGGGAATACTCATAGGCCTTCAGGTGTCGTTGGTCCTTTTCGGTTGATGTTTGTGTTGGTACGGAACTTTCGGGGATTGGAAAGTTATGTGTGTTACACAATTTCTTTTAACACCATGATTATTTCAATTTGATGTGGTTATAGAAATGTGATTGTCTTATTTTGAAAACACTGTAAGTGTGATGGATGTGATTGGGTGATGATGGGGATTCACCGGGTGTTATTGATAAAATAAAATTGAAAGGTGATCATGGTTTTGAAAATTTCCATGGTTTATTTATTATTTTTTTTTACAACAAAAACCCTTGGCGTGAAATTTTAAGGTATGTATTGGGAAAATGTTTGCAAAATGAATTGGTTTTACATGAAGGTTATTGCATAAATCTTTTGTTGGAAAACAGGGTCAATTTAAGTGAATTTTGGAAAAGAGTTTTCATTTAAGATAATGTGAACAATCCTCATTTTAACTAGTTATGTGACCATTTCGTTATCTTTTATGGGTCATGACTTGCACGGTAATAATGATAGTGGTCTTGACCGAATGAAAGGGTGTGATGGTAATTTTTTGTGTTGAAATGCATGGTTGTTACCTTTGTTAGTTATGATTGTTGAAATATTATGCTGATGTTGGTTGTGGCATCATCATGTGGGTGATGGGTGTTGTTGGATGAAAGCAGAGATTCGCCGGTTGTTATGTTGGAACGGAATTGGAAATAAATGAAATTTAGATCTTACTTGATGACAGAAAATGTAATTGGCTTTGATTGGTGTGGGTTTTGAACACCTTTGAGCAAATGTTTTATACGTAAAGAAATGATTTTTATGAAGAATTAAGAAAAGTTGAATTTTTTTTTTTTTTTTTGGGGGTTGGATTGTTAGTTATTATCCCTTTATGGATGAGATGTAAAACCTTTTTAATTGAATTGCTAATTTTGGACTTGTGTGTTCAGTTATGTGGGTCGATTGATGGGCTTGTTATGCCAAAGCTTTTCCTTAGGATAGATGTTGTTGTGATCCTTCCTTTGGGGTGAGTTGACCGAAGGTCTTGTAGTGTAAACCTTATTCTTTTCCGTGTTGGGATGTTAAGCGCTCGGGAGTGTTTGGGGCATGTGGTGGTGGATGCTTTAGGGGTGCGTGTTGTTGCCGTGGTTGTTGTTGTTCTTGTCTCATAGACCCAGTGAGTGGTGTGAGTTGAGGGAAGTCCGTGAGCCTTTCTTGGTGTCCTTCTTGATTCAGGTGTCTTTGGCATTCTAGGGTGTTGAACCCAAAGTCGGGAAAGTATTCCAAGTTTGGTTGTAGTCGGGAATTAGTGTTGTGTTTTCTTGGTTCGTTGAGGGGTCTTCTTTGGTACCGTGTTTTCCTTTTTGAAGTGTTAGCTTTTATTTTGGTGTTGCCTAATTTCGGGGACGAAATTTCCTAAGGTGGGGAGGTTGTGATGACCGGTGCATATTTTGCTTTGCTCTCTTGAGGTTATGTTGGAATTCTCGTTGTTAGATGGCGGGTTTTAAAAATGTGTTTTTGTCAACAGTTCGATTCGTTATTTCTGAGAACTTCTCCTCAAAATTTCAATCTTGTTTCTTTCAATTTCGAGTTTTCACTAGTCGCGGAGGATGCGGGGTTGGCACCGGCGGATAGGGGAAGAAGCCGAAGTCTTTCCGAACAAGAGGGCCAAGGCCGCACGTACGAGAAGGAGGCCGCGCGTGCGAGAGACCAGACCGCACGTGTGGGAAGCTAGGGCTTGGGCTGTGAGCACACTACTTAAAAGGCAAGTGCGTGAGCTGAGGCGTGGGGGAAGCCACACGTGCTGGAGTGGGAGCCGCACGTGCGGAAGGCCGCTCGGCACGTGCGGGAGTGGGCGCCACACATGCGGCCAAGTGCATTTTCTGCTCCGTTTTTCGTGTTTTTCAGCTATATTTTGCACTTTTTGGCCCTTTTTCCTCCATATCTGATTGTATCTCTCTCTCTCTACCCAAACCCACAAAACATTTCATCTTCTTTGATCTCAAGAAACCCATTGGGATTTTGATGCTAGTCCCTTATACCAAAATGATGAGCGTGTCGAGGGCTTCGTCTTGACCAGTGGAGATCGTATTTCGGCGAGGTCGATTTTTGGGCTCTTTCTCCTCTTCTCTCTTGAGGTAGGGATTTCCTTGATTTTGTTCAATGCTTCACCTATAGATAGACATGTGGTATGTTCTTATTGCATAAAAACCTTGTTGTTATGGATTTTCTTTTGAAAATCATGAATGGGGGTTCAAGATGAGTTGTGTGAGGTTGTAAATTGGGAGTTTATTGTTGTTGGATAAATTTTGAGTTGTAGTTTAGCTTGTTTATGTAAAGAGGGAAGTGAAGCCCTAATTTTTAATTAACTTGCTCATTTGTCAAAAATGGTTTTTATTGTGGGTTAAGCATGTTATGAAATTAGCAATTTAAATGATGAATTTATCATGTTATGAATTAAGGATTTGATTACTGACTTGGCAATAACTTGTGATTAAACCGGGTTCTCATAAATTTTAGTATTTAACTTGTGTTGAGTTGATTTTAGTTAAGTCTAGCAAATTGATAAGTTGTTAATTGTAAAAGAGGAATTTAATCATGAGATTTGAATGTTGTGGGGTTACATTACCGATGGATAGAAATTAAGTGAATATTAACCTTGTTAGTTATAAATGAAATCATTATTCTAAAATGAAAGAATGTGAGTTGGTCATACTCTCTTGTGAAAAGAAACTAAATGAAATAAATGGGTTGAGGCAAAGGGTGGAGAATATGAATGTGGAAGGATGAGGTAATTGATTTTGAAAAGGAAAAATGAAACACTATCATTGTGTAAATTTCAGAAATTAACCAAAGATTGAATCGCGGATATGTTTTGTTTTGCTACTGTTGTAATTGGATTCAAAGTTCCATGAGAAAGAGTTAAGGGTGTTATGTGTTTAATGTATACGGTTAGAGGTTTTGTCCTTGGTCATCAGTGGAGGATGACATTGTGAAATGTTGAAATGATTATGTGTCTGTAGTACACTTCTGTTATCTGTGAATGTGATTTAAAGTGATGGTTGGAAAGAAATGTGTAATGTGCTGAGAATCAGAGGTACCATTACCTTTCAGCTAGCGCCTAGAGAATTGGCAGAGGTACCATTCCCTTCCAGCTGGTGTCTGGTAAAATAACATGTTATGGTGGAGAGATGTATCATTGGCTTACCATGCCTCGGGCTGGTAGAGCAGAGTTTATTTATCATTGTTGTTTTCAGTTTGATTGTGTGTATCATGTGTTATGACGATTGTGATTTTGTTAGATTAAATTGTCTTATATGTTGAGTAGATGTGTTCATGTAAGTTTGGACGTGCTAGTGAGTGGTTGAGAGAGCACCCACTATAAGTGATTCTATTGAAGGCAATTCTTTAAGTTTTGAGTCTAAGTTTGAGAATGTGATAAACTTGTAGAGACGGACTATAATTGCATTTGAGTCATGAATAATGTGAAGGAATCAGATTTGATGAGAGTGTTTTCAAACAAAATGGATATTAGGTGGTGTTTTCAATCATAATTGGAAAATACGGTTATCGTGTGATAATTGTTTAGATGGGAAAATGGGTAGTAAACGCAAATCAAAATGTTGTTGAATAAACTAAATGTTTTTGAGAAGTGTTTATGTAAGTATACTTTGGCTATAAAACGTCACATTATTTATATGGTATGAGATTAGCATTCATGATCATAGCTATCTATAAGTTGTTATTGTTGAGGATCATGTTGAGATCCCTACTGAACTATATGTTCACCCCGTTGCTAATCTTTTTTCAGGTGAACATGGAGAAGTCCTTTCAAGGTCATGGATCTTCTTATCTGTTGGCCGCGGGGCCTTTATTTGTAGGCGGAATGCCATATGTGTAAAAAGGGTTGAGCCCTTTTATCTATTCCTTTTAAGATGTAAGCCTGCAGGCAATTTATTTAATTATAATTCATATTGCATTCATTTTATGTCCGTATGAGAGAACCCTTATTGTTGTATTTCTTGTCATTATAATGAGCTTCTGTATGCTAACTCTGAAATTGAATCCATTGTTAATGGCTTTGGTAATAAATTCCGAGTAATAAAAAGTGTGGCTTGACAATAACACTATTATTATATCTACATATTGTTGTATAATTGTTATAAATGTCTTTTTGACACTATAAGTTACATATAGTACCATTTTATCGCACATACTTGATTAAAAATATAAAAATATGACATTTTTTTGCCGAGTCAGCATACCCTTAAATTTATTGTTTGATGAGTCCGACATCTAGATACATACCTGCACTCGACACTGAGTCCATGTAACAGACCTAGACAGACAGTAACCAAATATTCAGGAGCAGGACAAAGGTCCTCAGGTTCTTTATCTGGTCCACATAGTTTCCGGGGGGAAAAAATCACAAACAAAAACATTTAAACTAATAACCAAACACACTTGAAATGCATATAGAAAATATGCCCTCAAGAGATGTGTCTACAAATTTGTAAATAACTAGATGGCACAGACATTATCAATTGCAATAGCAGAAGTCACCTGTCGGAGAATATAATCATAACCTACGCTTGCCGTCACATCTCTTGACATGTAGTTGTACATGAATTCTGATGCCAAAGAAACCTACATGGAAGGAAGCAGTTAGAGAACCGTGCAAGGATAACTAATCAGCAGAAATCATTGAACAACTCAACTCCCTTACCTTCTCAGATACTTTCTGAACATAGCTCATAGCAACCATTCCAGTGCTAGCAACTTGCCCAGTGGCAACCTGCAGGCAAAAGTTGTGAATTTGATTACATTGCATAAGGACTATATTTGTTTAAGTAAAGCAAAATCCCTACTATCCATCACTAAACCCAACACAATCAGCCACATATATAACAGCGTTTCGGCCCTTGCCCCTCCCCAGCCACCAAAGATAAAAAAACAAAAAACAAAAAAGGGGTAGAGTGAGAAAGAAAAGGATATCCAAAAAAACCAATATTTACTTATTTTTAGAGCTGATACAAACAAACTGATAGAAGAGGTTACATATAATTTCAAGGAAAAAAATTAATTAAAATATACATTCAACCAACAGCAACAATTGGATTAGAGGCTTACTTTTACTAGAAGGGAGACAGACAGACAGAAGCAACACGAGTTTCTTAAGCAAAATGAACACATGTGAGCTACACTCTGCCAGCCAAAAATTAAATTTTTTTTTTTTTTTGGCTTAGCAAAAAAGTACATGTTCTATTTTCATGGAGACAATAATACTATTTCTCAAACTCTTTTGTCTAGCAAAAGTCAACACGCACGGATGATAATTTAGAATGAGTTTGGGGAGGACTGTCCTACTGGTAATGAGCCTAAAACTAATATGGGGCAGCGATGAAAAACTATTTAGTGGCCATAATTTTTTTTAGAGAGAGAGATAAAGAGTAGAATTTTAGGGTTTAAACATGGCAACCTAATAAGTATGGATACAAACATGTGACACCACAAATACAATACAGACACGCTGATACAACAATTTTCAAAAAATACAAGACGCAACACGTGAAGGACACGCACATAATATATAGTTTTATATATTTATTATATGTCATATATGAATATATCATTCTAACATATTAAATAATCACAATATAACACTAATTTCTAAAAATTAACATTATTTTTCTTTTATCATTGTATCTTATTTGATATACCCATTTGAATGTCCGTGGATGAAGGCTTTTTCGCTTAAATTGGGATGCTTTTAATTAATGTATGTATGAGCTCACTTTTTCAAGTGGCACATATTCAAAACTCTTTTCAAACAAACATAAAATCAAATCATTCCGAAGTGGGAGAAATAGTCTATACTTGTGTGCCTCGCATAGTAAAGTTAGCATAATAATCAGAACATGAGCATATATTATACATAAGATTCACATCATGATTAGTAGAGGCCGATCTTTGATCGGGTGAGTGGATGCTCAATTCATGACCTTCCCCTCTCATACCTAAGTTCCCGAGCCGAGACACTTTGGTTATGACAAACAAGTGGCCTTTGGCATGAGTCACGGGTTTCCTAAATTTTTCAAAAATATTTAGGTGACAACTCTGAAATCTGGCAATGCAGTCCATTTCTAGCATCTCTGATGATTAAATGGATTTTTCTAAGATTTGTCAGATTGGACTCTCATTTGTGTTTATCTATTTCACATTGCACTAGTGAAACTAGATTCAGAACCATGGGAGTCTGAACTGTAGGGCTATTGCATCCGAAGAGACTAAACCCCTCCGCCGAGCACGAAAAGCAAGCTACACCATCATTCAATCAAATGATCCTAAGAGAGCCAACCAATCACCAAATCAGTATGACAATTCAACAATAGTTAACTGTAAAAGCTCACATGATACTGCTAGCCATCACTCAACACTCAAGTACACTTAAACACTACACACAACAGTTAACTATAATGTATGAGAAACAACACAAAAACTATTCAACAATATATGCCTCAATCACTCAACCCACAAAGAATAACTCCTCTAAATTAGCTAAGTACCTCCACCAAAGATAATTAGTTAATTATTGGTTCTCACAACATTTAACCCACAATAGCACAAAAAACCCTCCTCACACATAGTCCTAATATAGGAACTCACCATCACTCAACCTAGCTTCTTTACACAACAAGGGCCAACAAAAAACAAGCATAACAACTGTGAGATAAAGTTTAAATTGCTGTAGTCACTCAACCCACAAACTCACAATCTCACTCAATCATTTATAGAGTAACCTCACACATACTCAACCCATATCCCTAAATAAAGAACCAGCACACCAACCGAAGAGACCTGCAATTAACACCCAGTCAGCAACCACACAAATAAAACCAGACCACCCCCAGCTAACCTTAACCTGATTTCAAGACAGAGTATGGGAGAGACCATGTCACGACCCGAACCCGCCCCTATGGGTTAAGGCCATAACCGGCCAGTAATCATGAGATTACCTACGGCCTCAAACCAAATAAAACAAAACTCATCAGAGTAAAGGGGCCAAACGGAAGCAATTCAAAACTTTGTCCATAGAGCTGTGTTTATATACACACCATCACGTTCTAAACATTTATGTATTAATAACTCACATCAAAATATGTACCAACACAGAACATTGTACATACAAGATCATACAAGTTTAAGTCAGTCGAACCCAAGACTTATATACAAAAGTAGTCCAATGCTTTCGCCAACATAACAAAAACTTATGAACAAAGGACAAAAGTGAAGACAATCTCGTGCGTGAGACATTTGGGTTGACTCCTCAAAACTCTAACTATTTCTCACAATTTCACCGAGGCTGCTTCTGGACGTCCCTTGGCTCACCTACATGTACATGAATGAGCGTGAGCGAAAGCCCAGTGAATAATAGCAAATAAGGTAGATACATAAGCAATCTTTGAAACAGTTCCAACAGACGGCCTTTCGCCCAATCACTTGGATCAATCGGCCTTTGACCTAATCATTTATGTCCATCGGCGTTTGGCCCAATCATTCATATCAATCGGCCTTCGGCCCAATTATTCATGTCAATCGGTCTTTGGCCCAATCATTCATATCAATCGTTGTCCACCATTCAAATTAATGAACTCACATAGAAGTAAACAATTGGACGACAGTATATTTCAAATATCTTGTTAAGATATTACTCACAGTGATCGGCTTGTGGATTTGCCCTGGAGCTTGACCCTACACATCATATAGCACATATGGGTCACAAACGATTCAATCCGTTCTTTAATTCGCATATTCCTCTTTAGGCTTCACTCTTATCTCTTTAACTCAATTACAATGCTTAATCCATGCCTAAGAGTGCTTGCAAGTGAAGGAGAACGGGGAACGAAACACATAATACACTTTCAAAATTTCAGAAAACAGGGTCCCCACTCGAGCGTGGACTTCCCCACTCAAGTGGACCCTTGAGGCCTACAAAAGTACTGGTTATGTGAAATTTACGCTCGAGCGTGCATTCTGGCATTCAAGCGGAAGGCCTCTCTACATGGCACCCCGCTCAAACGTGAACTTCCCCGCTCGAGCGGACACCATGTCTGCAAAAAGTGTTGGATGTATCATTTTTACGCTCGAGCAGAAGTTCATCCTACATAGCTCCCCGCTCGAGCGGACACCATGACTGCAAGAAAATACTGGGAGCTCGAAACCCCCGCATGAGCGGACATCAAAATTCTGGGTTTTCCAGGATGGTTCTTGAGCTCGAATTCAACACTCTAACCAACATTTCTTGCATGCCATGGCTCAGATTTCACATATACATGTACCAACATGATACCAACACCAAATTACAACATTTTGAAGCTCAATTTCATAGATCAAACCCATGCATGGCTCACTTTCCACCAAATTTATTACCAACATAACAATTTCATGCATTCCAAGCTTCTACTCCCATGGATTGTACATGCATGTGACATATAACCATCATTCTCATTTCATATGATGAAAAGATGGTCAAATACATGGATTTCAACTAAAAACTAACATGGATCATATATTTGGTGCTCAAACATGCAATTTCAAAGTAATTACATACATGCATGCATCTATTGACTTTAAATTCACCAAGACTAACTCAATCCATGCTCTTTCTCATCATTCAACTTTGAATTTACAATTTACAAACAAAATCCATGAATCAAGGGTGGGTTACTCACCTAGGAGCCTTACTTCTCACAAATTATGGTTGATTCTTGAGTGTAGCTCCAAGATCACCAAGTTTCCTCGCAAAATCTCTAATTTGAGCTTCTTCCCTCTCTAGGTTCGGCTCCCCCTTCTCTTTAGAGCACAATATCATATTTTTGGACTCAAGCATAAAGATTAAGTGCATAGTGCCCTTTCTACATAAGTCTCCACTTGTCCCAATTTTTAATATTAAATAAATTGAGCATAACACTACTAATTAAATCAATTTAATCCGATTCGAATCAATTTTCAATTAAATTTCACCGTAGGCTCTAAAGATTACATTAATCACAATGGAGCGATCAATTTCGGGTTCTGTGGCTAATAAGGCCCTCAATTTAATTTCCAAAGCAGATAATCAAACAGATATTCCTACGGTGAATAGATAGAAATTCAAAACCACATATTTTCACATAATGGCATACAAAATCATATTAGACACATAATCATACTCATATTAAGGACCAATTAGCATATTACGGAACGGGGATATCACAGTCTTCCCCCCTTTAGGAAGTTTGGTCCTCAAAACTTGATTTACCTTCGTTAGGAAACAAATGTGGATAGCGTAGTCGCATTTCCTCCTATTTTTCCCAAGTAGCATCTGTCCCATAGTGTTCCTTCCATTCTACTTTCACCATTGGGATAGACTTGCTTCTCAACTGTTTCACTTGCCGATCAACAATTCATTCCGGCCATTCAGCGTATTTCATATTTTCATCTATAGCTACCTGGTGATAATCAATCACATGAAACGGGTCTCGGAGGTAACCCCTCAACGTCGACACATGAAACACGTTATGGATCTGTTCAAATCCCGGTGGCAAAACAACTCTATAGGCAACTGGACCAAGTCTTTCCAAAATCTAGAACGGCCCAATGTAACAGGGCGACAACTTGCCCTTCTTTCCAAACCTGACTTGGCCTTTCATTGGGGACACACGAATAAACACATGGTCACCGACCTCATACTCAAGAGGTCTTCTTCGAACATCTGCATAATTCTTTTGTCGGTCTTGTGTTGTTTTGAGCTTTTGCCGACTAGTTTTGATTTTCTCAAAAGTGTCTTGCACAATTTCAGGCCCAAGTAAAGCTCTATCCCCGACTTCTGTCCAACAAATAGGTGATCTACACCTTCTACCATACAAAGCCTTGTATGGTGCCATACCGATGCTGGAGTGGAAGCTGTTATTGTATGCAAATTCTACAAGTGGCAAATAGTCTTCCCAACTCCCCTGAAAATCTAAAGCACACATTCGAAGCATATCTTCCAAAGTCTGTATTGTTCGTTCTGATTGCCCATCCGTCTGTGGGTGGAATGTAGTACTGAATCTTAGTTCTGTCCCCATGGCTTCCTGCAAACTCTTCCACAATCTAGATACAAATTTCGGGTCTCTATCCGACACAATAGATACCGGAACTCCATGTAAACGGACAATCTCATCAACATAAATAGTAGCCAATCTATAAGCATTAAACGTAGTTCTAGCTGGCAAAAAATGTGCAGATTTAGTCAGTCTATCGATTACAACCCAAATAGAATCCATACCTCGAGAAGTCCGAGGTAGGCCAACAACGAAATCCATAGTCACATGATCCCACTTCCATTCAGGAATAGGGAGAGGTTGAAGTAGACCGCCTGGTTTCTAATGTTCAGCCTTAACTTGCTGACATTGAAGGCACTTGGACACATATTCTGCAATCCCTTTCTTCATTTTGGGCCACCAATAGGTTTGTTTCAAATCCCGATACATTTTATTATTGCCCGGATGCATAGCAAATACGGATCTGTGGGCTTCATCTAAAACCCTCTTCTTTAGTTCCGGAATATCTAGGACACACATTCTGTTCCGAAACCTCAACACTTCATTCTCAATGCTAAACTCCGCTTTCGGACTTGTCTCAAATTCATCAATCACTTTCTTGAGGAATTCATCCTCTTTTTGTTTCTGCTTGACTTTTTCAATGATTGCCAGCTCGACCGTAATAGCGGCTATCAATCCGCCATGTTCACACATTACCACTTCAATTTCAAACTTCTCAAAATCTTGCAAGATCTCTCTCTGTTCAGTAAGCAAACAAGCCATACTCTCCGTTGATTTTCTGCTCAAGGCATCAGCAACTGTATTAGCTTTCCTGGGGTGATACTGAATCTCTAAATCATAATCCTTTATCAGTTCCAGCCATCTCCTCTGTCGCATATTCAACTCCTTTTGTGTGAAGAAGTATTTCAGACTTTTGTGATCCGTGTAGACTTCACACTTTGCCATGTACAAATAATGCCACCAGATTTTCAAAGCAAAAACAACTGCGGCCAATTCTAAGTCATGTGTTGGGTAGTTCTTCTTGTGCGATCTCAACTGTCGGGAGGCATAAGCAATAACCTTTTCGTTCTGCATTGGCACACAACCCAAACCTTTATAAGTCGCATCACTGAAAATTACAAAATTTTTCGTACCTGAAGGTACTATCAAAATTGGTGCCGTGGTCAGTCTTGTTTTTAGTTCATGAAAGGCAGATTCTCTTTTGTCGTTCCATTCAAATGATTGCCCCTTGCATGTCAACTGGGTAAGAGGTACAGCTATCTTCGAAAAGTTTTTCACAAATCTCCTGTAGTACCCAGCTAAGCCCATGAAACTACGGACTTCTGTCACATTTGTCGGTGTAGGCCAATTCACAATTGCCTCTATTTTCTGTGGGTCCACTCAAATTCTTTCGTTGTTGATCACATGCCCTAAGAAAACAACGTCATCCAACCAAAACTCACATTTCTTTAGTTTAGCAAATAATTTTCTTTCCCGAAGTATTTGTAGGACAGTTCTCAAATGATGTTCATGTTCAAGTCTATCTTTGGAATATATCGAAATGTCATCAATAAAAACCACAACGAATTCGTCAGGGTAGGTTTTAAAAATTCGGTTCATTAAGTCCATAAATGCTGCCGGAGCATTAGTCACTCCAAATGGCATAACAAGAAACTCAAAATGTCCATACCTCGTTCTGAATGCGGTTTTCTCAACATCCTCTGCCTTAACTTTCAGCTGATGATACCCAGATCTCAAATCAATCTTAGAAAACACCTGTGATCCCTGCAACTGGTCAAATAAGTCATCAATACGGGGTAGGGGATATTTGTTCTTTATTGTTACCTTGTTCAATTCCTGATAATCGATGCACAAACGCAAAGTTCCATCCTTCTTTTTCACAAACAATATTGGTGCACCCCAAGGCGAAGTGCTAGGTCGAATAAACCCCTTGTCAAGCAGGTCTTGCAACTGTTCTTTCAATTCTTTCATTTCGGCAGTGGCCATTCTGTAGGGAGTTATAGAAATGGGCTGGGTGCCTGGCACAGTTTCAATAGTAAACTTTATCTCCCTATCTACCAATTCCTTTGGTAATTCATTTAGAAACACATCTGGGAATTATCTAACAGTAGAGATATCATTCAATTCAGCATTTACAGATTGTTCAGACAACACATAACACAAATAACCCTGACACCCTTTCCTGATCAATTTACATGCTTTCATTGCAGATATTAAATAAGGTGGAGGCACTACCCCATTCCCCACAAACACAATTTTTTCTTGTTCTGGTGGTCTAAACACAACCCGTTTCATCACACAGTCAATGGTGGCACAATATTTAGTTAACCAGTCCATGCCCAAAATTATGTCAAAGTGCCTAAAGTTCAAGGGTAACAAGTCCACATATAGAATGGCATTTCCAATTCGCACATCACAAAAACGATAGACAGTTTCACACAATACAGATTCCCAAGATGGAGCAGACACACATAGTAGATATGGCAATAATTCTAAAGGTCTGTTCAATCTAGATGCAAATGCACATGTTACAAATGAGTGTGTTGATCTAGAGTCAATTAATACAAAGGCGTCCCAATTGCATATAGAAATGGTACCTGAGACAACTGCGTTGGCATTCCAGGTATTGCCTAGAACAAGCGCAAAAACTCTCCGTTGTCTCACGGTATCTCCGGCGGGAGTAGATCTCGTAGCATTTCCTGGTTTTAGGACTGATGCTGTCGAGCTAGCAGCAAATTTTCCACTGTTCTGTTTGCAATCTCTGGCCATATGCCCCTGTTTACCACAATTAAAACAAGCTCCTGTCACACGGTAACAAACCCCACGATTCCTATTACCACAAGTGGTACACAACGGGGTTGTATCTTGGGAAGAATTAGAAGTATTCGAGGAGCCCGTACTTTGCTTCTTTGAAAACTTCTTCTTTGAAAAGAAGCCCTGCCTTTTACTACCCATCCAGTCAGTTGTCGGTTTAGTTTGTTTAGCTATATTAGCTTCTGATATTATGGCCCTGTCCAGTACCCCAATGTAGGTTTCCAACTTCAAGACATTCACCCTCTCTAGAATGTCGCTTCGAAGCCCGCCTTCAAAATGTCTCGCCTTCTTATAGTCTGTATCAATCACGTGTGGCGCAAACCTAGCCAATTCAGTGAATTTGGCCTCATACTCGGCTACAATCATACTGTCTTGCCTCAGATCCATCAATTCTACCACCTTCCTATCCCGGACACACTGCGGGAAGTACTTGTCACAGAAAATTTCCAAAAATTTTGCCCAATCAACATCCCTGTGATTTTCTCGCATTAACATCCATCATCTTCTTGCCTCGTCTTCTAGCATGAAAGTGGGTAGAAGTACCTTCTGGGTCTCCGAGCAAGGGAACACTTCGAACAATTTCTCGATACCGAGAACCCAAGCTTCGGCTTTCAACTGATCTAAGCCACCATGGAACTACGGTGGTTTCATTTTCTTGAACTCTTTGGTGAGAGCTATGGTTCGATCATCATTCTGATTATCTGGCACAGGAGGTGCCGGGGGTGGAGGTGGAGGATGTGGTTGTTGCCACTATTGTTGCCATTCCTTTTGTTGCCTCAATGTCTCTGCCATTTCCTGAATCAGTCTTTCCATTCTATCCAGTCTGGCAGTGGAAGATTCCTCTATCTCATCACCTCTGGTTCTCACCATCGGATTAAACTTGCATTATACTTTATACAAAAGATATGCAGGTATGCATAAACTAAAGAGCATACATAATCAAATAATTTGAAATGCAAGTAGTTCACAAACTTATAACACATAGTCATTCATATCAAAACAATTAAGCATATTCTCGATGCTTCTGAGTTCATACTTATCACATGAATGCATCATAGATCTTTTCTAGACGCTTATTGCTCTTTTGGACAAGTGTGTGAGTTATTAACTCGTGCTCTGATACCACTCTGTCATGACCCGAACCCGTCCCTATGGGTTAAGGCCATAACCGGCAAGTAATCACGAGATTACCTACGACCTCAAACCAAATAAAATGAAACTCATCAGAGTAAAGGGGCCAAACGGAAGCAATTCAAAACTTTGTCCATAGAGCTGTGCTTATATGCACACCATCACATTCTAAACATTTATGTATTAATAACTCACATCAAAATATGTACCAACACAGAACATTGTACATACAGGATCATACAAGTTTAAGTCAGTCGAACCCAAGACTTATATACAAAAGTAGTCCAATGCTTTCGCAAAGATAACAAAAACTTATGCACAAAGGCCAAAAGCGAAGACAGTCTCGTGCGTGGGACATTTGGGTTGACTCCTCAAAACTCTGACTGTTTCTCACAATTTTACCGAGGCTGCTTCTGGACGTCCCTTGGCTCACCTACATGTACATGAATGAGTGTGAACGAAAGCCCAGTGAATAATAGCAAATAAGGTAGATACATTAGCAATCTTTGAAACAGTTACAGCAGACGGCCTTTGGCCCAATCACTTGGATCAATCGGCCTTCGGCCCAATCATTTATGTCCATCGGCCTTTGGCCCAATCATTCATATTAATCGGCGTTCGGCCCAATCATTCATATCAATCAGCCTTCGGCCCAATCATTCATATCAATCGTTGTCCACCATTCAAATTAATGAACTTACATAGAAGTAAACAATTGGACAGCAGTATATTTCAAATATCTTGTTAAGATATTACTCACAATGATCGGCTTGTGGATTTGCCCTGGAGCTTGACCCTACACATCATATAGCACATATGGGTCACAAACGATTCAATCCATTCTTTAATTCACATATTCCTCTTTAGGCTTCATTCTTATCTCTTTAACTCAATTACAATGCTTAATGCATGCCTAAGAGTGTTTGCAAGTGAAGGAGAACGGAAAACAAAACACAGAATACACTTTCAAAATTTCAGAAAACAGGGTCCCCGCTCGAGCGTGGACTTCCCCGCTCGAGCGGACCCTTGAGGCCTGCAAAAGTACTGGTTATGTAAAATTTACACTTGAGCATGCATTCTGGTGCTCGAGCGAAAGGCCTCTCTACATGGCTCCCCACTCGAGTGTGAACTTCCCCGCTTGAGCGAACACCATGTCTACAAAAAGTGCTGGATGTATCATTTTTACGCTCGAGCGTGAGCTCGGACGCTTGAGCTGAAGTTCATCCTACATAGCTCCCCGCTCGAGCGGACACCATGACTGCAAGAAAATACTGGGAGCTCGAAACCCCCACTCGAGCGGCGGTTCTCCCGCTCGAGCGGACTTCAAAATTCTGGGTTTTCCAAGATGGTTCTTGAGCTCGAATTTAACACTATAACCAACATTTCTTGCATGCCATGGCTCAGATTTCACATATACATATACCAACATGATACCAACACCAAATTACAACATTTTGAAGCTCAATTTCATAGATCAAACCCATGCATGGCTCACTTTCCACCAAATTTATTACCAACATAACAACTTCATGCATTCCAAGCTTCTACTCCCATGGATTGTACATGCATGTGACATATAACCCTCATTCTCATTTCATATGATGAAAAGATGGTCAAATACATGGATTTCAACTAAAAACTAACATGGATCATACATTTGGTGCTCAAACATGCAATTTCAAAGTAATTACATACATGCATGCATCTATTGACTTTAATTCACCAAGACTAACTCAATCCATGCTCTTTCTCATCATTCAACTTTGAATTTACATTTTACAAACAAAATCCATGAATCAAGGGTGGGTTACTCACCTAGGAGCCTTACTTCTCACAAATTATGGTTGATTCTTGAGTGTAGCTCCAAGATCACCAAGTTTCCTAGCAAAATCTCTAATTTGAGCTCCTTCCCTCTCTAGGTTCGGCTGCCCCCTCTCCTTAGAGCACAATATCAGATTTTTGGACTCAAGCATAAAGATTAAGTGCATAGTGCCCTTTCTACATAAGTCTCCACTAGTCCTAATTTTTAATATTAAATAAATTGAGCATAACACTACTAATTAAATCAATTTAATCCGATCCAAATCAATTTTCAATTAAATTTCACCGTAGGCTCTAAAGATTACGCTAATCACAATGGAGTGATCAATTTCGGGTTCTGTGGCCGATAAGGCCCTCAATTTAATTTCCAAAGCAAATAATCAAATAGATATTCCTACGGTGAACAGATAGAAATTCAAAACCACATATTTTCACATAATGGCACAGAAAATCATATTAAACACATAATCATACTCATATTAAGGACCAATTAGCATATTACGGAACAGGGATATCACAGACCACTTCACCAAAAACCAAGCATTTGTCACCTCCTCTTTGAAACTTGAGATGGACACGATCCTATTTCTCACAATGCTTTTAATTTTAGCTTTGCATAGCCACCTCAATGGATGTTGAGCCTTTGAAAATCCTACAATTTCTCTTAGTCCAAATACAATAAACAAAACACGTAAACACAAGTTTAGAAATAGTGGCAGCCAAAGATTTGCCCTTGATATTCCTGGTTAACCAATCCACCAAATTTGTCCAGTCAAGATAAGGAACAGTCAAATTGCACATACCCTGCTGTAGACGCCCCATTTTTTACCGACCTCAAGACTTGGACGCCATCGTTTGTGCTCTTGATGATTGTGCTTGTTTGTGCTTGTTTTGAGCGCCCGAAGTTCTCCGCGGAATGCCTTGTGTTTGAGCCTCTAAACCCATTTTGTTTTGTGCTTGTTTTTGGGCCAAACCTTGGTGCCTCTTGCCTAGAAGGGGGAGGGGCCTTGTCGGCTACTTAGAATGGCCGATGACCATTTTTCTCCTTTTTCAGATATTTGTTTGCCAGCTGTGCCAACTGTTGTTCACTGAACGACATCTCCATACACATGTATGGAGGGATGAATACAAGCCTTGCTCTTGATTTTCTATATATAGGGGATGTTCTCCCCCATTTGGAGAGGTTAGACATTTTGGATCAAAATTTTCTCTCTCTAGAATTCTCTCTCTCTCTCTCTTTTTGTTTTATGGTTGATAGTTGATTTTCTCTACAACTTTGCACACTAACCCTTAACCAAATTGGACCACCTTGGAGCTGAGGTCCCTTGTAGCCTAATTTGAGCTGTTGGAAGGAGGTTTGAGCCTAAAACAGTAGTTGTTTTGTGTTGTGCTTCAAGAGGCATGAGTCTTACCTTGTAGGCTTTGTTTTAATTGCTTGCTTTGCCATCTTTTTGTACTATTTTTGGCCTAGTTTTTAACTACAAAAAAAATCTGATTTTTGAGCCTTAACATGATGGTTTGAGGTTATTTTGCGTTAAGGGGTAGTCCACCCTTCTTGTTGCCTAATTGTGAAGCTTTTTGCACCATCTTTTAGCATATTAAAATAAAACTTTTTACACCTTTAAACCACTGAAATTCAGAGTTATTTCAGTGGTGAAAAGCATGTTTTGAAGTCCAAAAATGGAGGGGTTAGCCTCCCCTCCTTGTGTCTCACTTGCATGCCTAGTTAGCATCACATTGTAGCATGTTTTTGTAGCCTAACTTAGCTTATTTCCAGCATATGTTGCCTCTAATTTGGCATGATTTAGCTCTGTTTTGGGCTACTTTGGTCATATGAGCCTTGTTTTGCATAGTTGTAGTGCAAATGGCTTCACTAGCTTGGCATTTTAGGCCTTTAAAGATGATTTACTTGGGATGGTTGCATGTTGTAGTGTCTTTTTACATGTAATTTTAGTGTATATAGCTCTGTCAAATGCTCGTTTGTTTCACTCTTTCATTGCTTTTTAGAGTTGCTCTTGAGTCTTGTTTGCAAGCTAACATGCGAGCATGTTTTTCTAGCATTTTGTACCTCAATCTCAGCATGTTTTAGCCATTGTTTTGACTGGTTTTAACTCTTTTTTGAGTTGGTTTGGTCATAGGATTCTTGCTTTGTATGCTTGTAGTGTAATTGTTCTTAACAGTCGAGCTGGTGCTATGTTTTAGCCTCTTATTTTAGCTATTTTTGGCTTACTTCAAACATGTTTTGGGACTCCTTTTAGGTTGTTTTATGACTGTTTTGAAGTGTTTGCACCTTTTGAGCTTTGTATTGCATGCCTATAGTGTAATGGCTTCACTAGTTTGGTGTTTTAAGGTCTTAGATGCCACTTGTGTTGGTTGCATGATTTAGTGTCATTTTGCACTCCATTTCAACACTGAAATCTCTGCAATCTTCCTCCATTCCTCACTCTTTCATTTGTTTTGGAAATAGCTTTGAACCCCTTGTTGGCTTGAGTGTGGAATTGAGATCCTCATGCCTAATGGTTTAATTCCTTCGGGAGTTCATTACCAATAGCATGAGGCCTCTTTCATGCTCAAGCAACTTGTGGGTTAAGCCTACTTTCAATTAGAGGGCATTCACCTTTTGGACTAATCAATTAAAGAATGGATTGGTAATCTAAAATGTGTAAACAAAATGAACAAAGTAAAAGAGGCTAGTTTAAGTATCTTTGTGTTAATCTGAACACGAGAAAAATGGGATGTTTCATACTCAAGGTGATGAAACGTGCCACTTTTCTTGGTCACTGTCACCCTTGATCATGCAAGATAGGGTGGTGGTTGTTTTGGTCTTGTTTGTGCATTCATTAACCTTGTACAAGCTTGGTTCTCTAGCCATCATGCATTGAAAATGCTTGGTTGATGGCTTGAGAGACAAGAACTACACTTCTTTGAGCTTGTGAAATGATAAAGAGGGTAGCAGTACATACATTTCTTGAAAATGCATTACTTTGCCTCTGTTTGCTCTCTGTTGCAGCAAAAGAAGACATCCAGAAAAGGGGGTGGACGATCGGCCAGTTGAAGTAGCCGACCGGCTAGTTGAAATAGCCAACGGCCACTTTTGTAGCCGACCGGCCACCAGTGAATTTTTGCACAAATGTGCTCCTGTGTTGGAGCAGAAGCATTCTGGGAGTTGGTATAATTTTCAGAGATCAAACGAGCGCAAACAGAGGCATCCGATGGCAAGGCAATGGCATTTTCGAGCGGAGCAACCGAGCATGCATGCATCTCTCGTCCCAAGGCCATTTAATCGCTTTTGTTCGCTTAGAATAAGTTATCTATTTCATTCATACAAATGCTGTAATTAATTAGTTTAATTTGGTTTGCAATATTTAACTTGCTTAGAATAGTGAGTTAATTTATTTCAATTGTTGTAATAATTAGTTAACTAGAATAGTTAAATAGTTTTGGTTTGTAATAGTTAGCTTAATTAGTGTAGCTAGTTAGCTTATTCATTCAGACCCTCCTTCACAAGGGCATAATGTTGTAATAAGTGTACGTGCATGTGTGCATGTCATCCAATCCCGCGTCTTTCTCCCTTCTATTTAACCGCTTTCGATGGTTAGTTTAGGGTCATGTTTCGATTAGCATACCTTATGCTCGCATATTTGCATCCATTCATTCGTCTTGCATGCACCAAGGCTCAGTGCATCATTCAAACTGCATTGTCAATTCAATACTTATTTGAATATCTGTATCAAAGCATGTTATCAAATTATATCATATGTCATATTAGTAGCCAAGCTTGTTAATTTCATGTTCCATGCGTTGCATTAGGCATCTTGTATAGTTAGGATCATGCATCTTTCTAACTAGTTTTCGTTTTGGGTTGGAGTACTTGGTGAGTTTTATGTTTTAGCACCCTTGCATGAGTGCGATTGCCATATTGCCATGATAGCATGCTTGTCATGAGGCTATTTGCTTAAATGATTAAACTGTATGAACGCCTGTGGATGAAGGCTTGATCGTTTAAATTGGAACGATTCAATAAATCTGAGTTTTAAGCCCACTAAAGGTGGCAAATCATATTTTAAGCCCACTTGAGGTAGCAAATCCGCAAACTTTTAAGCCCACTTGAGGGTGGCAAATTCAAATCATTTTCGAACACAAACATTAATTGAGTTATTCCAATTCTCGCGATTTTAGTCTATACTTGATTATGTGCGCGTCACATAGTAAAGTTAGCTAATAACCGGAATAAGAACACATAATGTTTATAAAATGACATATCATGGTTAGTAGAGGCCGATCCTTTGATCGGGCGAGCAGGGGTGCTCATTTCATGACCTTCCCCCCTCGTACCCAAGTTCTCGAGCCAAGACAACTTTGGTGATGATGGACACGTGGCCTTTGGCACGAGTTAGGGTTTCCCAAATTTCCCCAAAAATAAAATATTTAGGTGGCGACTCTGTAATCTGGCAAAGCAGACCAATTTTGGCATTATTTGATTTCAAATCGATTTTCAAAAAAGATTTGTCGGATTGGACTCTTTGGTGTTTATCAATTTCACATTACACTTTGTGAGATTAGATTCAGAACCGTGACGGGAGTCCAAACTGTAGGACCAATTCGAGCTCTCCAAAAGGGGGGCGCGAAAAAGTCGAGCTACACCTGCATAACATTCCAGACTCTGTAAGAGAATGGACATTTAAAGAACAAATGATTATGATCCTCAGGCCTAACACCACAAAGACAACAAGTAGCAGAGTTCCTAGTACCAAAGACAACAAGCCTATCAAGAGTGTTCAGTCTATTATGGATAGCAACCTAAACCACAGTACTTATTCTAGGAATATGAAACTTGAACCACAGGATCTTAGCCCAGGCAACTCTAGAACCATGGGTACTCCACTCATCCCAAGTAGACTTTATGGAGAACTGCCCATCAGAAGATGGTAGCCACACCACCTTATCATCCACTCAAGAAGGCTTCATGTCCTCAATGATAGCAGCCTTAATCTCATTCAACTCCTAAGTTCAACACACATGCTAGTTTCATATAAAGCCATAGATAATAGACTCTACTTTAGCGAACTTCTGGATCCCAGAGTCACAAATAACTCTGTTTTCCCCAAATCTAGTAAGGAGAGGCCCAAGAGGGAGCCAATTATCAAACCACAAGAAAGTTGTCTTTCCATTACCAACATTATATTTAATCAAGGGAGTAATAATACTCCTCAAATCAAGAAGTTTTCTCCAGACCTAGGAAAGGTCATTGGGAACTTCGAGGCACCAAAAATTTCTACCCTTTAACAAGTAAGACTTAACCCACTAACACCACAAGGATTGTTCACCCCTTGACAGCAAAAACCAAACATGCTTAGAAATAGTAGCTTTGTTCCACACCTCAATAGATTTAAACCCTAGACCACCCTCATTCTGAGGAACACAAAGATGCTCCCAACCAAACATACTGGGAGCTCAAATTTTACGCTCGAGCGACCTTTCCTTAGCTTGAGAGGTCTCTCCTGCAAACATGCGAGATACTGAGAGCTACAAATCTACGCTCAAGCAACCAAATGACCACTTGAGCGGTCACCCAAAATCAACTGTTACAGCCTATCCCCCTTAAGGAATTTCGTCCTCGAAATTTCGTAGTTCTTGCCAAAACAACTCTAACAATTCCTAAGGAAGACGAATACCACAACATCAATAGCCTCAATCATCCCAACTTCACAAATCAAAATGTAATCAAACTAAATTCAAACAATAGCATGGAGATTTAGGTTCTGTCATTTACTTCCTTTTACAACCTTCCAGACAATAATCTAAGAATAACAAACAAGCAAGTTTACATATCATTAAACAAATCTGGGTATTTCTCACAAACTTCAGCTTCTCATTCCCAAGTAGCTTCTTCTACCCCGTGGTGGTGCCATAACACTTTCACTAAGGAAATAACTTTACCTCTCAAAACTTGTTCTCAGGTGTCCAAGATTTTCATCGGTCTCTCTTCATATGAAGCATTCTCATCCACCTCTAAATTTCTCCAGTCCACGACATGGGAGGGATCAGGCTCATACTTGCGAAGCATGGAGACATAAAACACACCGTGCACTCCGGATAATTGTGGTAGCAATGCAAGGCGATAAGCCACCTCTCCCACTCGTTCTATAATATCAAAAGGGCCAATGAATCTAGGTGACAATTTCCCACTTCGCCCAAATCTCATTAAACCTTTTCTAGGTGATATCTTTAGAAACACATGATCACCCGTATCAAAAGATAGAGGTCTCCTCCTCTGGTCGGTATAACACTTTTGTTGACTTTGAGCTGTAATCAACCTTTTTCGAATGAGAGTTTTTTTCTTCGTGGTCTCACGAACCAATTCCAGTACAAGGATAGGTGAATCCCCCACCTCAGTCTAACATACCAATGATCTACAAGGTCGTCTGTACAAAGCTTCAAAAGGTGCCATCGCAATGCTAACTTGGTAACTATTATTATAGGTGAACTCTGCTAAAGGTAGGTGTCTCTCCCAAGAACCTTTAAAATCTAGTACACAATCTCTCAACATGTCTTCCAAGATTTGGATAGTGGGCTCTGACTGTCCATCGGTTTGTGGGTGGTAAGCAGTTTAAAAAACTAACCGTGTGCCCATAACAGCTTGTAAACTTTTCCACAACCGTACGGTAAAACAAGGGTCTTGATTCGAGACTATAATCACCGAAACTCCATGAAACTAGACAATCTCTTTAACATAAAGTTCCACTAGGTAATCAACTGAGTCCCCCATACACATAGCAAGAAAATGAGTTGACTTAGTTAGTCGACCCACTACCACCCATATTGTATCATTACCCTTTTGTGTTCTAGGAAGACCCGAAACAAAGTCCATAGTAATATGTTTCCACTTCCATTTAGCAATAGGCTCAGGTTGCAATAACCCAGCTAGTCGTTGATGTTCTTCCTTGACTTGTTGACAAGTTAAACACTTGGACACAAATGAAACCACATCCCACTTTATACCCCTCCATCAAAATTGTCGGCTAAGGTCAACGAACATCTTTGTGCCTCCTGGATGTACCGCAAGACGGGAGTGATGAAATTCCTAAAGTACATCGTGTCTACACGACTTCGGTACAAAAAGGCAGTCTGGATACCAGACATTAGAATCGGAATTTACCCTCAAACCCTTTTCCTCCTTCCTCTTTGCAACTTTCTCCTTAATTGTTTCAACTTCCAAGTTACTCTGTTGCGCCTCTCTATAACCCAAGTAACAAGTGTTGGTTGTACAAGAACGGAAAATAATGTGGCATGCTCGGGAGATTCACTAAGATGCAAATCGAATTCACCCAAATCACCCAACATTTCCTATTCCTTAATTGCAAGGTTAGCAATGGTACTCACAGATTTTCTACTCAAAGCATCAGCCACCACACTAGCTTTTTCGGGATAGTAGTGTAATTCAAAATCGTACTCCTTTAAAAATTCCATCCATCTCCTTTGACGTAAATTCAAATCCTTCTGGGAAAATAGGTACTTAAAACTTTTCTGATCTAAGAATACCTCAAATTTCTCCCCATACAAGTAATGTTTCCACAGTTTTAAAGAAAAAATAACTGCACCTAACTCCAAGTCATGAGTCGGGTAATTTCTTTCGTGAGTTTTTAATTGGCACGAACCATACGCCACTACTTTACCTTCCTACATCAAGACACATCCTAAACCTTCTGTAGAGGCATCACAGTACACAGTGTAACCCAAACCTCTTTCTAGAATAACTAAGATTGGCGCAGGGGTCAATCTCACCTTCTGCTCTAGGAAGGATTTCTCACATGCTTCATTCCAAACAAACTTCACTCCTTTTCTCGTTAGCCTAGTCAATAGAGAAGCTAACATGGAGAAATATTTCACAAACCGTCTATAGTAGCCAGTAAGACCCAAGGAACTGCTGATCTCAAATGAGTTCTTAGGTCGTTCCCAATTCTGTATCGCCTCAATCTTCGAAGAATCTACGGTAACCCCATCCTTAGAAATGACCTGACCTAAGAATTTCACCTCGGAGAGCCAAAACGCACATTTCTCATACTTAGCATACAATTTGTGCTCTGTAAGTAACTGCAACACGATGCGAAGATACACCTCATATTCCTTCTCTGAGAGTAAATATATAAGAATATCATCCAAAAAAACTACCACAAACTTATCAAGATATTCTCAGAAAATCTGATTCATCAAGTCCATAAAGGTGGCAGGACCATTGGTTAAACCAAACGGCATCACAAGAAATTTGTAGTGGCCATATCGAGTACGAAAGGCCATTTTCAGAATATCTTCCTCTTTCACGCATAATTGAAGATAACTCGATCTTAGATCTGTCATTGAGAAACATTAGTAACCCTTAAGTTGGTCAAAAAGATCATCTATTCTAGGCAATGGATATTTATTCTTAGTCGTAACCCTATTCAGCTTATGGTAATCGATGCATAGCCGCAATGAACCATCCTTCTTCTTGGAAAAAAGAGTCGGTGCTCCCCAAGGCGAGGTACTAGGGCGTATAAAACCCTTATCTAACAACTCTTGTAATTGCTCCATCAAGGCAAGCAATTCCACAGAGCGAACCTATAGGCTGACATGGAAATGGGTGTCGTCACTACAACAAAAAGTGTCTTTGGAGACGAAAACTAATGATGAACATAAATTTTGTCACGAAAGACGTACCTTTTAGTGAAGAAAATAATTTTTCGTCTCCAAATGTACCATTTTTAGAGACAACAACAAAATTTTGTCACCAATCTACATACATAATAAAAAAAATTAGGTGACAAAATTATTTTTCGTCATTATTTATATTTTTTTTGTCACTAAAGATTTTCCCACTAATTTTTCGGATGGTGCCCAAATTTTCAAACTTTTGGTGAGGAAAAAATTGGTCACCAATAATAAAATTATTAATGACGAATATATTTTCGTCACCAATAATTTTAAATATTTTAATATTATTTAGTGAGAAAACTATTTTCGTGGCTAATAATTTTATCTTTTAGTGAGGAAATAATTTTCTTACCAAATAAATGATTTAGTTGCTAAAGTTTTTTCGGGGGAAATGAATATATTGGCGCCTTAGATATATCAGTTCTCTTCTCTCACGCCTCTATGCCTCTTCTCTCTCATGCCTCACGCCTCTGTCTTCCTCTCTGTTACTGGAGCATCACCGCAAGGGTTAGACGAGCATAACGCAAGGGTTAGACGAGCACACCGTAAGGGTTAGCACCACCATCGCTTTGTCTTGGGTACGTATGTCCTCTATTTCGCCCTCTCTCTCTTTCTCTCTCTGTGCCTGTGTGTGTGTCTCTCTGTCTTCCTCTCTATGTCTTCTTCGATTCGCATATACTTTCACACCCAACCCTAAAGTCGACCCAGCCCCAAATCGACCCACCTTGCTCAAGTGGTGATTGGACTGCTCTTTGGATTTCACCGCTTGTACACCCGTAAACAGTTGGAACAATGCTTCCAACCGTGCTTGTTCCTGCTCTCTGGACTTTCACCCCTTGAACACCATTACAACAGTCCAAACATGCCTTTTTTTGAATTGATTCCTGTCAATAGGGTGATTGGGGAAGATCCAAATCAATTTTATTTTCTCAATAAAATAAAGAACAAGAATTTAATGACCCCTTCAAATGATTGATATGAAGAATAGTTGTTCTCATATGTAACTATCTATCTCATTGGAAAATCAGGCATATTAATTAAAATGGCGAGTGAATGAAAATGAAATGGTATTTGTTTTCCTATTGGTTTTTGGTGCAAAAGCGACTAATATTAATGTTGATTGAGTCAGACATGAGTTAATGGGATTGATGAGGTTTTGATGTCTCAATTTCAAGTTTGAACATAAGAGTTAAGGTGTCAAGTTCAAGCCTCTTCTAATGGGTCATTAGAGGTTTGCTTTTGCCTCTCCTCCTTACTCTCTATTTTTGCTGATGGTTGTGTTTGTGTTTCTAAGATTTGGGAATGTCCCATTGTATTTTCAGTGTGTTGGGTTAGTTTTGTTTGGGTTTTCTATGCCATTTGTGGAATACTTGATAGTTAGTTTAAATATTTTATTTTTCCCTTACTGAACTTGCTGCAAAAAATTTTATTTTTTAACTTTCAACATGCTAAACAGAAATTTGATCAGAAAACTCAACCTGGTAAACATAAATGAATTGTGAAAAAAAAAAACGGTTTGTCTATGACACCCATGACACCAAATGATAGTATGCTTAATTGCATGCAAGTTCTTTTCTTGTATGAATGTAATATATATATATATATGGTCGTGGTGATAGTGTATGAAGATCATTTAGCATGATTTGAGGAAGATATTTGACATTCATCATATTGGTTTCCAATTTTGTGTAGAACACCATTGAGTGTTATTCTTTATTACATTATTGTCGAGCTGTTGGCTGGGAAGCCTATCATGCCTGGTCGAACAAAGGTAACTTTGAAACTTTTTGACTTTACCCCTTTCGCGTTTGGAGAGTACTAGGTTATGTTGTTTGCTCTGAGTAATTCACTATTCTACTTCCAGGCCTAGTTGACAAATGAATGAAATGACAATTTGTTTTGACTATTTGAGATTTGATGATATTGAAAAGTGTCTTTTGTATGTCTTATCTCCATTTGTATTAATGCAAAAAGAATAATTGCAAGAGATGTTTTTGCTGTTTTATGATGTTTGTCATTGTGATGATGATATTTTTGAGCCTCGCCTGACATCAATTTAGTCAAATAAGGTATACTGAATCTTCACCAATGTTGGTTAGAACATGAAACGAAACATTAGGAATACATGCTCATAAGCATTATGGTTAGTGCTTACTTTTTATTTTATTTTATTAACAGTTAGTTTTTTATAATACCATGATATTCCTCTAGATACTCATGCTTTTAACCATTTGATGTTGTTGCTTCTCACAGTTTAAGAAATATACAATGGCTTTATATGGATATGGATATGCTTATGAAGCTGGCTGCATATTTAGCAATTAAAAAACGACAGGGTTTTAATAACATTATACACCTTGATTTAGTTGTTGAATGTTAAAATCGACGATTAAATGGTTTTTGTGAGTCCTATTAGATATGATTAAAATTGACGATTAAGTGGTTTTTGTGAGTCCTATTGGGTATGATTAAAATCGACGATTAAATGGTTGCTGATATGGGTATGATTATACCCATAGTTGCTGATATGGTAACACCTCGATTTAGTTGTTGAATGTTAAAATCGACAATGTAACCAATCTATGTCTCTGACAATATTTATCAATCTTTTTTGTTCGTTTGTCTTGAATTTTATTTATGAAATTACACGTATGTATACAAATGCAGATTGATAGTACACTTGCATGTATTGTCAATATTATAAAATCAACTCTACAATTATCAAATCTTGATCTTGATGCTTCACATGCTAGAGAAATCTGTTCCAATGCCTTCCTCCTCAATTACTCAAAATGCTATTAGTGAATTCTACCAATGTAGTTTAAATTTAATTTGTTGAAATAGAAGTAAATTTAATATCTAATTAAACAGATGTATTTTATTTAACTTGACTAAGATGTGTTAACAACCTATAATTAAATAAGTTGGTTTGGTTGTTGTCTTTGGGTACTAATATAGCAAGTTTGATGTTGTTGGTTTAGGTCTTGAGTATTGTTTGGTGCTTTTAGCTTGTCTCTAAAACAGAGGCAGCAGTGTTTAAGGCCTTACGCATTGTAAAACATAACACCTTAAGCTTGAAAATAGGCATTTTAAGGGCATAATTGTGAACTAGCCATCTTTTTTAACACTTAATCTTGAAAATTAGCATCCGGAGGGAAAAATTGTGAATTAGCCATAAGAATTGGTTCAAACACCTTAATAAGGAGAAAAGTAACTCATAGAAACTCACAGAACAAGCATGAGAGTCCTAGTTTCAAAATTAAGCTCAAACTTGTATTTTTTGAACACTTAAACTTAAAAATATCTCTCTGTGCGTGTGTGTGTGTGTGTCTCTCTCTCTGTCTTCGTCTCTATGTCTTCTTCGATTCACATATACCTTCACACCCAACCCTAAAGTCGACCCAGCCCCAAATCGACCCACCTTGCTCAAGTGGTGATTGGACTGCTCTTTGGATTTCACCGCTTGTACACCCGTAAACAGTTGGAACAATGCTTCCAACCGTGCTTGTTCCTGCTCTCTGGACTTTCACCCCTTGAACACCATTACAACAGTCCAAACATGCCTTTTTTTGAATTGATTCCTGTCAATAGGGTGATTGGGGAAGATCCAAATCAATTTTATTTTCTCAATAAAATAAAGAACAAGAATTTAATGACCCCTTCAAATGATTGATATGAAGAATAGTTGTTCTCATATGTAACTATCTATCTCATTGGAAAATCAGACATATTAATTAAAATGGCGAGTGAATGAAAATGAAATGGTATTTTTTTTCCAATTAGTTTTTGGTGCAAAAGTGACTAATATTAATGTTGATTGAGTCAGACATGAGTTAATGGGATTGATGAGGTTTTGATGTCTCAATTTCAGGTTTGAACATAAGAGTTAAGGTGTCAAGTTCAAGCCTCTTCTAATGGGTCATTAGAGGTTTGCTTTTGCCTCTCCTCCTTACTCTCTATTTTTGCTGATGGTTGTGTTTGTGTTTCTAAGATTTGGGAATGTCCCATTGTATTTTCAGTGTGTTGGGTTAGTTTTGTTTGGGTTTTCTATGCCATTTGTGGAATAGTTGATAGTTAGTTTAAATATTTTATTTTTCCCTTACTGCACTTGCAGTAAAAAAATTTATTTTTAAACTTTCAACATGCTAAACAGAAATTTGATCAGAAAACTCAACCTGCTAAACATAAATGAATTGTGAAAGAAAAAATGGTTTGTCTATGACACCCATGACACCAAATGATAGTATGCTTAATTGCATGCAAGTTCTTTTCTTGGATGAATGTAATATATATATGGTTGTGGTGATAGTGTATGAAGATCATTTAGCATGATTTGAGGAAGATATTTGACATTCATCATATTGGTTTCCAATTTTGTGTAGAACACCATTGAGTGTTATTCTTTATTACATTATTGTCGAGCTGTTGGCTGGGAAGCCTATCATGCCTGGTCGAACAAAGGTAACTTTGAAACTTTTTGACTTTACCCCTTTCGCGTTTGGAGAGTACTAGGTTATGTTGTTTGCTCTGAGTAATTCACTATTCTACTTCCAGGCCTAGTTGACAAATGAATGAAATGACAATTTGTTTTGACTATTTGAGATTTGATGATATTGAAAAGTGTCTTTTGTATGTCTTATCTCCATTTGTATTAATGCAAAAAGAATAATTGCAAGAGGTGTTTTTGCTATTTTATGATGTTTGTCATTGTGATGATGATATTTTTGAGCCTCGCCTGACATCAATTTAGTCAAATAAGGTATACTGAATCTTCACCAATGTTGGTTAGAACATGAAATGAAACATTAAGAATACATGCTCATAAGCATTATGGTTAGTGCTTACTTTTTATTTTATTTTATTAAGAGTTAGTTTTTTATAATACCATGATATTCCTCTAGATACTCATGCTTTTAACCATTTGATGTTGCTGTTTCTCACAGTTTAAGAAATATACAATGGCTTTATATGGATATGGATATGCTTATGAAGCTGGCTGCATATTTAGCAATTAAAAAATGACAGGGTTTTAATAACATTATACACCTTGATTTAGTTGTTGAATGTTAAAATCGACGATTAAATGGTTTTTGTGAGTCCTATTGGGTATGATTAAAATCGACGATTAAATGGTTGCTGATATGGGTATGATTATACCCATAGTTGCTGATATGGTAACACCTCGATTTCGTTGTTGAATGTTAAAATCGACAATGTAACCAATCTATGTCTCTGACAATATTTCTCAATATTTTTTGTTCGTTTGTCTTGAATTTTATTTATGAAATTACACGTGTGTATACAAATGCAGATTAATAGTACACTTGCATGTATTGTCAATATTATAAAATCAACTCTACAATTGTCAAATCTTGATCTTGATGCTTCACATGCTAGAGAAATCTGTTCCAATGCCTTCCTCCTCAATTACTCAAAATGCTATTAGTGAATTCTACCAATGTAGTTTAAATTTAATTTGTTGAAATAGAAGTAAATTTAATATCTAATTAAACAGATGTATTTTATTTAACTTGAATAACATGTGTTAACAACCTATAATTAAATAAGTTGCTTTGGTTGTTGTCTTTGGGTACTAATATAACAAGTTTGATGTTGTTGGTTTAGGTCTTACATATTGTTTGGTGCTTTTAGCTTGACTCTAAAACAGAGGTAGCAATGTTTAAGGCCTTACACATTGTAAAACATAACACCTTAAGCTTGAAAATAGGCATTTTAAGGGCATAATTGTGAAGTAGCCATCTTTTTTAACACTTAATCTTGAAAATTAGCATCCGGAGGGCAAAATTGTGATTTAGCCATAAGAATTGGTTCAAACACCTTAATAAGGAGAAAAGTAACTCATAGAAACTCACAGAACAAGCATAAGAGTCCTAGTTTCAAAATTAAGCTCAAACTTGTATTTTTTGAACACTTAGACTTAAAAATAGGCATTCGAAGGGAAAATTTGTCTAATAGCTATGAAAATGCCCAGAAACTGGTTTGAGCACCTTATTAATGATATAAATGACTTGTAGAAACTCATGGAATAAGCACAAGACTCTTCGTTTCAAAATTAATCTCAAACTTACGTATATGAACACTTGACACTTAGAAATGAAATAAGTTTAGCTAATTCAATTAATTTTAACTATATTTGTATATTATTTGCGAAGTTAATGTGTTGATAACATATTCATATTTTTATCTTTTAATCCATTGTGAACAACTAGCCTGAGAATTATTATTGAGAAATTTATTTATCAAAGTTGCTAGATTATATTTTTGGAAAATGTTTAGGCAAAAGTCTCTCGCTAGCTTCAAGGTAAAATGTTTTATATATGTTGATTGTCAAAAATTAAGTTTCTTCTTAATAATGTTATCTTTTCTTGTTTTTATTGGTGTTTCAATTGTGTAGGAACAATCACTAGCTAATGTGAATAATATGATGCAAATGAAGACAAAATATCGATGTGGATCAAAATCAATCCCGGTCAGGGTATACAACTCGGTGCGTTCTACTAATTTATTTTATTGGATTAGTAGGCTTTGTTAGTATATTATGTTTCTATGTTAATTTAGTAGAAATTTCTTAATCAACTAGGGTAGAATAAAAAAAAACTTTGACATTTAGGGGCGAAAGGTCATGGGAAAATAGTGAAATATGCATGTAAAGATCCGAGAAACATCAAAAACACCTTCAGACGGAGCAACATAAGTTGTGCAAACTTACGAAAGAAGTGTGTGGCTCCTAATTTGAAAACTACTTTGAAATTTGCACTATTTCAACACGTAGGCATGAAACTAAGTAAAAAAATGAACTTTTCCAATACCTACGCTTGAAAATAGGCCATCGGAGGGCTAAATCGTGCAACAGCCACGAGACGGCCCAGGTAACCCCTCAAACACATTGGGAGGGACCAAAGTAAGTTGTGGAAACTTATGGAACTAGCACGGGACTCCCGGTTCGAAAACTAAGTCTAAAAATGCACTTTTCACACTTAAGCTTGAAAATAGGCCATCGGAGGCCAAAATTGTGCAACAGCCACGAGATGGCCTGGGGAACACCTCAAACACCTCGGGAGGGACCAATGTGAGTTGTGGAAACTTACAAAACTAGCACGGGACTCCCGGTTTGAAAACTAAGTCCAAAAATGCATTTTTCACACTTAAGCTTGAAAATAGGCCATCAGAGGGCTAAATCGTGTAACAGCCATGAGACGGCCTAGGTAACACCTCAAACACCTCGGCAGGGATCAAAGTAAGTTGTGGAAACTGACGGAACTAGCACGGGACTCCCGGTTTGAAAACTAAGTCCAAAAATGCACTTTTCACACTTAAGCTTGAAAATAGGCCATTAGAGGCCAGAATCGTACAACAGCCACGAGACGGCCCGGGGAACAACTGAAACACCTCAGGAGGGACCAATGTGAGTTGTGGAAACTTACGAAACTAGCACGGACTCCCGGTTTGAAAACTGAGTCCAAAAATGCACTTTTTCATACTTAAGCTTGAAAACAGGCCATCGGAGGGCTAAATCGTGTAACAGCTATGAGACGGCCCGGGTAACACCTCAAACACCTCAGGAGGGACCAAAGTAAGTTGTGAAAACTTACGGAACTGGCACGGGACCCCCGGTTTTAAAACTAAGTCCAAAAATGCACTTTTCACACTTAAGCTTGAAAATAGGCCATCGGAGGCCAAAATCGTGCAACAGCCACGAGATGGCCCGAGGAACACCTGAAACACCTCGACAGGGACCAATGTGAGCTGTGGAAACTTACGGAACTAGCACGGGACTCCCGGTTTGAAAACTAAGTCCAAAAATGCACTTTTTCACACTTAAGCTTGAAAATAGGCCATCGGAGGGCTAAATCATGTAACAGCCATGAGACGGCCCGAGTAACACCTCAAACACCTCGGAAGGGACCAAAGTAAGTTGTGGAAACTTACGGAACTAGCACAGGACTCCCGGTTTGAAAACTAAGTCCAAAAATGCACTTTTCACCCTTAAGCTTGAAAATAGGCCATCGAAGGCCAAAATTGTGCAACGGCCACGAGATGGCTGGGGGAACACCTTAAACACCTTGGGATGGACCAATATGAGTTGTGGAAACTTACGGAACTAGCACGGGACTCCCGGTTTGAAAACTAAGTCCAAAAATGCACTTTTTCACACTTAAGCTTGAAAATAGGCCATCGGAGGCCAAAATTGTGCAACAGCCACGAGATGGCCCAGGTAATACCTCAAACACCTCGGGAGGGACCAATGTGAGTTGTGGAACTTACGGAGCTAGCACGGGACTCTCGGTTTGAAAACTACTGTGAAAAATGCACTTTTTTACACTTAAGCTTGAAAATAGGCCATTAGAGGCCAAAATTGTGCAACAGCCACGAGACGGCCCGGGTAACACCTCAGACACCTCAGGAGGGACCAATGTGAGTTATGGAAACTTACAGAACTAGCACGGGACTCCCAGTTCGAAAACTAAGTCCGAAAATGTACTTTTTCACACTTAAGCTTGAAAATAGGCCATCGGAGGCCAAAATCGTGTAGCAGCCATGAGACGGCCTGGGTAACACCTCAAACACCTCAGGAGGGACCAAAGTAAGTTGTGGAAACTTACGGAACTAGCACGGGACTCCCGATTCAAAAACTAAGTTCGAAAATGTACTTTTTTCACATAAGCTTGAAAAATAGGTCATCGGAGGCCAAAATCGTGCAACAGCCACGAGACAGCCCGAGTAACACCTCAAACACCTTAGGAGGGACCAAAGTGAGTTGTGGAAACTTACGGAACTAGCATGGGACTCTCGGCACAAAAATTAAGTCCGAAAATGCACCTTTTCACACTTAAGCTTGAAAAATAGGCCATCGGAGGCCAAAATCGTGTAACAGCCACGAGACGGTCCGAATAACACCTCAAACACCTCGGGAGGGACCAATGTAAGTTGTGGAAACTTACAGAACTAGCACGGGACTCCCGATTTGAAAACTAAGTCCGAAAATACACTTTTTCACACTTAAGCTTGAAAAATTGGCCATCCGAGGCCAAAATTGTGTAACATCCACGAGACGGCCCGGGAAACACCTCAAACACCTCAGGAGGGAACAATGTGAGTTGTGAAAACTTACGGAATTAGCACGGAACTCCCGGTTTGAAAACTAGGCCTAAAAATGCATTTTTTCCAACTCTTAAGCTTGAAAATAGGCCATCAGGGGGCCAAACTCGTTAAACATCCCCGAGAAGGCCTGGGGAACACCTCAATCACCTCAGAAGCAACCATTGTAACTTGTGTAAACTTACGGAACTAGCACGGGACTCCCGTTTTGAAAACTAAGTCCAAAAATGAATTTTTCCAACAATTAAGCTTGTAAATAGGCCATCGGGGGCCAAAATCGTGTAACAGGCACCAGAACGCCCACGAAACACCTCAAACACCTTGGGAGGGACCAATATAAGTTGTGGAAACTTACGGAACTAGCACCGGACTCCCGATTTGAAAACTAAGGCCTCGTTTGGGAATAGGCTAATTTAGTAACTTTTTGGCTATTTGGCTAAAATATGAGCTGAAAAAAACTAGTATGTTTGGGATGACTTTTTGGCTTTTTACGAAAAGATATGCAAAAAGTAGAGAGAAAAGAGAATCTTTGACTTTTTGGTATGGATTGTTGACTTTTTGGCTAATTTAGTAATTTTTTGACTTTTTGGCTAAAAAGTTCGGTTGCCAAACGAGGCCTAAGTCAAAAAATGCATGTTAAATTGTATATTTAATTGATAAGATAATAATTGTCTAACTTGCATTCTTTTTTCTTCTTCTTTTTTGTGTTTCATTTTAATAATTGTCTAACTTGCATTCTTTTTTCTTTTTTCTTTTTTCTTTTTTTGTGTTTCATTTTTTTACAGATTGGAGATTTGATATGGACATGTTTGGTAATTTTGAGAGCAGAAGCTAGCTCATTTTGTGTTTTTGTTCATATTACCTTAAATGTATTTTGGTTGCGTTGTAAATTTTATATTTTTCTTGGTATTACAGGACATGTTTGGTAATCCGCACTTGATATTTTATTTTTGTTGATATTAGTAGACATGTTTTTTGTGGATATTAGGAGGCGTGTTTGGTAATCCGCATGCGGTTGATATTATATTTTTGTGGATATTAGTAGACATGTTTTTTTGTGGATCTTAGAAGACACGTCTATAATCTGCATGCAGTTCATATTGTATTTTTGTGGATAATGCTGAAATTCGATTGTGATGTTTATCAAAATGAACAAATTTTTGTATTAATTCGTAATAGATATTTTATTGAACAGGTTATTGAATAGGCCATCGGGCAGGTTATTGCACGGGTTATTGAAATGCGCAGGGAATTTTTACTGAAAAGAAAAAATTTAATATGAAAATAGTACCCCCCTTTTTAAAAAAATTTAATTTTTATTAGTGACGAAATGAAAAATGTCACTATTAGTTTTCAAAAAACATGACGAATAATTTTGTCACATTTGTTAAATATTTCGTCGAGAAATTAAAATATTTGGTGACAAAATGTTTTTTGTCATTGAATAATTTTCTTTTTTGCTAATTTTAGTGACGAATTTTTTTGTCACCTTAATCCATATCATTGGTGAGGAAAACTTTTGTCACTAAAATATATTTGGTGATGAAACATTTCGTCGTCAAAAACAATTAAAATAAAATATTATTTAGTTTTGGTGGCGAAATTAATGTTTTAGAGGACGAAAAATTCAACATTTGGAGACAAAACATTTCGTTGCCAAAAATGAAAAATAAGCGACAAAACTGTTTTTCGTCACCAGGTACTTTCAGCGACAACGTTTAGGCCACGAACGTGGTGATAAATTTTTTTCATCGCAGATCACTTTAGTGGCGAAAATTTGATGTTTGGAGACAAGTCAGTCTGTCACCAAAGGCCTTTTTTGTTGTAGTGCGTGCTCGGCACCAAGTCTATAGAAAACTTGACCTCACGATGAGGTGGTAATTCAGTGAGACCTTTTGGAAAAATATATAAATACTTACATACCATCCTAGGCAATACCCGTCGCGCTTCATTGTTCCCATCATTCAACAAAGTAACAAGAAGATAAGTGAATTTGCCTCGACTACGAGGGTCATATAACGACGATCAAAGTTTATCAGTTCTATCACCTAGAAAATAGAAACGGTCACCTCTAGCAGTACACACCGTAACGCTCCCACGATAACAATCTATTACGGCACGATAAGAGGACAACCAGTCCATACCAAGGATGACATCAAAACTTGTCATATCTAACAACACCAAACTAAAAGGAAGTCAGCAATCAGCAGCCTCGATTACACACCCGCGACACCCATGGTTCAAGACCATCTTACCTCCAACCGGTGATTCTACCACAAGAGAAGATTCTAATAGTTCAACCTCTAACCCCGACATGAATGCAAATGTAGATACTATAAATGAATGAGATGCGCCCGTATCTATCAACACATTGGCCCAAGTATTATATATAAGATATGTACCTTGCATCACTAATGGCCCAATCGATTGCTCGGATGTTGTAACTACATAGACTCTCCCTTAGGGTGTCTGTTCACTCTTGTCACCTCTCTGATGATTGGGATATTGCACGGACTATGCAGAGGTGGCCCCATGTACAGCTCTAGACACCTATCTAGACTGAACTAGATGATGAGTCTGCCTCTGGCTCTGTCCTGCTTGAAACCCTGAAGCATTAGTTGTTTTGGTAATCTGGGGAAAAAATTCTTCATATGACCTGGCTGGCCACATTGATAACAAACGGGCGATTGACCTCCACCCAAAATTTGATTCTGAGGACGAATAGAAGGCTGACATTGTTGGTTACCCCTCCGTGGGCATGTAATAGACTTGTGACCCTACCGACCACACTGATAACAAGTGATCCCACTTTTTCCCATACTATATGTACTCTTTCCTGACATAGGAATGGATAACGCAACCGGTAATGGCAGTAGATAAGAAAACATAGAACTCTTCAACCTTCTGGATGCCATAGAACCACCTCGAGATTCTAAAAATCCTTGTCTTTTAAGTCGTCGCATCTTCTCCTCACCTTCAAGCATAATCCCAACATGTGCTGTGAACTCCACTAGCCTATCATAATCCGGGATCATGTTCCCCATCACCTTCATCAAGATTCCCAGCCTTAGCCTCTTCCCAAACTCCAAACACCTAGGCTCCTCTGTTGCCCCCAGGTCCGATGTAAAACAAGATAGAAACGTGAAGGTAGCCTCAAACTCCGTCACTGTGGAGTCAAATTGTTCAAGTTCCTCAAATGTTCCCTCGTAGTTGGGGAAAAGGTATTTCACTTGAAATGCATGAGAAAATGCCTCCCAAGTGTGTTCAATTCTACCCTTGGCATATTTCCACCATTGGTCAGCATGCTCCTTCCATTGATAACTAACAAGCACCACCAGAAGTTCACCATCACGAACATCTAAAATCTTGAAAGATTTTGTAATTTGCTCATGCCATTCATTCACCTTTAACGGTTTGGCGTCCCCAAGAAATTCAGTATGATTTGAGCGAAAAAATTACTTTTCAGGAATAAAACTCTAGTCTCCACTTCGATAGTCCTAGCCGCTTGCCCGGCTCTAAGAATATCCATTGACTCCCTAAGAATCGTGGCCATCTCTCGAGCGAGCACTCCCACAACATCTTTGGTTGGTGGGGCGGTCACATTATTTTGACCCACTCATTCTTCTTGAGGAGGGATCTCTGGTTGAGCTGGAATATCCCGACCACCTCGACGAGGTCTACCACGACCCCTACCACATCTAGACATCCTATATAAGAGGAGATGTGGACAAGATTAACTCAAAATTCATATACTAATTTATCACTTCTCATAGTATTTCTCCCTTATGTCTCAATCCCATTCTCAACACATAAGCATGTAAACAAATAAAACACATGCGGATCCCTCTCCCAAAGATATCAACTCATTCCATGACGCTCAAGGATTTCTCAGTGGAAAAAGCATTGATCAGATACTTTTCCAAAGTGACTTCGATGAATGTAGTGGACACAAGTCATATCCTAGAGGATTGACTTCATACACACCTAATCACATAAACACATAATCAAGTAAAACAACAAACCCCTCATCCTAGCATGACAACCCAATGTGACAAAAGTCACTTCCCACGAACTATAGGTATTCATCCCGGTTTTGCTCTGATACCAAATTTGTAACACCCCGAATATAATTCCCACAGAGTAATCAAAAGAACGTTCTATAAATCCAAACAACACAATTCCATTCAAATGTTTCTCTTTCTCATTGAACTATAGATTCACTTAAAAAAGATTACAAGATACAAATCTCAGTTCAGTAAGTTAGAGAAAGTTACAAAACATTTACATTGTGCCCCTTAATACAAAAATACAAAACTCAAAATAAAATTAAGAAAGGAGTTCCCTATTACACTACACTTTCAAGATCACAAAAATTTAGATTTTTAAAAGAGATAGTCATTTCCTTCTTCTTCATTGATAGGTTTAAGGCTCTTCATGTCCTGAAATGTTAGTGAACATGAATGAGAAATTGCCCAATAGAGAATAACTTTAACCGAGTATATAAATATTTGATTTAAAAATATGCATGACCTCTATCAATACCCATGCGTTTACATTGGTTTAAAAAGCTATAACACAACATATAATTCAACATTCAATTCTCCACATTTTTTCGTCCTCACATAGATGGCTAGTGGACACCTCAAACTTTCCACTTTTGTTGTTCTCACATGAACCGACTAGTGGACACCTCATAACATCCCCACATTCGTCGCCCTCACTCAAACCGGGCAAGTGGGCACCTCAAACACATTACCACATTCATCGTCCTCACATGAACCGGGTAAGTGGACACTTCAAACACATTCCAAAACATTAACATCTTAGGCACATCACAAGGAATCACAAAGACCCTCCAATTCTACTTATTAATTATCTATTAAGTCAAAATCAAGAACCATCCATTAGGGTTATACCTTTAAAATTTGGGGCTTTTCCTTCCAAGTATTAATTTCCCTTAATTCATTTATATTTATTTACTCTACCATAATTGACTACTCAACCCATTATCAATTTCACACAAACACATCATCAACACAAAACCCATATATATATCATCCATCTCAATAGTCACATACACCTTAAGATTCACACACATTTAAACCAAAGTATAAATATACAAGGGTAAAGGTATTCCTAGCTCAAAGGTTGCAAGATGAGAGATGGAGATCCACGCGATGAACTTCTGAAATAACACGATCTAATTGGTTCAAAACGTAGTTCTTGATGAGGGTAACAACTTTAATGAAGGCCCAAAGATTGATTCTTGCTATTACTAGATGAAATCTAAGGTTTTCAGTGTAGGGTTTTCGAAAGACGGCTGTTAGAGTGAGGATTGTGAAAAAGTGAGCCAAAAATGTGTTTAGATCGTATCTTAATTCTGCTGTCCCAAATAGACCGCTTAAGTAAACTTTCCATCCCTTGAGCAAAGTGCCAAAATACAAAGAGACTGCTCGAGCGAACTTTTCACCGCTCAAGCGGTAAACGCATGGTCTTAGAAGTTATGCAAAGCTACAATAAAAATACCGAGACCTCAAATTTTACACTCGAGCGGTCTCACCTACAAACATGCGAGATACAGAGAGTTACAAATCTACGTTCGAACGACCAAATGACCACTTGAATGGTCACCCAAAATCAGTTGTTACATAACAGTTGGTATCAAAGCATGAGTTATTAACTCACAAACTTGTCCAAATGAGAAATAAGGTGTCTTGGAAAGACCTAAGGTGCATTCATCTGATAAGTATTTGTTTGTGTGCATTGAGAACATGTGAATATATGGAATATGAATATGAGAATATATGTCTATGTGTACGAGGAGGATTTTGTTTTTGTTATAATACAAGTTTATATAGACAATGGTGAGAACAAGAGCTGACAAGCTAGAAGAGTCCTCTATTACTCGATTAGACAGAATGGAGAGAATGATGCAAGATATGGCAGAAAATCTGAGACAACAACAACAATGCCAACAACCACCACCCGCACTTCCAATGTTAGTATTGTCTGTGCAAGATCATCAGATTGATGACCGAACAATTGCCCTCACTAAAGAATGTAAGATGATCAAACCACCATTGTTCCATAGGGGAGTAGACCCATTAAAAGCTGAAGCTTAGGTCCTTGGAATCGTGAAATTATTTGAGGTATTTCCGTGTATCGAGGCACAAAAGGTTCAACTGGCTACGTTCACTCTAGAGGATGACGCAAGAAGATGGTGGAAGCTAATCCGAGAAGATAATAAGGGGATTGATTGGGTACGATTTCTTGAAATTTTCTAAGAGAAATATTTTCCTCAATGCATCCATGATTCAAAAGTGTCCGAGTTTGAGGGGAAAAAGCAAGGTAAGATGACAGTAGCCAAGTATGAAGCAAACTACACATCGATTACATATGGACGACACCGATTACAAAAGGGCAAGAAAATTCAAAGGTGGACTCTGAAATACAATTCTAGAGACAGTTAATGTGTTGAAACTACCCACTTACATTGATGTGTTGGACCAAGCCCTAATGTCTAAAACTAACATGACAAATCATAATAAACAGTCTGAATGGGAAAGCAAGAAGCAAGGCTTTTTCAAAGAACGGATCTTTTAAAAAGTAAAATACAGGATCCACGAGCACTTCTAACTCCACAAGGGATACGGCACCAACATGTAGTGAATGTAGCAAGAACCACCGAGGAGTTTGCTACCGTACTTTTGAGGCGTGTTTCTGATGTGGCAAGTCCGGACGTATGGTCAGAGATTGTCTCGAACTGGAATAGAGAAATGGAAGACCAGTTACTAGTTCAACTGGGTCCATCCCAATGCTGGGAAACACTGCAAGACCTATTGCTACAAAAGATACACTATGGCAAGGAAGAGTTTTTGCACTTGTCCTAGGTGATACACAGAATATCGAGGCTATTGTCTTAGGTACCCTTTCTATTTGCAATCAAGATACTTATGTGCTAATTGATTCGGGCTCGACATATTCTTGTGTATATACTATATTTGCATCTAGATTGAGTAGACCCATGGAATCATTACCTTATCAATTGTGTATATCTGCTCTATCTAGGGAATTTGTTTGGTGTTCATTCATGCATCGTGCTTGTGAATACGCATTGGGAATGTTAATTGAATTTGGACTCTTATATATATACCCTTGCTCAAAATGATTTGTCAAATTACTTGTTCCCACTGACTAGACCATTGGGACTATGATTCTATGATTATGTGACTTGAGTTGGGCACCCAAGCAATGAACTCTATATTATGTGTTACTATAACCTTACTTATTTAAAGATTGACTAGATTATTCGATCAGACTATGGAAACCATGATTTTGTGATTATATGACTTGGTTGGAACTCCCACATAACGAACCCTATATTTTATGTAGCCGAGGAACTTTGTATGATGTGTTACTGTGTACTTGAATACCTATATATGAGACTTATTTGGGAACTTCTATATTGAATATGACATGGTACCTCCTGATATGAGTTATCGTGGCACGACTTTGATATGACTTTGAGAACTGATGAACTTAGAACAATTGTGAAATTATTGTCTATGTACCTAAACGAATGGAATGTGACCTATAGAAGTAAGGGTGTGTTTGTTTGGACAGACTGGATAAGGGGGGATTGTAATCCATCGGATTGTTAGTCTTGGGATACATTGTCCCCAGACTATTTGGTTGGACTGGATTTGTATCCTATGTTTGTTTAGTCATGGGATTAGATGTCTGGATTGGACTATTTTTAGTGAATCTAATGTTTGGTTGGATGGACTGGATAAGCATAAACGTTCAAAAGACTATTTTACCCTTGTAATTTATCATTTTTATTTAATATATAATTTTAAATTTTGTAATTTATAATTTATAATTTAACAACACTAAATTTTGTAATTTGTAATTTATAATTTATAATAATCTCTCACAACAAACACACTCAAGAATGATGAGGTAGAACCTTTATTTGATTTGATCTGATAGGACCTTTGTTTGAATTGACCTGATAAGACCTTTACTTGATTGAGAACCATTATCTGATTTGATTTCGTTTATGAGAGAGTATGACTTGTTCATGAACAATGACCAAATTATTATTGTTAAGGGAATTGATAGACCCAGAACTTGAATCTATTTTGAATACTTGACTTATTTAGAAGATTTTTATGTAGACTACCAACAGACTAATCTAATCATGAACACTAGTGAGAAGCAACCTTCAACTATTGGGGACGTATGTGTTATAGATGAACTAAATCGTATAAGTCCAGTGATTGATTGTTCTAGAGAATGACTACTTCTGTGCTACCATATTTTACACCAGATGCTATGAGACTTGTTAACCGCAAACTATTTTGATTATGAACACTACTTAGGATTAAAAACCTCAACTATCTGAAAGTATATGAATTTAGTGCATCTTGTGACTGACTGCTTCGGTGTTAACGGATTTTGCAATTCATGCTATATGCGAACTATGTACGACATGTGATTGATTACTTCGGTATTATCTTTGTTGCTATGGGATTAATATTTGGATCCGTTTTATATACTTGATGACTCTGGATGCTTTTGAATGACTATGATGGATCACTGACCCGAATACTAAATTGAACTATGAGCTATCAAACTTCTGTGACAAAGGGGAATGGATTGAATTTCTGTGATAGGGTTGATGAGAAAGAAACCGCTTGTGAAAAGGGAGAATGATATGAGATCGAGGTATTTGATCTGCTTCTCATACAAGGTAGTTCGAGTTATTTCCGACACGAGGTAATGCAAGTTTGGAGGACCCCGTCACGTAATATACTTTTAATTCTTTAAGTTTGCATGTGCTCAAGTGCTTAGTGTAAATTTTAATGCTAATTAAGTGATTAATGTGTTTTTGGATGCATATCTGTCAATCATAGGAATGTCTGTTGTGATTTCTGTTATGATATGAAATTGTTGTGATTTCTGTTATGATCTGAAATTGAAGGCTTTAATGGCGTCAGAAACCAAAATTGGCTACATGGTTAGACTAAAGTGGAATTTTTAGAACTATTTGGTAAATTTAATTAAAAATTGATTCAATTTGATAAATTAAGTTGTGTTTAATTAGTTTAATGTTCTAATTAATGTATTAGGCCACTCTAGCTACATAAGTATGCCTTAAGCTCATTTTGAGCTCATTTTCTCTTCATTTTAAGTTCACAAAATCTAAGAGAGATCTTCTAGAGAGAGACTTCATTCTAGAGAGAGAAAGTTGTATTTGTGTTGAATTGATGAAGAATTGAGGTAGCTAAAGGGAAATCATCTCTTAAACTTGAAGATTCAAGACTCTAGGTACGAATTTAACTCTCAATTCTTGAAGGTAATCTGTTTTAGGGTTGAGTTTATGGAATTAACATGATCTTTTGCATGTATTTAGTTAAAGAATGTCAAGAAGATGTAGAAGCTTTACATGCATGCATGAATATGTTAAGTTTTGCCATCATGAGTCTGAATTCTATCATCCATGTTGAAATTGTGAATAAATTTGAACATGTATAGTTGATTCATCATGTTTTGACTTTCGAATTCAAGGTTTGGAAAAAGAGTTTTTTACATGCATGGAGCTTTTGAGCTCAAAATTGTTAAATTCATGAGTTTTGAGAAAAGAGCTTGGAAAACCTTATATGCATGAGAGTTTGAGTTAAATTTTGGTTGAAACAAAGAGATTTCAAGGAAATGGCTTTTGAGGGATCATATATACATGTTTTCTAAAGAAACTTTGTGATTTTGAACAAGCCATGCAAGTTTCTATATGTTAATGCATTTTTGGAGCTCAAATTCTATTCTGGAAAACCCAGAAATTCTGCAGACAGCTCGAGCGACCAAGTGGTGGCTCGAGCGAACTTGACGAGCTCCCAGTACTTTTGCAATCTTTACAAACTACTCGAGTGACCAAAGGTTGGCTCAAGTGAACTAACTATATGTTTTGCATCCACTCGAATGATAAGTAGTTTGCTCGAACGCGCATCAGACCCATCCAGTACTTTTGCAGACCAAGTGGACCGCTCGAGTGACCAATATTGTGCTCGAGCGAAGTGCTCTGTTTCATTAAATTTTGAAAAGGCATATTCGGATCACATGTGCATCTTCATTCTCTTCTAGGCATTCTTAGGCATGAATTGAACATCTTAAATGAATTAAAGGGTTAGAAAGAAGCCTAAGGGAATTAAATAAGTTAAAGAACAATCCAGTTAAGCAATGTGATTCAACGTGTGTGTTTATGAATTGTGTAGGATAAGGACATGACAGCAGCCAAATCACTATGATTAATATCTTTGTAAGGATATTTTCTTACTACTCTATTTTCTAAATGTCTTAATGTAGTAAGTTTTTTGAATTCGTGATTTTGCAAATGTGAATGAGTTCACATCTATCGGATCGACATAATAACTGTAAATGTGACTAATGTGACACGAATGTATCTTATTTTCTAAATGTTACAATGTGGTAAGTTTTCTAAACTTGTGATTCTGTGTTATGAACGAGCTTTCTATCTGTTTGTTCGTAAAAGATCTATAAAATGTGATTAACAAGCATGAAAGCATTTGAAATTGACCCAAGGTCGTTCTGTATAACTGAAATGGACCCAAGGTCGTTCTGACTATCTGAAATGGACCCAAGGTCATTCTATATATTTGAAATGGACCCAAGATCATTCTGCTATATGTTAGACTAAAGGTCATTATGTTAGATGTTGTACCTAAAGTCGTTCTGTTATATGTTGGACCTAAGGTCGTTCTATCATATGTTAGGCCCAAGGTCGTTCCATTACGAACTGTTTATGATATGGAAATACTTATATTACTTTCTAGAACTAATTCACATAACCCCTTTACTCTGATATTATTCACTGGGCGTTAGCTCACTTCGTATTTATATGTATGTAGGTGAGCAGTGGGATGTCCAACCTTAGTGAAACTCTAAAAGGATTACCGAGTTTTGTGGAGTTAGACAAGGATGCCTCATGGATGAGGCTTTTGTCTTTGTTTTGTTTTTATTGGTCATGTTTGACCTCGTCTGTATATAAGTTTTGAGTTTTTATGAAAATGATCTTGTGAATGGTCTTGGCTTTGTAATATCTTTTGTATATGAATGGGTGTGAGTTATTAACTAAATGAGACATATTTGATATTCCATATATTCATAGCTCATTGGACAAAAATTTGTTAGGCTGCTTGGGCTTTTGGCCCCATCTGTTTAATTATATTTTGAAATTCTATCTTTTGAGGCTGGGTAATCTCAGATTACTGGCCGATTACGGTCCAAACTTCTAGGGGCAAGTTTGGATCATGACAATATGTATATATTAATGCTTTGGACTTTCTCGAATTTTCTCAATACTTTCTCATTTCATCCACACAATCTTCCATTGTGATCAAGTTCCACATCTCTACTCAATATATATATATATACAATATATATTCCAAGAATAAGATAAAAACACATCATCAAATATATTTCATTTCTCTTTAAATCAAAGAAACCTCAACATGAAAATCATCATTTCCAACCTTCATCTATTCAAAATAAGTATAACAACATACTATTCATTATTTTCTCAATATCAATTTCTCTCTTACAATGGATTTCAACAATAGGGATAAATATAACAATTTCCTCACCATTTCTCAAAAATGGATCTTGACAATTCATGATTTCACAAAATCCCAACTTTTTCCCAAATTTCCAAAATCTAGGTTTTCACAAAAGAAAATTTGAGTTTCTCTTTATGAAAGATTTTACGCAATTAGAAACCCCAACTATCACACAACTCATATTTTTCATTAATACAACTTTTTCCTCAACTTCCCCAAGCCTAAGGTTTTCACAAAATTAGGGTTTCCTTATTTTTAAAAATGTTTTTGCTCATGAAACTTCCAAAACACTCTCATAGTTCATAAATTAAAAGATTTGAAGAAAGATTTGAGAAATCCCCTCTTTAAGCAAGACACAACCCCATAAAAATCAAACCCTAACTCAACACACTCCAAACAACATCAAAATAACCGTAGATTTACAAAAAAGTATGTATAACTCTAAGCCAATCCCTACCACAAGATTCGGAGAATGAAGATGAGAAAAATCTCCAAAATCAACAGTGTCGAAACCCAATCTCCACCGCACAAAATGTAACTCTTAATGAGCTCTCCAACTTTGATGAAGGAACTTGGGTCAAAACTTCAATGGATTTGGAGAAATCAAGGATTGAATGAAGTTTTGTGAGAGTAAATGAAAAGAAAAGCGAGAGAAATGTGTTTTAGAGAGAGAGAGAGAGACGAGGGGAGAAAGAAATACACTCAACCCAAGGAGAAGAAAAAAGAAAAATGATCGGACTCCTAGGTTTCCCACACATGCACGCCTTTTGTCGTACGTGCGAAGCATGCCCTCCCACATGTGCGGTTATTTCAGACTTCGACCGCCCAAAACGCCCCCTCACCGCATGTGCAACTCTGATCCCTATACGTGAAATTATGCTCCAACACCAAATTTTGCAAGTTCAAGAAGGTGCTACCAGCCCCGACTTCAATTGCATCACCAAAATAAGAAACTCTACTCCGGAAACAAAAATGGTGACGCAAATTCAAGAAAGACTTCAAGAGTGATGAACTTAAACGGCCAACGAGGCCTTAAATTAGTTTCCCAACACCCCACACAAGAAAAATAAACATGATTAGAAGAGAATAAGATGGGTTAGATACCCAGACATCCTAACCTCCCCACCATAGGAAATTTCGTCCACAAAATTTAACTACTCCTCTCATCGATGATTTCAAAGAGACAACAACAAACCCACAACATAAGGAAATTCTGAGCAATGATGACAACGTCAAAAACGAATCAATGACAATGGCAATGACTCGATCATGAAAGACAGTAACAAGTCAACATCGACCCAACAACTAAACTATAACTCCGGAGATCAAAATCTCAACATTATTCCACAATAACCATCACATTTCCAATAGGACCATAGCCACTATATTAACAACGACCGAAACAATAATCATAAGCATGAAATTCAATAACAGTTACAATGGTTCAACACAAACCTCATGTGCAAAAACATAACAATCCTAATAATAAATAATTAGCAATTGCAATGCTCAATCCTCAAATCAATGTTAGAGATCAATACAATCTCAACAAACTAAGCATCCTTAAACGAATCCAGACATTGGGACTAACACCCCGCCGACTAATTTTGAACGTTCTTTACCCATCTCGAGTTCTAAAGAACACATCCTCCCCAAATCGCGAAGAAGTTCATACACTTAGAAAGGAATAACACTCCAACATCAACACAATCTTGACACTCCTACGAAACAGCTGAGGTGACTCGGTGGCATAAGAGACAAGATAATCTCGAATATAATTAAAGTCATCATTCAAGAATATAGTTGAAATCAAGGCTTAACCCTCACATAAGAAAAGGGAGTACCCCAAAACACAGCCCAAGGACAACGTTCCGGCACAACAATCTCCAACACAAATCAAACTGTTCTCAAAACAAAACATAACGACATATGAATAGTAAACCAAGCTAAGTCACTACACAAACCAACAATAATTAAAACCGCAGCTTTGTTACAACGAAAATTTTATCATTTCTTTAAAAATCTTGGGTTTGTATATATAATTTTTTCCCTAAAAATGTGCTCAAACCTACACGGCCCACAACAAGATACATTTTCGATTTCCAATTTTAATGTAGAGGTTTCATAAACATCTTCCCTCATTACAATTTAAATTAACTCTAAAATGTTCTCAATTTAGCAATGCCAACTGAGGCCAAACCCCGAATAACCTCCAACACATAATTCAAAATCTCCTTTTTACTTCTGGTGCAATTACAATACCCAAACTTTCATTTTGACACAACCAAATTTTTAACTTTTTTTTTTTCCTTGAAATACTTCAATTGATGACTCCAAGTTGTCACTCGACCAACAGCTCAATCATTACCACAAAAAAAAAAAAAAATACAAAACAAAAACAAAAACAAAAACATTTTTTTACCCGATGACAAAACATAGATGGAACACATCAAAGACGACAACTAGAAGTTTAACAATATCAGGAACAACCTATACCCCCACACTTGGAAATCACATTCCATCACTACTACTATAACATCCGCCAACCACTCACTACTACACCCTCGTTTGCCAAACAAGCTACTACAACCAACCATATCTTGGGAATAACAAATAACGGACCAATAAATCGTTGTACCTCATATCCTAATAACATCCTAAACAATTGACCATAGTACATATACCAAGATTAAGAAATAGCCAAAAAGAAAACAAACACACTCTAGTTCACTAATACATATATATATATAAGAAATACATAACTTGACTTCTCAGAGGACAACATTCGCTACTTCGCTTACAGAATTCTTACCCATAGTTTTGGCCATTACATTGGCCTTCCCCAATAATAATATAACTTGAAACTTCTTATTACCTCTATCTACTCTCTTTCCCTTGAATACAACAAACTCTAAAACTCCCCTCATGAATTAAAATTCACGCTTCTCGGACTTAACCACACATCTTGAGTTCTAAACAACTCAAGTACTACCCATCAGCACTTTACATATTCCTTTATAAAGAAAGGATAACTCAAACCTTGTCACGAAGATAGCCCCAACTAATCCACAAATAACGAAAGACTTCTTTTAACTTAGGATCAAAGGCCACACCAACAATTATTCACCGTCTTATGATCGCTTTAAGACCTCTTCCGAAGTTTCTCGCCAATTTATAGCTGCTCAATCACAAAAGATACTACCCACGTCTAACCAATCAAGGAATCAACATCTTGGGTTCACAACCCTCACCACACAACATGAAACGTTCTTATTCAAATGACAAATGATATAAAATAAACTCTATTTCAAACACATGAAACACACCACACACACTATAGACCCAAAACAACACACTCTCGTATATGTAGACGCGCCCTTGGGCCTCATGCTACAGTTTGGACTCAAATATCATGGTTCTGAATCTAATCCCGCAAAGTGCAATGCGAGACCGATAAATCACCAAAGAGTCCAAATCTGGCAAATCGTTTTGGAAAACTGATTGTTAAGAAAGAAGTGCCAAACATGGACTGCTTTGCCAGATATAGAGTCACCACCTAAATATTTTATTTTGGGAGAATTTAGGAAATCCTGACTCGTGCCTAAGGCCACGTGTCCGTCATCACCAAAGTTGCCTTGGCTCGGGAACTTGGGTACGATTGGGGAAGGTCATCTATGAGCACCCCCGCTCGCCCAATCCGAAGATCGGCATGTACTAAGCATGATATCGAGTTTTTGAAAACACATGCGTTCTTATTCCGGTTAATTAGCTAATCTTGCTATGTGATGCGCACAGCAAAATAAGTATAGACTAGATCGCCTAATTTGGAACAAAGCATCGCATATCCGTTTGTTTGGAAAATGGTTTGAAGTTTGCAACTCGTAAGTAGGCTAAAATGCGGATTTCAATGAATTGTTCCAATTCAAACAATCCAACCTTCACCCACAGGCATTCAGGCAGTAAAACACATAAGCAGTTAGCCTCATGGCAAGCATGCTATCATGGTAATCAATAACACACCTGCAGTATGCTAAAACGTAAACACTCACAGTATACTCCTAGCCAAAACAAAGAACTAGTTAGAAATCAATGCATGATCCTAGTTCATGTTAAGATGGCTAATGCAACACATGTGAAATGCAACTTAGAGATAGGCTCGGCTATTCTAAAATGGCATATGAGATACGACAATTGATAATCATGTATTCAAGTAGGAATTGAAATACAATGCAGTTAGTATGATGCGCTGAGCCCGGTGCATGCAATGCAGATGAACGGATGCAAACGTGTAAGCATAGGTATGCTAATTGAAACATGACCCTAAACTAATCATCAAAAGCAGGTAAGTAAACAGGAGAAAGACGTGGGGTTGGAAGACATGCATCACACACACGTACACTTATTACAAAATTCATCCTCTTGACGGAGGGTCCGAATGAATACGCTAAGCTAATCTAAGCTAAGCTAAGTAATTAATCTAATTAAGCTAATTAGACTAATTATTACACAAACAAATTGAATAACTAGCTACAACTAATTATTACAAAACTTAATTAATCGACAAATTAATTAACTAACTACAAAACCAAATGCTAACTAACAAGTAAGCAATTTAAACAATGCTGCCTCGGCAAGTTGAAGAAGGTGAACATGCATGCTCGGTTCCCGTCCCGGTAAGCTCTCCGGTTACTCTTTAGAGGCTCTGTTTGCAGGGTGTCCTTGAGACCTTGCTGCTGGAACTTACCACCAAAATCAGTCTGGGGAGTGCATCAGTGGCCTGCCGGCCATGGGGAGCCACTGTCGACCACCTGTCGGCCAAGGATGAGGAGGTGCCGGCCATCTGTAGGACACTGCCGGCCACTGATGTGCTGTGACACCAAACTGCAGCAGAGCACAAAATAGAGAAAATGAAGGATCTCCCAAGGATATGTACGCACTATGCCACCCCATATCACCTCAAAACATCAAGGGGGAAGGCATAGTTGGATCTACGACCATCAATCACGCATCTCGATGCATGATGGCCAAAGATCCAACTTGTGCAAATCAATGTGAAATGAATGCACAAATAAACACATAAGCGCCTAGAACTCTATCATGGATAATCAAGAGCATCGGTGATCGAGGAGCGTCGGCGACCGAGAATTAAGACACGTTTCATCACTTAAAGTATGAAACGTTCCTTGTTTCTCGTGCTCGGATTAACACTTAATCTAAACAACAATGCAATGCAAGGATTGCATACACAATGCTAACTTGAACATGCAATCATGCAATATGACTTAAGCACGCAAAATGCAGTGTAATAAACATGCAACATGTAATGGAACTAGCATGCGACAACATGCAAAGATGGAGCAAACATAGAACACTATGCAAGACAAGCGTGCAACAACATGCAAGGGATGGACTTAAACCAAGATGAGCAGGCCTCAGTCATGCTCCAAGTCAGTGGCCATAAGTGCTGGAATTAAGTCACCAAAACACACACAAGTATGCAAAATGCAATGGCTCATCAAAGGGGCCTAAGAGCACAACTCTTTAGAGTGCTTAAGGAGTGACAAATGTACAAGTGTAACAACACTAAGTGCACTGAAATTAAGTAAGAAATGATGCCAAATCATTCAAACGACACAAATATGGCATGCAAGGGTCCTAAGGCATGAAAGCTAGCAAAGAGTAACACAAAGGGGGCATGCAATACATGGCACAAGTGCATGAATTAAGCATGGACAGAGCTTAATTAGGTCTAAACAAAGACTTAAACATGCTGAGATGAAAGCTCAAATACCTAGGCACGCAAGCATACAAGCTAAGCCACAAACTAGGCAATAATGCACAACACTTAAAGACACTTAAACCATGAATGAAGTGGGAATATGGAAATGCTACATGCTCTGAAATGAAACATTAAATGATGCCAAAACATTTAAATAGCTTAAACATAGCATGCTTGAAGCATCAAAACACAAAGCTAGTAAGGCCAATTACACTACAGCTATACAAAGCATGAAGGATATGGCAAAGGCAACCCAAAACAGTCCTAAAACATGCATGGAAGTAAGCCAAAACAAGCTAGCATGGTGAGCATGAGGCATGATCCATACAAGGCAATAAGGTGGATTACACTATACCTATTAAGACCAAGCATGGGATGACTCAACCAACCAAAATCAGAGTTATATCATGGCATAATAACCCCAAAAACCCACTGAGATGGTAACCTAAGGACCTAAGCACAGAAGCATGCACAATGATCCATTCATGAGGCATAAAACACAAACTCTCCAAGGCATTGAAAGCACGTCAAATGCAGGTGTATGACCACATTTCATGGACTGAAATAACATTCAAAATGATGGCAAAGCATGGAAACATCACATGCATGGCATGGTAGGGGCCTCAAAACCCAAGGCTAGCCAAAGCATTTACACTATAGCTATACAAAACATGAGTGATGTGACCATGGAAGCCCAAAATAGTCCTAGAACAGCCCAAAATAAGAATAAAATCATGTTGGAACAAAGCCAAAATATGCTGGAATGATGAGTCAAAACATCATGCACATAAAGCTAGTAAGCAAGATTTGTTCTACAAGTATATGGATCATGAAAAAGATGACCAAACCCACTTTAGATAGAGTTATGTCATGGCAAAACATCACCAAAAACATGCTGAAATGGACTCAACACAAGCTAGGCAAACATGCTACTTTGATGAGCCACAAATGGGATTACACTACACATACAAGAAGCATGCAAAATATGACCAAACCAGCCATGGACAGAGTCAAAGAAGGTCCTAAAAGTCACAAAAAAGTGCCTGAACCAGGCCTCAAGAGTAAAGGGATACATGCTTCTTTGATAGGCCAATAACACAAGCAAACAAAAAACAAGAAGAGAGGGGGCCACCCCCCTGATTTGAGACCTCAAAACCACATGCCTACCACTGAAAATCCATTGGATTTCAGTGGCTAAAAGGCCAAACAAAGCCTAGCTCAAAGGCCTTAAAGCATGGCTCAAAACAAGGCCAAACAAAGCATGCAAGAGGGTTGTACATCCCTAACACCAAAAATACCTTAAACAAACTTCAAAAGCACTTAAATACAGAACTTTTTTCAGTTGAAAGCAAGGCCTAAAACAATATGCGAGGATGGCTAAAATGAGGTACAAATAAATGCTAAAAAGGGGAAGAAACTCACCCTTGAAGACCAACTTCGAAACCTGCAATCTCAGGGGCCAAAAACCAAGTTTCAGAGCTCAAGTAACCCCCTCAAGAACCTCAGCTCAAATATGGTGGTGTATCTCTATGTGTTGTAGTGAAAAAGTGCAAGAAAAATGGACTTTAGAGCACTATTCTATGCAATATAGAGAGAGAGCACGAGAAATATAGAGAGAGAGAGAGATACAACTCCTTCAAAACTTTTTTCAACCTCTGATATAGAAGGTGGCCCCTTCCTTATATAGAAAAATACAAGTAGAAGCTTGTTAAACAAGCTTGGCAAGAGCTTCATCCCTCCATACACGTGTATGAAGGGGAGAGGAGTGAAAACCAGCTGGCTCAAAAGATCTGGCATGAAACCTACTGAGACAAGGGGTCTGCCGGCCATCAGTGGTGGCCGACAGTGGCTCATTGATGGCCGGCAGGCATCATCAATGGCCGGTAGTGACAAAGGCATGGCCGGCAGGGCCAAAAAGGGGCCGGCAGTGCCTTCCACAAAGCATGCAGAAAGGGCCAATACAAGGTCCAAAAATGGAGCAGGAAGGATACAGGGTTTGGAAAGTTCAAACCTGTGACGTTCCGCTGTGAAAGTCTAGTACTCGGCGAGCAATCGAACTAGTTGTTCGGTGTACCTGTAAGCACAACCAAGTCTTGAGGACGGTCAAAAATGGGGTGTCTACAGTATACCACCATTCTTAAAACTAAATGTTGACTTATGGTTAATGGTAATGCAAAAAACAACACTAATTACCCTTAATGGATTAGGAATAGAGTTCTATGAAAGCATCCAACTCGTAACTATGCCAACAATGCCCAAGCACCTAAACATCAATACCATCAACTCCTAACATTCCCACAAGAATTTCCTAAAGGTTCCCTAAGAACACTAGTTCCGCTAATCCGCCTCTTGGTACAACTACCATATCCACCTTCTCAACACCACTCAAGCCACCGAAATACATTACTCGTTCAACAACTCTTCACGTTGAACACCGGACACAACATTAACCCAACACCATTCACCCATACATGCTCAGTCACCCTTGAATCCTAAGTGGACTTCCCGAGGCCAAAACCTACAACTCTCATTGTTGAAACAACACATTATATTATCCATAACTAAGTGCCAAACATACACTTCACATTCCTTCAACACACGAACCTCACATCCCGTCAATGAACTCTCACAACAATAGACCAAAACTTCCACCACTAACATAAAACCCAATAGGTAGTACTCATCAAAGCCATACCCACTTAATAAGTATAACTCTACTCGTCCCAAGGGTAACCCTAACCAAAACACATTACTCAACTTAACAACCACCTCCAATTCAAAAAGGCTCACCAATCATCACCTTCCCAAACCAAAACATAATCGTACTTACACATCAATATGAAAATTTTTGGATTCCACAACAACTTATCACATTAAGAAAACTTCAAAGTCATTACATGCCCCAATCCATGGGAATAAACAAGCAAACATACATATATAAGCAAGCAGTTATGATGTCTTAACATCCTCGAAACACATTGGTTACAAACAACTGCATAACGATTACAACACGATAACACACTAGTTACAAAAACAGAATAACCAAAACAAGACTACCACATCGGTCACTATCACCGTTACCGTCCCTCACTGGACTGCTAAAGATGGTTTTTATCGAACCCTGAGATACCCTAAGAGCTTACACACCAAGGAAAAAAACTATTGATATGTCCTAGCTGGCCACACCTGCAACAAACGCGTAGCTCCCCACTCGATGGCTGAAAGTTCGACTCTCTAGAGGCCCTCGAAGTCTGGCCTGCTAGGTTTAGGTATTGGTATTGTCCCTACCTAGACGGATAATGTTGAGTCCAACTAAACTCTAGTACACCCAATGAAGTACTACGTTGGAGGCAACAACGTCTAATATGGCCCATTGGCCACACCTGGAGCAAGTAGGCAGTCCCCAAGTATGTGACTTATTTGAAATCTAAGTAGGTAAAGGTCCTGACGAATGCTCCCCCTGTGAACCCCTAGACGCCCCAGACCCGAGCTGACTAGACAGTCCTAATGGTGCAATTGTTGGTTGAGTCATCAACCTTGCTGTCCTCCTCTAGTTCTTAAAAGGTCTACTACAACCCCGAGTTGTAGGAGTCGGTGAAGTGGCTTCTTCTCCACTCTATCCCATGACCAAGACTGTGGCCTCCACATGAGTCGCCGCTTCAACAAGCGCACAATAATTTCTATGCCAAGCCCCGACAATCCTTCCCCTGATATCATCATATAATCTTCTCTCAAACTCTGAACAACGAAGCTTCTCAGTTTCCACCAACTCCAGATCAAACCTCAACAGGTTAGTAAACCATGCCTCAAACTGTGTCAAAGGTGTAGTACCTTGGCACAACTCCACAAATTGTTTCCTCAATTCTTCCTGTGTGGAAGAAGGAAAATCATCACTTCCTCGCCTAGACATTCTACTCAAGAATAAACATAACAAGTTAGCACACATCCAATGGTGCCCCCAACTAAATCTCATTCGCTCCACAACACAGATAACACAAAAAGTCACTCCACATAAGCACTTAGTCACATAATTACATACAAATTACACTCTCAAAATAGAATTGGTTCCATGAAACACCAAAAATTCCTATTACAATGAGCATTGATCAGGTGTCCTTCTAATAAGCCTTCAAGGGATTTAATAGACGCCAATAACATCCTAAAAGTTTAATCCCATACCTATCTAGTCATATAAGCTATCACATAGCACATATAACATAGAACATTCCCTAATTAGCGAAATGAACACATTGTGGTAAAAATCACTTCCCACGAGCCCCAAGTATTCAAACCTGGTAGCTCTAATACCAAGTTGTAACGTCGCCAAATTATTAACATCTGATAACTCTGATTAACTCCTCAATAATCATCAATCCTCATTAATTATGAATCCTTTACAATTTAATAATCATATGTGCATATTCAAGATCCTTATTTTAGAGATGTAAAGGTTCCACATGCCTTTATACTTTCAAAGCTTCTAAGGCAATAATTTACAACATGTAACGAGGACTTAATAGAAATTAAAACACAAAATAATGCCCCTATAGGCTACACGTTCAGAGGCTTAAACCTGGTTACAGACAAATAGTTTTCTAACCCATACAAAACAAAACAAAACAAAACAAAAAAGTCATTGGCTTATCGAAATAAAACAACAAGAGATAAGAGCTTTGTGCTCCCAAAACAATTCCCTACGCCTCTACTTTGGTGGGATCACAACAGCTTTTCCTGCAACAAATCCACTAGGGGTGAGCACAAAGCCTAGTAGAGAATTCTTAACAAAACATTTTATACAGTCTCATAAGATGGATGCACATGCCATGCCATGCTCAAAATAGTTTTTCTCTTTTGAAAATCTCATGTGCAATGCTCGTTCAAAAATATAATCCATCCAGTGATTTTCATATCTCAACAATGTAACGTCCCAAAAATAATTACAAATATTCAACTACGAATGACTCATACAAGGTGGCTTAAACAAAATAATAGACTTTCATTAATCAGAGTTAAATTACAAAAAAGTAATACATGTGATATACATTCATAAGCTCTACCCTGAATTTACAGCATGTGATACCAACCTCATGATCAACCAATAAATGCCCTACAGGCTTACAGCTTTCCAAGACATATAAAGCCCTAGCCTTGTACAAATATCAAACACAAAATAACAAAACTGAGTCTTCAACTCCCAAGTCCTCCCAAGCTAAGTCCTTGGAGGAGGCATGTCACCAGCACTTGAAAATGATTTTCCCAACTAGGGTGAACCAAAGCCCAGTAGAGACAATCTAGCACAATATGTGAATCTTAACAAAGATATAAGTATAATACACATGTTCAATGCTCAAATGACAAAATATTTTATAATTCTTTTCAAAAACCAAGTTATGCCAAATTTACATCTCAATCCATTTTATCTTTGTTGATTAGTTATACCCACTTCATTTAATCAACCAAATAGAGGATACACCCCATAGGCCTCCAACCAATATAATTAACATACAATTACATTTACTTGCCATTTTACAGAAATTTCATCCACAAGAATCGACACCCATGTATACACGCAATTTTCGGGACTTTCACCTTGGACACACAGGCCAACTTCATTTAATGAAGTCCATTCCCTTTCTTCTTCCAAACATAGGGTACATCCCCTTTCTCCTCCCAAATATCATACATATACAATGTATACAATTCGTAATCATATTCAACGATAACAGCTAAGTGATTAGTTTCAATTCACCTAAACCTCATGCAATTTCTGCAACAATCATAGCTATCCTCCACCAATAGCCCAAGATAGATATTTCTAAACAGATATACAATCTACACAACAGATAAATTATCCAAACTTCCATAGGTGAGAGATTAAACAAATCCAACTACACCGTTCATATAAGCAACCTCCCAATTTCACACTTTCAATAGCAATTCCATTATTTATACAAAATAATCATTTAAGCCATTATTTATACAAAATAATCATTTGAGTCATTTTAGAGCAAAACTCCCATTTTTCCCAAGTTCAACCCAAACAGCAAACTCAATTATTTTAACACAATGCAAGTTCATATCTACTCCCATAATCATTTCCATTGCATTCATTCAAAAACCCCTCTTTTGATTTTAAACCAAAACCCTAGGTTTGTTGAAAATCACCACACACTCCAATATTTCTAACACATCGATGAATAACTAAGTTAAAACTCATAGAAGAGTGTAGAAAGTCCCTACCTCAAACTTAGAAGACCAAGGGAGCAAGGGAGAAACTTCAAAAGCGTTGAAACCAAGCTTTATTCATATCAAAACGGAGCTCTAAGAATGCTCTATCTTTTTATCAAAGAGAGTAGGGTAAAGAGATCCTTGATCTAGGTGTATTTGTAGAGAGAAGTTATGTTCTAGAGAGAGAGAGAGAGAGTTGGTCTAGGGCTTTTGAGAGAAAGATGTCAAAAAGTGATGTAAAAAGGTGTTTTTGCGAACTGATATACGCGCAGCTCGCTCAAGTGCAAGAGTTGTCACTCGAGTGACCAGACACAAATAAGTCACCTCGCTCGAGCGCAAAATACACATTTTCAGAAGTTTTACAGATAGAAGACCGTCGTTCGAGCACAGAAAGTTTTGCTAGAGAGAAAAACACTACCCTTCCAATATCTTTACAAGCCTGCAAAATTATTGGGAGTTTACAAAGCTCGCTTGAGTGCAAGAAGCTTCGCTCGAACGAAAAGGCCAAAATGTAGACAATAACAATTTGAACCAACCAGTAACCAACCTATTCCAAACACAACCAAGGCACTCCAATACTCATTTTCAATGGGAAATAAGGGGAAAAAGTTCAGAAAAACAATACAGAATAATGAAACTCGAGTCCAGAATGCAAGATGGGTTGGGTCTAAACCAGAATCGCTATAAACAAGAGGTAGTAAATATGACTCAGGAAAATCCCCAGGGCTAATATTCGCAATTAGGCTTACTAGGCACTACCAAATCCTACATTACCGACTTATAACCGGAGGGCGTAGGCATCCACACGCTCGTGCTTCTAGCCTTACACCAAGGACACTCAGGCCAACTTGATTCTCAAACTACACCCCGTAATAGGATTTCCCACCATATTTACTTCAAAAAGGTTCATTAACAACTCTTCTTCCATAACATTACCATTTCAAAGGTGATCTCAACAATGCCAGTTCAAAAGAAAAAAAAAAGCAATGAATATGAAATGAAATGTGAATGCAATATATGTCTATATTAATGCTTTGGACTTTCTCAGTTTATCCACACAATCTTCCATTGTGATCAAGTTCCATATTTCTACTCAATATGTATATAGAATATATATATTCCGAGAGATAGATAAAAATACATCATCAAATACATTTTGTTTCTCTTGAAATCAAAGAAATCTCAACATGAAAATCATCATTTCCAACCTTCATCTATTCAAGATAAGTATAACAACATACTATTCACTATTTTCTCAATATCAATTTCTCTCTTATAAGGGATTTCAACAATAGGGATAAATATAACAAATTCCTCATCATTCCTCAAAAATGGATCTTGACAATTCATGATTTCACAAAATCCCAAATTTTCCCCAAATTTTCAAAATCTAGGTTTTCACAAAAGAAAATTTGAGTTTCTCATTTTGAAAGATTTTACGCAATTAACAACCCCAACTATCACACAACTCATATCTTTCATTGATACAACTTTTTCCTCAACTTCCCCAAGCCTAAGGTTTTCACAAAATTAGGGTTTCCTTATTTGTAAAAATGTTTTTGCTCATGAAACTTCCAAAACATTCTCATAGTTCATAAATTAAAAGATTTGAAGAAAGATTTGAGAAATCCCCTCTTTAAGCAAAACACAACCCCATAAAAATCAAACACTAACTCAACACACTCCAAACAACATCAAAATAACCGTAGATTTGCAAAAAAGAATATATATAACTCTAAGAAAATCCCTATCTCAAGATTTGGAGAATGAAGATGAAAAAAAATCCCCAAAATAAACGATGTCTCCATCGCACCAAATGTAGCTCTTGGTGAGCTCTCCAACTTTGATAATGGAACTTGGGTCAAAACTTCAATGGATTTGGAGAAATCAAGGATTGAATGGAGTTTGGTGAGAGTAAATGAAAAAAGGAGAAAGAAATGTGTTTTAGAGAGAGAGAGAGAGAGAGAGAGAGAGAGAGATGAGGGAAAAATGAGATACACCCAGCCCAAGGAGAAGAAAAGAGAAAAATTCTCAGACTCCTAGGTCTCCCACAGCGCACCTTTTATCACACGTGCGAGTCTTTCATCGCACGTGCGAAGCATGCCCTCCCGCACCTACGGTACCCAATCCCACACATGCGGTTATTTCAAACTTCAACCGCCAGAAACTCCCCCTCACCACACATGCAACTCAGCCTCCCTGACGTGCGACTCCACCCCTTGCACATGCAGTTTTGCTCCAACACCAGATTTTGCAAGTTCAAGAAGGTGCCACCAACCTCAGCTTCGATTACGCCACGAAAATAAGAAACTCAACCCTGGAAACAAAAATGGAGACACAAATTCAAGGAAGACTTCAAGAGTGATGAACTTAAATGGCCGGTGAGGCCTCGAATTAGTTTTTCAACACCCTGCACAAGAAAAATGAACACAACTAGAAGAGAATAAGACACATTAGGCACCCAGACATCACAAGAATGGTTTTGATCTTCAAAGGCTAATGCTTATGTCCATCTCTTTGACTTGGTCCATTGAGCTTCCATAGGCCGTCATGCGTCTTTTAAGAATCAAACTTGAATTTCTTTTACATGATTTAGGAAAAATGCACTTTTGGATTGATCCTCAAAGCCTCTTCATTTTCCATGTGTGCTTATCCATACAAACTCTCAATCCCAATTTTGCATGATTTGGGGTATTTGGTTCCTATATTGTAGTCTTGTTGTTGATTTTGCCTAATCTTCAAATCCCATATTATCTTCATCCATAACAACCATTTAGCAATAAACTAAGAGAGAAGACACCAAAATAGGAGATAAGCCTCAACAATCTCCTAATTATTAGGAATGGTTAAGGCTCACCTTATCAAATTGAACCAAATCTAAATTAATTAATTAATTTACCCAATGACTTGGCTAATTTAATTAATTAAAATAGATCAATTTTAGCTGCTACTTCATTAACCTTGGTGGTGGGTCCCATAAAATCTTTGACTCTTCATCTTCCATCACCACATGGTACAAATAATTTGAGAAAATTGCCACGTGAAGATTTTGCCAAGAAGGGTACAAACAATGCCCCCCTTCAAGTATATTCTTTGTTCTGTCAAGGAATTAAAAGGATGTATTTGAATTTCAACCCCCTTTTTGCCTTCCTTCTTTAACTTTGTAGCAACCACTAGAAACTAGCAAGAAAAGTCCACTAGCGAAAAAAAATGTTGTTTTCCCCATAACAAAACTGGTAGGTCTAAAATGTACCATCTTTTTTGACAAATAACAACTCTAATCTCTACTAATGAATTTCTTCATACAAGAAACTGCCACACCTCCAACCAAAAGAACCAAACCAAATTACAAGGTAGAAATTACAGCAAGCCCTCTTGGATCTTTCTCCTCTGAAGCATGAAATTTCTTTAGTTTCTGCACTTCCACTTAGCCTAGGAATTTACAGCACTTTCTGTTTTTGTTTGGCCTGTTAGGGTCGTTTTTGCTTAGTCAACCTAGTTCTAGACCAAGCCATTTTTGAACATTTCTGTTCATGCTTACCTTTGTTCAGCTTGTTTAAGCCATTTTTGATGTGATTAATGTAAAGAACTTTGCTTTGTTGACTCCATCATTTTCCACATTGTTCAGTAAAATTGCTTCAAGTAGTTAGCATTTATTAGATGCTTCGACAATTCTCCATCCAAGTCTTACAATTGGTAGGAAATGGCAGAACTGCTTACCAGACTAAGTCATTTTGATCTTTTGCACCAAATAGCAGAACTTAGGATGCTTTGGTAATTTCCCAAACTTAGGATATTTTTCACCAAATGGCAGAACTGCTTACCAAACTAATTCATTTTCTACAAAACTCTTCTTCCTAGTCCTTCGGTCATAAGCTCTGGCTACTCTCTGTTTTTGCACTAAAATTTGATCCAGAGATGCTAGCCTCACTTTATCAAAATCTTCGAGTTCCATGAACATAGTTTGATTGTATTCTGCATGAGTTAAACCATTCTGAAATGCAACTCTTAAGGATTTGACAGTAACCTCCATAGGTAGGACTTCATCATGTCCATAAGTAAGTAAAAATGATGTAATTCCTGTTGCTATTCTTTTTGAAGTTCTGTAGGCCTACAATGCTTCTGACTGGACTTCATGCTAAATCTTGGGTTTGTCCTCAATCATTGTTTCAATGATGCCTTCCAAAACTTTGTTCGTTGACTCTGTCTAGCCATTTCCTTGAGCATAATATGGAGTTGAATGGGAAAGCTCTATACCATACTCTTTGGCAAAAGCCTGGATTTCCTCACCAAAGAAAATTGTTCCCCGATCGGCCACAATATGTGGATGTAGGTCGACTATGTGGATAATGTTCTCTTTGATCATCTTGATGATGTCACTTTGATTTACTGATTTCATAGGAATGGCTTCAGCCCACTTAGTAAGGTAATCCGTAGCCACAATTATAAAAAAATTGACCCTTAGAAGAAGAAGGAAAAATTTTGCTAATCATGTCAAAGGACCAACCTCTAAACAATCATGGTTTAACTATGGAATTCATAGAAGTTACTAAAGCATGCTAAACAGGACCATGGGCCTGACAAGGTAGACATCCTTGGGCAAATCTAATACAATCTGAAAGAATAGTAGGCCAATAATATACATACCTTCTAATTAGCTATCTCATTTTCCTTCTTGCTTGGTGAGCCCCACAAATTCCTTCTTGTCCCTCAGTCATCACTTTGAATGCCTCTTCTTTAGAAAGGCATTACAGGAGCAAGTCATCTTTAAGGCTCTTCTTGTATAGCTTTCCGTCAATCGAAACATAATGTATTGCTTTCCTTCTAGTCTTTCTGTCTATAGGAAATTGTGGATGTTTCAGGAACTAGGCTATAGGATGGGTTGCTCTCTCCTCTTGAATGAAAACAACAATCTTTTTGGATGGTGATGGTTCTGTGATATCAACCTTAAGGAATCTTCACTCCGATTGCAACTTGAGTCATTTCATTGGGTTCATAGTTGAATCTTCTAAGAATGTGTTTGAGTGAAGCACCATCAAAGTCTTTAAGAAGTTGTTTAGCTTCCATGAAGTAAGGAGCCAAATCTTCACTGTGGCATTTATGAATGCCCCCTAAGTGATTGATGACCAGTTGTGAATCGCCAATCACTTTCACTGTTGAAGCTCTCATTTCTCTCAACATATCCAGGATGATTATCATAGCCTCGTATTGGGCCTAATTATTTGATCATTCAAAGTCAAACTGAAAAGAGAATTCTATCTTCAAGCCATTTGGAGAAATGATTATGATTCCATATCTAGAAACTAAATCAGTTTTAGAACCATCAAATAACGAAGTCCAAGGAGTGAGATGAGAAAAACAAGAGACCAAGCTGAAACCAGACTCATCACCAATTTCTAAGCAAGGATGATCAGCAAGGAAATCTACTAAGGCTTGGCCTTTCACAGCCTTTTGAGAAATGTGCTTAAATGAAAATTCCATTAGGGCTAAGGGCCATTTACCAATTCGGCTTCTCATTATGGACCAAGAAAGTAAATACTTAATCAAATCAATTTTTCACACTAAGTAAATCAAAACGGGAAGCATGTAGTGCCTCAGTTTTATTGCATAAAAATAAAGTGCAAGACATAATTTCTCCATAGGACTGTATTTACATTCAACAGGAGTTAAAGCCTACTCAGATAATAAATAGCTTGTTCCTTTCCACTCTTATTATCCTGCACTAACAAACTCCCAATGGGTTTCATCGAAGCAAAAATGTACAACTTCAAAATTTTATTCTTGACAGGAGGAGTCAGGACAGAATGCTATGCTAAGTGCCTCTTAATGAATTCAAAGGCATGCTAGAGGTAAGGCTCCCATCTGAACTGTTCCTTATCTTTCAACTTCAGCAACTAAGAAAAAACTTAAACCTTTCCTGCCAGATTGGAAATGAAACGTCTAAGAAAATTGAGCTGTTCCAAACGTTTCTGCATTTCCTTCTTGCAAGTAGGAGGCTTGGCTTCCTAGATTGCCCTTGTCATGTTCTTGTCAATCTCAATTCCTCTCTAATGAACTAGAAATCCCAAGAAATTGCCTGTTGCTACACCGAAAGCACATTTCAAAGGATTCATTTTCAAGTCACATTACTTCATTCTTTCAAAGGATTTCTTCAAATATGCTAAGTGTTCCTCATAGGAACTGGACTTCACCACCATATCATCAATGTATATCTCCATAATTCGGCCTATCATGTCATGAAATAAGGAATTCATGGCACGCTAGTAAGTAGCCACAGCGTTTTTAAGGCCGAAAGGCATTACAACCCATTCATATGTTCCCAATGCACCAGGACAACGAAACACTATTTTGGATGTATCATATTCTGCTATGAAAATTTGATTGTATCCTGAGTAGCCATCCATAAAAGATAGAATCTTGTGCCTAGTAGCACCATCAACTAACAAGTCTGCTACAAGCATAGGGGTGGCCAAGTTCAAGTTCCTAAAGTCTATACAAACTCTAATATTTCCATTCTTCCTGACTACAGGCCCTATGTTTGATAACCATTCTAAGTATCTAGCAATTCTAATAAAACCCAACTTTAAGTAAACACTCCAAATCATCTTTAACAGCAAAGTTACCTCATTAAACATCCTCCTAGATGGCTGTTTGTACAGCATGAATCCCTCATTGACAAGTAGACAGTGCTCCACTAGCTCCCTGGACAATCCAAGCATTTTCATATAATCCCAGGCAAAGAATTCCCTGAACTCATACAAGAGTTCAATGACTCTGGTCCTGTATGGTTCAGGAAAAAGTTGGCTAATGTAGACTGGCCTAAACTTTTTTGTCGTCCCCACATTAATTTCTTCTGGAGGATCCAGGACTTCTGCCCTAAGGTCATCTAACTTAGCAGAAGTTGCTTCTAATTTCTTCAATTGGATAAAGTCTTTGTCAAAAACGTCTTCTTCAAAAATTACATTGACTGAGTTTGCCGAAGCCTCTTCTTCATCTAGACCCACTAACTTCTTTTATGCTAAGTAGGCTATCAACCTGACCATCATGGCTTTAAGGGCCATGGCTTTTTTAGTATCCGAGGGCCTTGGGTCCATTCTTAAACCTTTTTGTGAATCTAGTTGTTGGCCCGCTGATTTCTAAAACTACAGGGCCAACTAGTTCTTTGTAGACACTTTCCAACTCTTCTACTGAAGAATGGTTGGATGAATTCATGGTTTTTGGACAACCATACTTGTCCTTTCTTGAAAACTTTATCCAATTTCTTCATCATAGAGTCTTGCCCCTACATGATTTGTAGAAACTACAAACGGCTTTTTGTCTACCTAGACTACTTCCACATCTTTATCATTCCAAAATATAAGGCACTGATGAAGAGAGGAAGGAATAGCCATGCAGGCATGTATCCAATCTCTACCCAACAAAACATTAAAGGTTACTTTAGAGATAATGATAAAGAAAGGGGTAGTTAGGGTTTTACCTCCCACAGCTAAGTTCATGATCAAGATTCCTTGAGAAATTGTTGACCCTCCTACAAAATCTGTAATGGTGGCATTGGAAGGTAACAAATCCTTCTTTGTCCTGTCCAGTTTCTGCATCATGGCTTTCGGCATGAGATTGGCTGCAGAGCGATTGTCTACCAAAAGCGTGTTGACTAATACCAACTCTCTAGTTGTTTGTTATATGCATAAAATAATTGTTGGAATCTGAGAAGGTTTAGATTAATTAAGGATAGAATCATAGAAAGTAGGTGATAGGGTATTACCCAATTTGTTAAATATTATGTAACAACTTTTTGGATGAGGAAAAGAATAGAGGAAATGGTTTTGATGTGGATTAATTAATAATCAATTAACCAATCATGATGGGATTAAGTGCATCCATATCAATTGCATTCTATTAAAATTGTTACTTTGTGGACTTAAAAGAAATCAGACCCACTCCTATTATATTCACATAGATTCTCTCCAAAATATTGGAGTCGGTGAAAATTATGCTTAGAAATGTTGAATAGGCTTATCACTAGAAAATAATTTGTTTTTAAAATTATTGGTCAATTAACAAATTCAATTTCAGATCAAGAGTGATAAAATAAAGTACAAGATAAAAAAGTAATTAAGTGACTCATTGATTTAACGTGAAAATCTTTTGAAAAAAAACTGTTTTATGGAATAAAAACCACAATTCCAACACCTCAATTAATCTACCAAACAAATTAAAAGTTGGCAAGTAGAGGAATTATAACCATACCCTAATTCAAGTAATTTTGAAATCCTCTCCATACTCTACGAGCTCAACTTGACTCATTTAACCTCTTTACATTACAAGTTCACTATGAAATTCCACGCTTTGATCTTTATAATAAAGGTTTTGTTTACCTAAATAATGACAAGATGTCAAGATGATGCAGTATAGTGCACAATAGGGGTGGGCAACAGTTTATCCGAACCGCTCAAACCGCCCAACCCGTATATAAATAGGCGGTTTCGCAAACATAATGCGGGCGGATGTGGTTTGAAATATGACAAATTTGCGGGTTACTTTAATTATTATTATTTTTTTTTTTTATATACCAACTTTGTAACTTTAACAGAAGTACAATTATGTTCTCTATGATACTAGGATCCTTATTTTTAAGTATTTCTCAACTTTCTTAATGTCGTAAACTTATCAATTCCTAAACTTGGTTTCTTATATAATTTTCATTGGTGACTCATCCACTTTTTCCTAATAAAATTTTCCTTCTGGTGGTCGATGGAGCTTCTAGTTTGATTATTGATTACTGAATTGGCAATTCTAATTGAGTACAACCTTTAATGCATTGATATACATTTTTTTATAGCAAAAATGCTAGTGTAGGGTTTCTTTGTTTTGGGTACTTTCATTTAATGCATTGACATTCAATTTTTATTTGTAAACTCATCAGAAAATTATTCTCAAATGATTACAAACATATAAAATGAATCTGATGCCTAAATTCGATTGAAAAAAAAAAACTCAAAATTTAATTTTTAAAGAAAAAAAGTGTAAACCGCAAACCACCCGCAACCGCCCGTACATCTGCAAACCCTATCCGCACAAACCGCAGACCGCACTGCGGGCGGTTGCAGGTTGACTTTTTTCCAAACCGCATAGATGCGAGTGGGTCAAAATCGAACCACAAACCGCACAAAACCAATCTGTGAGCACCCCCCGTGCACAGTGCGAAAGTTTTTGTAAAAACACTCCAAGGAAATTTTTCTAGACATGCAAAAAAATTGGAGAATACTGAAAACTCTCTCTAAAACTCTAAGAACTACTAAAAATAACAAACTCAAACCCTGAAGACAAATTGGGACAGTATATAGGAGAATGAGATTAATAACCTAAAACATGTGAAACTAGCCATTTTCCTCACTGCAGGAAATTCAGCTTTTAGAGGCGTTTAAAAAACGCCGCTATTGGTGCCAAAAAAGCCGTTAATTATTTTTGTAACGCTTAGCACCAAACGCCGAAGACACGGCCATCGCTATAACATTGTGGTGCTTTAAAAACATCATTAAAGTGTTAAAGGCGTCGTTTTAAAAAATGCTGCTAAATGCCGCTAAATGTGTTGCCTAACGTGAAACTGGCGTCATGACAATTTTTAGCGACATTTCAAAAACGTCATCATAGTTTTTTTTTTTATTTTAAAAATATAACCGTTGGCTATAGTGACGTTTTCAAAAATGCCATTATATCTTTATTTTTATTTTTATTTTTTTTTTGAAATTGTGCTAATTCTATGTGGTTGAACTAAAAAAATACCTGTAATAAAATTGAAAAATAGCACTAATATGAAACAATAACTCCCATTCCCATTCAAATGAACATTTGTCAAAAGATAAGCCGATTATATGAAAAGTTGTCAAGTAACAAATACAACATTAATTCACTTTCCCATTCAATTTAATATACAATCACCATTAACTACAAAATAACATATCCACAAATCATGTTTTAAAATTCCACAAAAAATAATAGGAAAAACATCAAGACAAACCCCATGAGTTTTGATTTAATTTAATGTCTTTTCCTTGTTACTAAATTCACTGAACTCAGCTGATATAGCATAGAATCTGTAATCTTCACTGGTCTAGACGACTGCATCAAAACATGGAAGCCAAATTAGGTAAAGTGCATAAATCAATAATAGTAGAAGTGTTACAACTATAAAACATAAGATCTACATTACAACTCACCATCTGTTGAAGAAGGTTTTGTACTTGGAAGAATAATTTAAATAAATCAGTCATTTTTTAGGCTTTAAAACAGCAGAAAAATCCATAAAAAATATTTTAACGTGCTTCTATCAGATAGTCATACGTTTATAATAATTGTGACTTCACAAATCAGCATGATACTTTCTCTCTCTCTGCTTTTGTTTTCTGTATACTAATGGATAACCCACATATTGAAATGAATTCATATTCCAATAAAGAATGACAAATCTAATTCTAGTTGAGCAAGAATGTTAAAGCATAAATACTCATGATATGACATTTTCAACAGAATGTGAGGAACACTTGCTTGTCGACATGCACTCACAGATAATATCTCTCTCGTTTGTGTGATTACCAATGGCACCTCTAGACTATCTCAAGCCAGTCCTTGCAAACCTTGCTTTTGCCATATCAGTAAGTATCAATTCTTTAAGCAAGAGTTGATACTACCCTTGGGACCCCTTTCAAAAAAATCCAACTCGGTTGATTGGATTGAATTTGCACTGAAATGGTTATTATATGATTTGAATGAGCTACACAAATTTGAAAAGTTGCAAAAGATAGACAGCTTTATAAAGAGAGTAGTTTAGGACAGTTCAAGCTCAAGTCCAAAGGACATGGCTTAGATACCAAGTGACTAGTAAACAAAACAAACTTTAGCTTTACTCATTATCTGTTGGTAGCAACAATGAGAAACCTCTTTGTAATAGTCAAAAATCTAAAAGGATCCAAAAACCAAAAAGAAACTAGTATTCCTCAATTATCAAACACATCTGCTAGTAGAAAATATGTGGAACATGGACACGTGTCTTCCAATTCATGGTCCGAACCATATGATTTGACAGAGCTTGTAAACAATCAATTTGAATCCTAATGTTCGAATATAGAAAATTCATTATTCAGAGACCATCAAGATGTGTTGATGAACCAAAGACATCAATACATCTTTTGTACCAAGTGACCTTTATTCAGGCTTTAGAACAAACAATTAGAGGGCTATAATTTTCAATCTAACAACCCTGTATAAACAACTACTCCATAAAACAATCATTAACTGTTAATTTATAAGAAAGCTATGAATTTCCAACAGATTGGCACCAAATGTACTTGGATGACATTTTATACAGATTAAGCATCAATGGGCAACAAAACACAGAGTCCATGTGCCAAAGAAAAGAACCCTATTAAAATGTTCATAACCAATTTTGAATGTCCAGTAAAAGCAATTCATAAGTTCTATAAATCAATGACAAATTTGCAATGGAGCATGTAAATCAAAGTATAACGCAGCAGATGAAATTTGTGGTCATACCTTTTCAGCAGAGTCTGAATTGAAGGATCCCGTGGGTAAATCACGTGCTTCCTGAATCTGATCAATCAACCCAGCTATAAAGTGATATTACAAAATGAATATCACCCACACAAGTCACAGTGCAAAATGGCTTGATCGTTGTATTTTGAGAGAGAGTCAGTATGTGGGAAAAACATACAACATACGTTGTTTTCCTAATTAACCATATCCCATATCATATCAGATATATAAGGTATCTATATCATCTATCCATATCAGTTGATATGATAGATATAGACATCCTGAGTGGTTATCCAAATAGGTTTTCAATTCATATTCAAACTTATTTGGATAAGGTTCAAAAGGTTCAAAGGGTCATGCCATATGAGTGCCCAATTTCTAACATCTCACACTCGCACATGAGTTGGCATGACACTGTCACATCTCTATCTCAATCTCCCCAAAAATGAACAATCTCATACTAGCCAATGCACCGTTTGACCGTTGAGAACACCTGCATGTGGGAGATATATACTAGAAACTCAATATGAGTCAGCATAGAGACATCAACCCAAAATGAATAGAAATAGTGTCACATGTACCCAGACCCATCTAGCTACATCAATCCAAAAACATCTCTAATCCCTCAAAGATCATGTTTGACTCTCCTAGGTCCCGCATTATATTCACACCCAATCAGCATCCTATAAAGAGCGATGTGAGTTGTCGATAGTGAATATAGAGCAGAGATGTAGAACTAGATGATCTTCCCTTCACCCTCATATCATTCAATTTGAAATTGACCGCTTTCCTAGTAATGTCCCTTAAAACCGAATCATACATGACCGCAGGCAACATACCAAAGTAGCTGAACATCAACTCCTCATCTTATGACATAGTCAAAGGACACAAAAGACACAAAGTGAAGTCAATTAGGGAAAAAATGACTTTTAGGACTCACACAGTGAAGAAGCAGGGATCCATTTTTTCACCTCGCTAACAGGTCGATAAGCATATGTAGTACGAATGCATGTTATAGTGGAGTAACTCTTCCAAAGAGTGATGTTAAACTCACACACCATACAGATCTTAGTCTAGTCGCTCTTAAGCGCACAAGTCGCTTCCTAGCGTCTAACTCGAATTCTCTATTTGCTCGCCTCTCAGGCATCAAATGAGATCTCGCATCTGGCTATCCATAACAGGCACTTCATGGAAAAGTGGGTACTCTCATATCCATGGTCGGTCTCTAATAAGACCTCATCTTGGCTGCAACCAAGGCAACATAGCTAGTGGGTAATTTTGGCTTCTCTATTTGCTCCAAATACAATAAGCCACTAGTCTCATCCTTACTCGCTACCCAGCACTAAGGGCGATTGCTCGTGTGAGTGAGCTAATCTTGCCTGCTAACATCAATTTAATTATTTTGTGTATGCTAATTCACAAACCATTACTAAAAGTAGTAAACATAAATGTGTGATAGAAACAAGTATGAATACTAATGGCATAAATATCCCCAAAAAATGAGTTCAACTGAATACACATAAAAAATATCACCACCTACGTAGTCCTAAAGCCCTAACATGAGTAAGATAAACATCTCTAGCAATGGGCTTAGTCAAAGGGTCCGCAACCATGCGACTCGTAGGGATGTGCTCCAGGATCACTTCTTTCTACGCCACAATATCTCTGATAAAGTTGAACCTCACATCAATGTGTTTGGTTCTGCCGTGGTATTTAGGATCCGTAGCGTAAGCAAGTGCAGCCATGTTCTTTGACCATTATTTAACTGAGAAGATAAATAAAATAAAGTAGACTAGTGATTATCTTAAAATCTTACATGGTTGGAAGGACAGTGTGGGGGCCGAATAGCGGGGGGATATAAAGTAAGCCGAATGAATGGATCTGGAAAGCCGGATCTATCATATAGTGTTCGGCTCCCACCCATGTTCTCGGCTTCCTGTATATCGTAATATCCTCTTAACTGCTTTCCAATGAGCTGGTCCTGGGTTGGATTGGTAATGACTCACCAATCTGACTGCATAACAAATGTCAGGACGCGTACATATCATAGCATACATCAAGCTTCCAATAGCATTTGCATAGGGAACACGGGCCATCTTTTCATTCTTTTCTTGAGTCTTAGGACCCATATCAAGGCTTAGGCTCTCGCCTTTTGCAACAGGAGTGTCAATGGGTTTGCAGCTCTGCATCTGGAATCGCTCTAGGATAGTCTTAATGTAAGTCTCTTGAGACAAACCAAGAAGTCTCCTAGACTGATCCCTAAGGATCTTAACACCGAGCACATAGCTTGCCTCACCCATGTCCTTCATCTCAAATGTAGAGAACAACCACCTTTTAGTGGCGACAATCATCTCCTTGTCATTTCCAGCCAATAATATGTCATCTACATATAATTAAAATATCAAAAAAATGTCCTTGGACCGCTTAACGTACACACAGTGATCTTCATCAATCATCGTAAACCCATTAGAAACAACGGCTCGATGAAATCTTAGATTCCACTGTCTGGATGATTGCTTTAAGCCATAAATAGATCGTTGAAGCTTGCAAACTTTGCGCTCCTGACCTACTGCCACAAAGCCTTCTGGTTGATCCATATAGATCTCTTCATCCAATTCTCCATTGAGAAATGCAGTCTTAACGTCCATCTGATATAGCTCTAAGTCCAACTGAGCTACTATGGCCAGGATTAGGCGAATAGAGGCAAACCTTACAACTGGTGAAAAAGTTTCCTCATAGTCCACACCCTCTCGTTGGGTGTAACCTTTCGCCACTAGGTGAGCCTTATACCTTTCTATGCAACCATCCGCTTTGCACTTGATTTTGAGAACCCATTTGTTCCCAATTGTCTTGCGCCCTGGCGACAAATCAACCAAGTCCCATACATGATTTTTCTTCATAGACTCTATTTCTTCATCCATTGCAGTACTCCATTCTTTACTAGCAGGGGATGAGAAAGCCTCTTTGAGATTCTTAGGCTCCATCTCATCACTCGAAGCAATCATGAATGCCTCCCCTTCAATCTCAAAATGACGACGGGGTATAACACGACGTTTGCTTCTACGTAGTTAAGAATCCTGAGAATCCTCATCCATTGGATCTAATCCATAGGCTAGTAGATCGCTCCCACTGTCCCTAGGAGCTTGAGGGATTATCTCATCATTCTCTACTAGGCTACTAGGTGCACCTTCAAGTAGATCCTCCATCTCATAGAGTTCTACTTCTCTAATTACCTCACCTCTGCTAGGGAAATCCTCCTCTAGGAAATCCACATCTCGCAACTCAATTTCAGTCACACTTCCATCCGGATGCTCCCCAACAAACACATAGCCCTCACAATGCTCACTATAGCGAATGAAGATACACTTCTTTCCTCTAGGGCCCAACTTCCCAAACTTATGAGAAGCGTTGTGTATGCTAGTCTCATCCTTACTCGCGACCTAGCGCTAAGGGCGATTGCTCGTGTGAGTGAGCCAATCTTGCCTGCTAACATCAATTTAATTGTTTTGTGTATGCTAATTCACAAACCATTACTAAAAGTAGTAAACATAAATGTGTGATAGAAACAAGTATGAATACTAATGGCATAAATATCCCCAAAAAATGAGTTCAACTGAATACACATAAAAAAAAAT
>NW_021026285.1:144944-190205 GCF_004153795.1 Camellia sinensis | reverse complement strand
TACATTGTTCTGAAATATTCTGAAATTGCTTCTGACTTGTGAGAAATCAGATAGACATGACCAAAACGTGTGCAATCATCTATAAATGTGATGAAATAAGGGGCTCCATGCCTTGCCCTCACATTCATTGGTCCACATATATCAGAATGAATAAGTTGCAATGGGATAGATGCCCTTATGGCTTTCCCAAATGGTTTTCTTGTTGCCTTTCCAGCAAGACAGTGCTCACAAGTAGGCAAAGTGACTCTAGCGAGTGGGCCTAAAAGACCTTCTCTAGCCAATCTAGTCATCCTGTCTTGCCCTATGTGGCCTAATCTAGCATGCCATCTCATAGAATCATTATCACAAAAAGATGCAATATTAGAAATAGAGCCATTGGCATTTTTATTAAGACTAGAATCATCCATATCCAAAACTAAAAAACCATCTGAAAGATAACCAAAGCCATAAAAAATTGTTTCCAAATAAATGCTAACACCATTATTCTCAAAACAAAAGCTAAAACCAAGGCTCATCATGCTAATAACTGAAACTAAGTTCGCCGAATATCCGGAGCATAAAGAACATCATGAAGATACAAGGTGCGCCCTCGTCGCATTTCCAGCTTGTATGTGCCAATGCCAAGCACCTCTATGCTGGACTCGTTCCCTATGTAAACTTTTCTGCTCCCAGCAGGTACTCGGCAATACTCAACGAACCCTACTATGTCCCTCGCGATGTGGTCTGTTGCTCTGAAGTCTACAACCCAAAAATGAGGAGAATGAGCAATTAATGCTTGACTAGACACAAAGCATTAAATGTGAGAAATTAAGTAAGGGAATACCTTCTTCTGCTCAGGGCAATCCCGAGCTAAGTGTCCTTCTTTATTACAGTTAAAGCATGTCAATTTAGCCTTTACCTTCTTACCACCTCTCTTACCCCTACGCTTGAAATTTCTAGCGCCATTGGGCTTAAGCGCAGCTGCTACTTGCTTCTTAGGGGCGCATTTTGCTTTTCCACGTTTGAACTGAGAAGTCCTACGTGAGCTTGACTCAACCCCTATAGCAGAACCATCAGACTTAGCCGCCTCAAGGCACTCAGCCTCTAGCTCCAAATGACGCGATATGTCTTCGAATGTTTTCACACTCTTATTATGCATCATGTTCTGCTTCATCTACTCCCAAGAATTTGGCAGAGAGCGTATCACAGCCTGTACTTGCTGCTCTTGAGTCAAATTATGCCCAGCAGCCGCAAGCTCACGTATCATGGCTGACATGACTCTCAAATGCTGCTTCATCGAGTGATGCGCCCTTTTCTGATATGAGTCAAACTTCATAGTCAGCCCACGTAGCTTTGCCAAAGAGGTAATACCAAACTTTTGCTTGAGAGCTTCCCATATCTCAAATGCAGTCGGGCAATGCCCAAACTCACTAATCAAGTCGTTGTGCATGCTGCTCAACATAGTAAAGCGCGCACACCAATCTTTGTTACGCCAAGTCTGAAAGGCTTCAAGATCACGACGATGTTGAGCGGTATTGCCCTGCTCTGGCTCAACCATCACTTGTTCAAGTGTGGTCAACACCTCTTGCTCATTGAGGAGGTATTGGATCTTACGGCGCCATATGTCATAATTGTCGCCATCCAATTTCTCTCCCTTAGTTAAGTCTGCCACCACTGAGAATGCTCACTATAGCGAATGAAGATACACTTCTTTCCACTAGGGCCCAACTTCCCAAACTTATGAGAAGCGTTGTGTATGTAAGCTGCCGAACCCCAAGGCCGCAAATTGCCCAAATCAGGCTTTTTGCCAGTCCACATCTCATATGGGGTGGAAGGAACTGATTTGGAGGGCACACGGTTAAGGACGTAGGCAGCAGTCAACAAAGCATCTCCAAAAAATGAGTTCAACTGAATACACATAAAAAATATCACCACCTACGTAGTCCTAAAGCCCTAACATGAGTAAGAAATGCAGTCGGGCAATGCTCAAACTCACTAATCAAGTCGTTGTGCATGCTGCTCAACATAGTAAAGCGCGCACACCGATCTTTGTTACGCCAAGTCTAAAAGGCTTCAAGATCACGACGATGTTGAGTTGTATTGCCCTGCTCTGGCTCAACCATCACTTGTTGAAGTGTGGTCAACACTTCTTGCTCATTGAGGAGGTATTGGATCTTACGGCGCCATATGTCATAATTGTCGCCATCCAATTTCTCTCCCTTAGTTAAGTCTGCCACCACTGTCTTAGCAGCCGTTTCTACATGCAGAGTAAACAAATGCGTAGGGGATATTAATGATAGCAACACACAAAAAAAATATTTTGCAGCAAAAGAATCAAAATTAAATAATGATAATTTTACACATGTCTCAAGATCGAAAATTTGCTATGCTCGTAATCATCTCTTGCGCCTTTAGTGATAATTATCAAAATTTAATTTAATTCCATGCACAAAAAACAATCAATCTCCCACTACTTATGGCATATACAAAGCATGATATATTCCATACAATAGCATCTTAATGTAAATTTACAAATAACTCATGCTATATTCATTTAATAATGGAATTCAAATAAATAAATAACTAATCATGCTTCTTTAATTGCAACATATTACAAACCCTAAAAAAAAAATATGTTGTATTCAATTTTCAGATTATGCCATAATAAAATGTACATCATTCTAAAATTTTCTGGAATTTTTCTGAAATTTTCTGGAATTCTAAATAACTAATAAACACACATAAAATGAGAAATAAAAAATTCCAGAATTTGATAAACTAAAAAAAATATACCAGTAAATAGTAAAACATTTCAGAAGTCTACAATAAAAAATTCAACCCCAGAAAATTATTTATGCAATACCACAAGCATTTTAAAGCATAAATAATGAATTATTATCAATGAAAAAATACTTTTTATTTTCATAAAATTTTCAAAATTTTACAGAATATGGAAAATTTAATTCTGAGTCTGCTAGTACCAACCACGTATAAAACAAATCTATAACGAATTAATTATGACCATTTAACGCGATTCAGAATTAAAAACAAAACAAATAGTGCCTTATTCAACAACAGCCAAGCCAGCGGAGGAAAACAACGCGGCTCAGAGCGCGACTCAGCACGCGGCTCCACGAGCGGCTCAGAACGCGGCTCAGCACACGGCGCGCGTGCGTGGCGCGGACGGTGTGTGCGTGGACAGCGCCTCTGATGCATGCGTGATGGCCTGTGAAAGCGCGTCGAAAGTGCGTCTGGCGCGTGACAGCGCATGGAAGCCGTTCACGGCGTCAGGTGGCACGTGAGGACCACGCACCGCCTTCCAATGTGTTTTTTGGTTTAATTTCGGTACTTCCAGACTCCATTTTTCAAAATAAAATCATTTATGGTATTTAAAATGACATTAATGAACATAAAAATAGGTATTTTATGCTCTTAATCTAATGAGAGTAGACATCTTCTTCTTTTATAAACATTCATGTATACAATGTGTACATATATATATAAAAATATACACATGATTAAACAAAATACGAAAATACCCATTCATGCTCTAATACCAATCTAAATCAAAGTATAACGCAGTGGATGAAATTTGTGGTCATACCTTTTCAGCAGAGTCTGAATTGAAGGATCTCGAGGGTAAATCACGTGCTTCCTGAATCTGATCAATCAACCCAGCAATGGACCCACACAAGTCACAGTGCAAAATGGCTTGATCGTTGTATTTTGCGAGAGAGTCAGTATGTGGGAAAAACATACAACATACGTTGTTTTCCTTATTAACCATATCCCATATCAGATATATAAGATATCTATATCATCTATCCATATCAATTGATATGATAGATATAGATATCCTGAGTGGTTATCCAAATAGGTTTTGAATTCATATTCAAACTTATTTGGATAAGGTTCAAAAGGTTCAAAGGGTCATGCTACATGGGTGCCCAATTTCTAACAAAGCATTTTTTAAAAGATTAGGAACAAACTATATGTAGAATGGTATAAAGGAAAATCAAAGTGAAAAAGGGTTTATGCCAGATCAAAGAAGCTTGATGAAATATTTCACAATCAAGATTACTATTACATAAACAAAAATTCCACTCTTTGTTTTTTTAGAAAAAATAAAATAAAAATTGAAGAAACAAATCTAGCAACATCATCTATAGCCAAAACCAAGCTCAGACCCACATTATAAATATGAATGAATATTAGTAAAAATTGTTACTGTGTTCTGAATAGGTTCAAACAACAAACATCACATAAATGCATATATATATACATATATATATTTCATCTGGGTTACACAGAAAAATATATTTCAAGCAGAGAAAGGGGTTTCCTATTTCTATATAACAAGCAACAGCAGAAGAGTGAAGAAAATCAAACTTCAGAAACAGAGATGTTGCAGACAACAACTGAACCATGATGCCTCATATATCTATAATTATATATTTTTATTTAATAATCTATATAAGTAGACTAAAACAAATTAGGATTGAAAGTTTGAAAGTAGATATCGTAACTAGTTCAGGGCTTAAATGAACTTATTTCTATAAGAAAAAATAAAAATAAAAAATTAGAGCACCATGTTTAAATTTACACCATATATTCAATTTTTTTTCTTCATATGTTTTTCCTTGGTACATAATATTTATATGTTCTAAAATAATTTAATGTGAAGTCTTTCATTTTTTTGTTTATTTATTTATTTATTGGGTTAAACAGGAAGCTTGACCTCCCTCCAGTGAACATGTTTGTTACAACAGCAGACCGTGTCCTAGAACCCCCTATCCTTACAGTAAATACTGTACTATCTCTGTTAGCAGTTGATTATCCATCTGATAAGTTAGCTTGCTATGTGTCCGATGATGGTGCTTCTCCTCTCACCTTCTATTCTCTTATTGAAGCATCCAAATTTGCTAAGATTTGGGTTCCATTTTGTAAGAATTCAAATCAGAGCCCCATTTAGATACTTCACTATTGAGTCCACATCATCTCGAGATGTTTTGCTGGAGTTCAAACAAGAATGGAAAAGGATGAAGGTAATTCAAGCTGATGTCACTTGTCAAAACAATAATGGAATCTTAATAGGTAAATTTATTATCCAATAAATCATATGAGAATTAATGACATTTTTCATCAAATGCTATAAAAAAACTGTCACTAATTATCAATTTTTAACGATAGTTTGAAAATTGTCAAAAAAAAAATCATTAATTATAAGTTTTAGCGATAGTTAGAAAAAAATTATTACAAAAAATGTTACTAAGTTTCAACTTTCAGTGACAATTTAAAAAATTCATCACAAAAGAGTCACTAATGGTAAGTTTCAGTGACATTTTATAAAAATCGTGACAAAAAAAAATTACTAATTGTCAATTTTTAGCGACATATGTAAAAAATATCACAAAAAATTACAAAAGTGTATATTCTGGAGCTGAATGAACTATTAAATAAATACATATAATAACACAAAGAATAAAAAATTACATCACCAGCATAATGGCGAATAGTGAAATTAGAATGTGATAATTTTGGCTTAGTGAAGCATTTATGGTTTTGAATGTCTGGTACAGCTTTTGGGCAAAGGTTTCATGTGTTGATCTTGGGAACATACTACAAAAAAAATAAGCCTCATCTATCTCACAAGAACTATCAAATGAAATCATAAATTAATAGTTAATGCGATGAATTTATTTTCAAGCCATTACCCTACATAAAATAGACAATGCTTACAGTAGTATGACACTTACCAAGCTTCATCCAGAAGAGCTATTATGCCACCGGGTTTCTGAAAATTAAATAAACATATTTTGAATTAGGAAAGCCAAAACATGAATAAGAGAAGAACACACGGCCACATTTACTGAGCCATACATTTGTCCAATTAAATACCAAATTATGGACACAGGAATATGGAGGAAGTTACCAGCAACCAAACCAAAAAGAAGAAGAGTTCTAAAACAATATATATGCAAGAAAAACTTTTAAAACAAGGTCCACGTAAATGAGTCTCTTTTTCCATCTCAAGTCCACCTCATCTACAAATAATAAATAAACAAAATTAAAAAAGCACTCTGTCTCAACCTCTCTAATTTTTCATTCCACTTGTGATCTTTGACATAACATACAAGGTATCTTCACCACACAACACAACAAACCCTTGTCTCAACTTTTACTAATTCCTAGGAGGTTGGAGCTTGTTTTAGCTCCAAGCTCCTCTTTATTGATGTAAATTTTCTTTCCATCAATAAAGTTTTTTGCCGATCAAAAAAAAAAAACTTTTACTAATTCCTATATGCATTCTCATCCTTAATACACATAACTCCCAGGCTTCTTTTGTTTTCTCTCACTAATAAGAATATATATGTAGCTTCATTTTCTTATAAATTATCATTCAACGCGGATTTCTTCACTACCTCATGTTGCATTCATCTAGGAGTCCAATGTTGAGGCAACTTTTTATATGAACAGGAAAATTGAAGTGGCATGAAATTTTTACAATTTGAACATTAAGTAGTGTTATATAATGTCATTCAATAATATTAAGTCCTTCCATCCAATGAATATAGTACAGGATACAGAATTGAAAAACAAAGGTTGTAAAGTTCTAACATCTGATTGTAGAGTTCTAACCTTTGAATATAGCACAGGATCCAATGAATATTCATTCCTTCCATCCAATGAGATTGTAGAGTTCCGAGATTGTAAAACAATGGACCGAAAGCACTAACCTATGATCGAAGAAGACGAAGAGTTCCAAATCCACAGAGATAAATCACAAACAGAACACCACCACTGAGATAAATCACGGAGCTGAAGCAGATTTTGAAGGATTCGATTGGTTTTTCTGAGATTGTAGACGACAATGCTCAAAATCGAACTTCGAAATCACAATCGCTTTGAGAAACTACGAGATTGAAGCCATACAGATGCAGATAGGTTGGCTCTGAGAAACTTTGAAATCGCAATCGCTCTGAAGAAGAATTGAGAAAGAGCAAGAGAGTGAGAAGGGTGGTTTGGCATCCTTAAATAATTCATTTTTTTATCTTTTTTCCATCACTATCACCTGCTTTTCTATATATCTTTTCATAAAAAGATAAAAAGTACACTTATTTAGATCATTCCAAACAACCCCTTGAACTTCATATTGTAGACGGCAGTGGGTTTTCAAAATAAAGGTTTGGAGAGACCAAATAGGATTTGTGGAGAGACAGGATTTGGTGGCGTTTCTAAGCGTCTTCTATTCATAAAACGGGACCGTTTGATTAATAACAATTGCGACGTTTAAAAAACGCCGTTAATTATTAAGAAAGTGATGTTTCATAAAACGCTGTTAATTAAACGCCGTGAAATCCCCGATTTCCCGTAGTGCCTGCAATCGATCAAAGCGATTGCTCCAATCTAGAATAAAAATAACATTTTAGCACTTGTTGGCAATTGATCGCTTAGTAGTCACTTGCTGGTGATTAATCCTCATAAATACCTTAGCAATCTCTTAACTTTGAAAATATGCAGACTCACCAATTTATGCTAGATAAACATCCTATGACCATTGAAATGCTCATCTCAAAAAACAAATCAGACTTGGTGCATTTTGAAAACACAGGTGTCATAAGAATATACATGTGAGGGTAACATAGCAATGCTTACAATTGCTAATATGATCTTTCAACTTGGATACTCTCAGCACCTTATCTTGTTTACCAAGCCTCATTACACTGTCAGGACCAAGTTTTGTTAAATAAAAATAGCCAACATTTTTTATCCTAGATCATCTCTCATCATGTCCATTTCTGTCTCTTAACTCAAAACTTCTCTTTATCATGCGTTGAATTTTTTTGAGCCTTATCGTGTGATAATGAGGTATAGGATAGGAGGGAAGGGAACCCAGAACAAAATATCTAGCCTCTATGATATTATTTTTTTATTTTTTATTTTTTTACAGTGAAAATTTCTACTATAGCCTAGACCAACTTTGTTGCTCTTATTATATTAGGTAACAAGAAATATATTTTGTGAGTCATGGAATTTAAGAAATCATTGTACAATGTACACTACTACAAGAAATTAAGATTTTGGAAATAAAAATTTAAAAATAAAATCACTTTAAGGAAAAATATTGTAGTTGTAAAAAATGTCATTATTGTATTTTTAGCTATAAAATTGAATATTTAGTAATGGATTACTATCATTTTGAAACTAAAAATTCCATCTAAAAAAATATATTCCCTCCATTTCAAAATAATAGTCCATTTTGAAGAATTTAACTTTTTTTATAGTGCAATTATTGCACTTTAAAAAAATTGATTTTTCAAAATTATCATTTGAAGTACATTTTTTAGGGAATATCAATTGTCATAATTGTACTTTTTGTGTTGCTAATAAATTTAAAAGAATGACAAAAATAGGTAATTCAGATTATTTTAGTCCTTAATTTTGAAAATGACTAATATTTTAGAACAATGAAAAATAGAATAAGGAACTAATATTTTGAGACGAAGAGAATAATTTTTTTGTAGTATCACAGCTAGAAATTCAAAGTAGAGGGACACAAATTAATCACAACATTAAATTTTTTTTCTTCCTGTGATAAGTAATAACGAGATATTATTAAACTTATACACTTTTTTATTTATTATTTGTCAATCGGTAAGATATTACAATTATCATGAGATTTATATCAACATGACTTATAAATCCATAATCAACAACTAAATTCTATTAACCCAACAATAGCGACAAACAAATAACTAAATTTATAATTAATAAGTTCAACACTATCAACTTAACTAATAAAAAGAAATAACCAACTAAACAAATTTCATAATGAAAAATAAATTACCAATTGATTCAATTCTTTGACATGTTGGCTAAGAGTGTACAAAAATGAGAAAGAGAATATAATAGAACATTTTTAAAATTGTAAAAATATAAAGAATTTTACATGATTTAAGGAGGGATAAATAATATATAATCTTTATATATAGGGTAGTAATTATCAAAACTTCAAGGAGGGCACGTGACTCCCCTAACCCTTAGCTAGCTCTGCCACTACTTAAAAGTACATTTATTAGTGACATTTTCAAAATTTTGTTGTTATAGGTTTTATTCTTGACTTTTTGAGATGGCATTTTCATAATAACTCACATGACAACTGAAAGTAGTCTCCTAATATTTTTATTTTTTGCAACAAAAATTTTACTTTTGGTAACAAAAAAAAAAAAAACTTAGTTTCTAAAATCTTTATAAATTGTAGTGGAAATTAGACTTAAAATGTTGGAATACCAAATGATGGAAAATATTTTCAATTGAGTAGCAAGAGGTGGTCAGTGTAGTATCCCTTGAATTAACAAAGATTAAAGGTTACGCTAAATAATTCTTGTTTGGATCAATTTAAAATTTGAATTTTTTTTAATCGGCTTTTCTTGTTTTTATTTTCCTCAGTTAATTTTTTAAAAAACTTTTTTGAGGATTTAGGATTTGTTTGAAAAAACAATCATTTGCCTTGAATGGGGACAACTATATATTGATGTCCTGTAAAGAATTTAATTAGGGATTTCATATAATCCACTTGTACTCTGACTCTAGCTTAAAATTTTTTAATCATGGCTTAGGATCATCTGTTCCCAAATTACTATGTCATATGTCTTGAAACACACACAATTATCATATGAGAATCTTGAAATGTGTTTTTTTTTTTTTTTTTTTTTTTAACAAAGTAGTTTCATCCTGGTGTTAATTGGGGACCAAGTATGCTGAAATCTAAATTTGATGCAAATAACATATAAGGGAAAAAAGTTAGCTGTAAATTTGCGCACCTGGTGCCTTTTGTTAATAAAATTGACTCATTAAACAAAAATTTTATGGAATAAAGGATTTGGGGAAGTTTCTTGTTTGGAGAGAATAAAATTCAGGTTATATTCGCCCTTTGATTTCTTCTATTTCTTTTTCTCTGGTTGTTTTAGAGCACAAAGCTCATGGATTTGAGCTTATTTATGCTGGAAATAGCAGGTTTCTGACAAAATCAGATTCCGTGTGTGTTTTATCTTTGTTTATTTGGGTTCACTTCTGAATGTTGTTGGTTACATCGCTAAACAGCTACATCACCACATAGGAAGTCCAGTGAGTCTGTCAATTCTCTACATTGTTTAAACAAGGCTACTAAGTTGGTGTGTAGCCACAGGCCCTTTTTTTTTTTTGGGTTGTTAACTTGATATACATTATTGGACTCATTTCCTAATGACTTAAACTTTTGAGACCAGTGGTGATCTAGCATGATATTAGAGTTCAGGTTGGGGGAGGTTTTGAGTTCAAGTCTCTCCATTTGCATTTGTTTCCTGTTTGCATTCTGCATCTCTATATGTATATCTGTTTGCATCTCCATGTAGAAGATGGGGTTGCATGCAATGGAGGGTGTTGGATACATTGATATGCATTGTTGAACCCATTTCCTAACTGGTTATCTAACACTTTTTGCCTCTTTTGTTGTCTAGAATTGCATTTGCTATTGTACGTCTGTCTCAATCTAAAAGTGCTTGCATTCATTTTGAAACTTCATCTACTTCCTCAAGCCACTTGTTAAGTTAATTTCTTTTCTTTTTCTTTTTTGTTAAACAAGTTAATTTTCTTTATTACAAATAAACACGAGCACGTGCACATCTATGGATGGCCTAATCTAGCATGCCATCTCATAGAATCATTATCACAAAAAGATGCAATATTAGAAATAGAGCCATTGGCATTTTTATTAAGACTAGAATCATCCACATCCAAAACTAAAAAACCATCTGAAAGATAACCAATGCCATAAAAAATTGTTTCCAAATAAATGCTAACACCATTATTCTCAAAACAAAAGCTAAAACCAAGGGTCATCATGCTAATAACTGAAACTAAGTTTCACCGAATATCCAGAGCATAAAGAACATCATGAAGATACAAGATGCGCCCTCATCGCATTTCCAGCTTGTATGTGCCAATGCCAAGCACCTCCACGCTGGACTCGTTCCCTATGTAAACTTTTCTGCTCCCAGCAGGTACTCGACAATACTCAACGAACCTTACTCTGTCCCTCGCGATGTGGTCTGTTGCTCCGAAGTCTACACCCCAAAAATGAGAAGAATGAGCAATTAATGCTTGACTAGACACAAAGCATTAAATACGAGAAAATTAAGTAAGGAAGTACCTTCTTCTGCTTAGGGCAATCCCGAGCGAAGTGTCCTTCTTTGTTACAGTTAAAGCATGTCAATTTAGCCTTTACCTTCTTACCACCTCTCTTGCCCCTACGCTTGAAATTTCTAGCGCCATTGGGCTTAAGCGCAGCTACTACTTGCTTCTTAGGGGCGCATTTTGCTTTTCCACGTTTGAACTGAGAACTCCTACGTGAGCTTGACTCAACCACCATAGCAGAACCATCAGACTTAGCCACCTCAAGGCACTCAGCCTCTAGCTCCAAATGACGCGATATGTCTTCGAATGTTTTCACACTCTCATTATGCATCATGTTCTGCTTCATCTGCTCCCAAGAATTTGGCAGAGAGCGAATCACAGCTTGTACTTGTTGCTCTTGAGTCAAATTGTGCCCAGCAGCTGCAAGCTCACGTATCATGGCTGACAATACCCTCAAATGTTGCTTCATCGAGTGATGCGCCCTTTTCTGATATGAGTCAAACTTTATAGTCAGCCCACGTAGCTTTGCCAAAGAGGTAATACCAAACTTTTGCATGAGAGCTTCCCGCATCTCAAATGAAGTCGGGCAATGCTCAAACTCACTAATCAAGTCGTTGTGCATGCTGCTCAACATAGTAAAGCGCGCACACCGATCTTTGTTAGGCCAAGTCTAAAAGGCTTCAAGATCACGAGGATGTTGAGTTGTATTGCCCTGCTCTGGCTCAACCATCACTTATTGAAGTGTGGTCAACACTTCTTGCTCATTGAGGAGGTATTGGATCTTACGGCGCCATATGTCATAATTGTCGCCATCCAATTTCTCTCCCTTAGTTAAGTCTGCCACCACTGTCTTAGCAGCCGTTTCTACATACAGAGTAAACAAATGCGCAGGGATATTAATGATAGCAACACACAAAAAAAATATTTTGCAGCAAAAGAATCAAAATTAAATAATGATAATTTTACACATGTCTCAAGATCGAAAATTTGCTATGCTCGTAATCATCTCTTGCGCCTCTAGTGATAATTATCAAAATTTAATTTAATTCCATGCGCAAAAAACAATCAATCTCCCACTACTTATGGCATATACAAAGCATGATATATTCCATACAATAGCATCTTAATGTAAATTTACAAATAGCTCATGCTATATTCATTTAATAATGGAATTCAAATAAATAAATAAATAAATAACTAATCATGCTTCTTTAATTGCAACATATTGCAAACCCTAAAAAAAAAATATGTTGTATTCAATTTTCATATTATGCCATAATAAAATGTACATCATTCTGAAATTTTCTGGAATTTTTCTGAAATTTTCTGGAATTCTAAATAACTAATAAACACACATAAAATGAGAAATAAAAAATTCCAAAATCTGATAAACTGAAAAAAATATACCAGTAAATAGTAAAACATTTCAGAAGTCTACAATAAAAAATTCAACCCCAGAAAATTATTTATGCAATACCAGAAGCATTTTAAAGCATAAATAATGAATTATTATCAATGAAAAAATACTTTTTATTTTCATAAAATTTTCAAAATTTTACAGAATATGGAAAATTTAATTCTGAGTCTGCCAGTACCAACCACGTATAAAACAAATCTATAACGAATTAATTATGACCATTTAACGCGATTCAGAATTAAAAACAAAACAAACAGTGCCTTATTCAACAACAGCCAAGCCAGCGGAGGAAAACGACGCGGCTCAGAGCGCGACTCAGCACGCGGCTCCGCGAGCGGCTCAGAACGCCGCTCAGCACACGACGCGCGTGCGTGGCGCGGACGGCGTGTGCGTGGACAGCGCCTCTGATGCATGCGTGATGGCCCGTGCAAGCGCGTCGAAAGTGCGTCTGGTGCGTGACAGCGCGTGGAAGCCGCTCACGGCGTCAGGTGGCGCATGAGCACCATGCGCCGCCTTCCAATGTGTTTTTTGGTCTAATTTCGGTACTTCCAGACTCCATTTTTCAAAATAAAATCATTTATGGTATTTAAAATGACATTAATGAACGTAAAAATAGGTATTTTATGCTCTTAATCTAATGAGAGTAGACATCTTCTTCTTTTATAAACATTCATGTATACAATGTGTACATATATATATAAAAATATACACATGATTAAACAAAATACGAAAATACCCATTCATGCTCTAATACCAATCTAAATCAAAGTATAACGCAGTGGATGAAATTTGTGGTCATACCTTTTCAGCAGAGTCTGAATTGAAGGATCTCGAGGGTAAATCACGTGCTTCCTGAATCTGATCAATCAACCCAGCAATGGACCCACACAAGTCACAGTGCAAAATGGCTTGATCGTTGTATTTTGCGAGAGAGTCAGTATGTGGGAAAAACATACAACATACGTTGTTTTCCTTATTAACCATATCCCATATCAGATATATAAGATATCTATATCATCTATCCATATCAATTGATATGATAGATATAGATATCCTGAGTGGTTATCCAAATAGGTTTTGAATTCATATTCAAACTTATTTGGATAAGGTTCAAATGGTCATGCCACATGGGTGTCCAATTTCTATCAGAGCATTTTTTAAAAGATTAGGAACAAACTATATGTAGAATGGTATAAAGGAAAATCAAAGTGAAAAAGGGTTTATGCCAGATCAAAGAAACTTCATGAAATATTTCACAATCAAGATTACTATTACATAAACAAAAATTCCACTCTTTGTTTTTTTAGAAAAAATAAAATAAAAATTGAAGAAACAAATCTAGCAACATCATCTATAGCCAAAACCAAGCTCAGACCCACATTATAAATATGAATGAATATTAGTAAAAATTGTTACTGTGTTCTGAATAGGTTCAAACAACAAACATCACATAAATGCATATATATATACATATATATATTTCATCTGGGTTACACAGAAAAATATATTTCAAGCAGAGAAAGGGGTTTCCTATTTCTATATAACAAGCTGCAGCAGAAGAGTGAAGAAAATCAAACTTCAGAAACAGAGATGCTGCAAACAACTACTGAACCATGATGAATTCTCTGTATATAAGCATTTACTGAATCTAAGAATGAATGTAAAGATTGGGTCTGGCCAATTCACAATCAATTTATATTCACCTCATCTATTTAACTTATGCTGCTATAGAATAGTTTTGAATTGAGGTTCTAATTTGAATGATCATAGAGACAACTTTCCAGCATCATGTATAAAGCTATTTTATATATTTGAAACTTGAACCAAATTCCTATACAGCAAAAGGATTATAAGTATCAATTCAAAACAAAGTCATATATTGGTAAAAGATCTCCTCATGTATAAAGCTATTTTATATATTTGAAACTTGAACCAAATTCCTATACAGCAAAAGGATTATAAGTTTCAATTCAAAATAGAGTCATAAATTGGTAAAAGCTTTCCTTTGTTGTGTTCTGAATTGTGTTTCGAACATATCAATGATATCAAGGGAATCAGCAATCATCAATCTTGCTAGTATTCCTTTTTATACTGAAGCATTGGCATTGGCATCATAAACATCCATCACAGTTCGAGGCAGATTTAAAGGTATGATGAACAAACAAACAAGAAAAAGATGTATTGACGAGGAATCAATACATCCAACACAACTGATCCTAATTATAAAAAGTAACCAAGAAATCAAACTAACCCCAACAAAAAAAATAAAAAATAAAAATAAAAATTCAAATTACCTCCCATCCAAAACTTCAAGTGCCAGCATGCCAAATTGATCTACAAATTCCAAATTGTAGGATATCAGACCTTGAACCATGAACCTATTGAAGAGAACTTTGATTGTTTAGAGGACTCCTTAGATGAGAGTGAAAACAAACCCGACACAAAGGAACATTTGGAAGCACTCAAAAGTGCTTGATGTTCGGCAATAACATAATCTTTGTTTTTGTCCAGAAAAAATTCAGTTTGATAGGTGACCTGAAAAATAAATTGAAGTGTTGGTCAATGTTTTTTGTTTCAAAAGTGTATATTCTGGAACTAAATGAACTATTAAATAAGTACATATAATAACACAAAGAATAGAAACTTACATCACTAGCATAATGGCAAATTGTGAAATCAGAACGTGAAAATTTTGGCTTAGTGAAGCGTTTATGGATTTTGAATGTCTGGTACAGATTTTGGGCAAAGGTTTCTTGTGTTGATCTTGGGAACTTACTACAAAAAAATAAGCCTCATCTATCTCACAAGAACTATCAAATGAAATTATAAATTAATAGTGAATGCGATGAATTTATTTTCAAGCCATTACCCCTACATAAAATAGACAATGCATATAGCAGTATGACACTTACCAAGCTTCATCCAGAAGAGCTATTATGCCATCGGGTTTCTGAAAATTAAATAAGCATATTTTGAATTAGGAAAGTCAAAACATGAATAAGAGAAGAACACACGACCACATTTACTGAGCCATACATTTGTCCAATTAAATACCAAATTATGGACACAGGAATATGGAGGAAGTTACCAGCAACCAAACCAAAAAGAAGAAGAGTTCTAAAACAATATATATGCAAGAAAAACTTTTAAAACAAGGTCCACGTAAATGAGTCTCTTTTTCCATCTCAAGTCCACCTCATCTACAAACAATAAATAAACAAAATTAAAAAAGCACTATGTCTCAACCTCTCTAATTTTTCATTCCACTTGTGATCTTCGACACAACATACAAGGTATCTTCACCACACAACACAACAAACCCTCGTCTCAACGTTTACTAATTCCTACATGCATTCTCACCCTTAATACACATAACTCCTGGGGCTTCTTTTGTTTTCTCAATCTCACTAATAAGAATATATATGTAGCTTCATTTTCTTATAAATTATAATTCAGCGCAGATTTCTTCACTACCTCATGTTGCATTCATCTGGGAGTCCAATGTCGAGGCAACTTTTTATATGAACAGGAAAATTGAAGTGGCATGAAATTTTTACAATTTGAACATTAAGCAGTGTTATATAATGTCATTCAATAATATTCAGTCCTTCCATCCAATGAATACAGTACAGGATACAGAATTGAAAAACAAAGGTTGTAAAGTTCTAACATCTGATTGTAGAGTTCTAACCTTTGAATATAGCACAGGATCCAATGAATATTCATTCCTTCCATCCAATGAGATTGTAGAGTTTCGAGATTGTAAAACAATGGACCGAAAGCACTAACCTCTGATCGAAGAAGACGAAGAGTTCCAAATCCACAGAGATAAATCACAGACAGAACACCACCACTGAGATAAATCACGGAGCTGAAGCAGATTTTGAAGGATTCGATTGGTTATTGTAGACGGCGGTGCTCAAAATCGAACTTCGAAATCGCAATCGCTCTGAGATGAATCACCGAGTTGAAGAAGAATCGAGAGAGAGAACTACATATTAATTCGATCCAAAACCCTCAACAACTGACAATGATTCCACAGAACATACCTGCATCCTATACCCATGGACTAGAGAGAAAGAGAGAGCAAGAGAATGAGAGATTTGAGTGAGTGATAGATTCGAACTTCATATTGTAGACGACGGTGGGTTTTCAAAATAAGGGTTTGGAGAGACAAAATAGGGTTTGTAGACAGACAGGATGACCAAAGCACTAACCTCTTATCAAAAAAGACGAAGAGTTCCAAATCCACAGAGATAAATCACGGAGCTGAAGCAGATTTTGAAGGATTCGATTGGTTTTTCTAAGATTGTAGACGACAATGCTCAAAATCGAACTTTGAAATCACAATCGCTTTGAGAAACTACGAGATTGAAGCCATACGGATGCAGATAGGTTGGCTCTGAGAAACTTTGAAATCGCAATCGCTCTGAAGAAGAATTGAGAAAGATCAAGAGAGTGAGAAGGGTGGTATGGCATCCTTAAATAATTCATTTTTTTATCTTTTTTCCATCACTATCACCTGCTTTTCTATATATCTTTTCATAAAAAGATAAAAAGTATACTTATTTAGATCATTCCAAACAACCCCTTGAACTTCATATTGTAGACGGCGGTGGGTTTTCAAAATAAAGGTTTGGAGAGACCAAATAGGATTTGTGGAGAGACAGGATTTGGTGGCGTTTCTAAGCGTCTTCTATTCATAAAAAGGGACCGTTTGATTAATAACAATTGCGACGTTTAAAAAACGCCGTTAATTATTAAGAAAGTGATGTTTCATAAAACGCTGCTAATTAAACGCCGTGAAATCCCCGATTTCCCGTAGTGCCTGCAATCGATCAAAGCGATTGCTCCAATCTAGAATAAAAATAACATTTTAGCACTTGTTGGCAATTGATCGCTTAGTAGTCACTTGCTGGTGATTAATCCTCATAAATACCTTAGCAATCTCTTAACTTTGAAAATATGCAGACTCACCAATTTATGCTAGATAAACATCCTATGACCATTGAAATGCTCATCTCAAAAAACAAATCAGACTTGGTGCATTTTGAAAACACAGGTGTCATAAGAATATACATGTGAGGGTAACATAGCAATGCTTACAATTGCTAATATGATCTTTCAACTTGGATACTCTCAGCACCTTATCTTGTTTACCAAGCCTCATTACACTTTCAAGACCAAGTTTTGTTAAATAAAAATAGCCGACATTTTTTATCCTAGATCATCTCTCATCATGTCCATTTCTCTGTCTCTTAACTCAAAACTTCTCTTTATCATGCGTTGAATTTTTTTTGAGCCTTATCGTGTGATAATGAGGTATAGGATAGGAGGGAAGGGAACCCAGAACAAAATATCTAGCCTCTATGATATTATATTTTTATTTTTTATTTTTTTACAGTGAAAATTTCTACTATAGCCTAGACCAACTTTGTTGCTCTTATTATATTAGGTAACAAGAAATATATTTTGTGAGTCATGGAATTTAAGAAATCATTGTACAATGTACACTACTACAAGAAATTAAGATTTTGGAAATAAAAATTTAAAAATAAAATCACTTTAAGGAAAAATATTGTAGTTGTAAAAAATGTCATTATTGTATTTTTAGCTATAAAATTGAATATTTAGTAATGGATTACTATCATTTTGAAACTAAAAATTCCATCTAAAAAGATATATTCCCTCCATTTCAAAATAATAGTCCATTTTGGAGAATTTAACTTTTTTATAGTGCAATTATTGCACTTTAAAAAAATTGATTTTTCAAAATTATCATTTGAAGTACATTTTTAGGGAATATCAATTGTCATAATTGTACTTTTTGTGTTGCTAATAAATTTAAAAGAATGACAAAAATAGGTAATTCAGATTATTTTAGTCCTTAATTTTGAAAATGACTAATATTTTAGAACAATGAAAAATAGAATAAGGAACTAATATTTTAAGACGAAGAGAGTAATTTTTTTGTAGTATCACAGCTAGAAATTCAAAGTAGAGGGACACAAATTAATCACAACATTAAATTTTTTTTTCTCCCTGTGATAAGTAATAACGAGATATTATTAAACTTATACACTTTTTTATTTATTATTTGTCAATCGGTAAGATACTACAATTATCATGAGATTTATATCAACATGACTTATAAATCCATAATCAACAACTAAATTCTATTAACCCAACAATAGCGACAAACAAATAACTAAATTTATAATTAATAAGTTCAACACTATCAACTTAACTAATAAAAAGAAATAACCAACTAAACAAATTTCATAATGAAAAATAAATTACCAATTGATTCAATTCTTTGACATGTTGGCTAAGAGTGTACAAAAATGAGAAAGAGAATATAATAGAACATTTTTAAAATTGTAAAAATATAAAGAATTTTACATGATTTAAGGAGGGATAAATAATATATAATCTTTATATATAGGGTAGTAATTATCAAAACTTCAAGGAGGGCACGTGACTCCCCTAACCCTTAGCTAGCTCTGCCACTACTTAAAAGTACATTTATTAGTGACATTTTCAAAATTTTGTTGTTATAGGTTTTATTCTTGACTTTTTGAGATGGCATTTTCATAATAACTCACATGACAACTGAAAGTAGTCTCCTAATATTTTTATTTTTTGCAACAAAAATTTTACTTTTGGTAACAAAAAAAAAAAAAACTTAGTTTCTAAAATCTTTATAAATTGTAGTGGAAATTAGACTTAAAATGTTGGAATACCAAATGATGGAAAATATTTTCAATTGAGTAGCAAGAGGTGGTCAGTGTAGTATCCCTTGAATTAACAAAGATTAAAGGTTACGCTAAATAATTCTTGTTTGGATCAATTTAAAATTTGAATTTTTTTTAATCGGCTTTTCTTGTTTTTATTTTCCTCAGTTAATTTTTTAAAAAACTTTTTTGAGGTTTTTTTTTTTTTTGCAAACCTATAGAGCAAGTATTCTTTATCTCCAAATCTTTCTGCCCATTTGTCCTCAAACATGAATTAAGTGAGAACTTTGGGACATGAAAAATATAATCCAACAACTGTGCAAGTGTTTTGGGAAAAAATAAATAAATTTAACGTAAAGAATCTCATGCCTCTCCCAACTCGGCGGGATTTGATCCTACAACCACCAAGAGGCTTTAGAGAAGCCATTGCATATTGAGTTGGTCTTAAATAACTGTATTCCACCCATATCAAATTAACAACTAACCCAAATTGTAGGTGGTCCTAATCAGGGGCCAGGGCCATAACTTTGAGGTCCGAATTTGATTTTTTCTGGGTTTAGATATATCCCAGCCCACCATGAAAGCAGCCTGAGCTCAAAGTGAGAAAATCAACATGGACATAATATAATCAATGGAAAATATAATCAGTGGGGTGGTGCTGGTGGTGGTGATGGCAATACTAACAGTGGTGAAGTGGGACTTCAGTGTAGCAGTAGTGACGGTGGTGGTGATGATGGTAGCAATAGCAGTGGTGGAGGCAATAGTGGGGCGGCAATGTGGTGGTAGTGGTGGTGGTGGTGACGTTAATAAATTTTTAGTTTGGGAAGATAATTTCTCACTTTCTAAAAGTGAAAAATATTTTTCACCCAAATAAACTTATTTTTCTTTACACCAAATACTAAAAAATATGAATAATGTTTTCAGCCAGCAACTAAATCTGCTTATATATCCTCTTATCTTATGGGGTAATCCAGCCGCTTAAAAGTATTACTATAATCAATTTTGTCATATGAATTGTTGCTCAGCATGTTGTCTGGTTCCTTGTACTTTCGATAACTTCTCTGGAACTTGAGCTTACCATTTCCAAGAGGTAAAAGCTCCCAATTCATACCATTTTTCTTTCATAATTCTCCTCATTGCCAACCAACTAAGCACTGTTATTCATAATTCTCATCAGAGCTTAGGACTACATTTTGCAAATGATTTTTTGTCCGAGGATATCAGTGACATTACAAGAAGACATGTACATGTATGTGTGTGTGCACATACAATTTTCCACGCTCCTAAAAATAGACACATTGTAAAGAGGAAAAAAAAAATGTGTGTAATAAAAGACTAGAAATCTCTGCATTATTCTACAGTTCCTCATTACTAATAAAAGACGAAATCTAAAACTCAGTCATTGATTTTAAATATTAACTAGAATACAATACTAGTACTGTGTAATAATAGATTTATTGGTTGATGGTTGTCTTATTAGCCCATGGCATATGTAAAAGTAGGCACGTTGATGACAGTGCTCTTCACCTTGGTCATCATGTTGATGCTGTTTGTGATCCAATTCCACTGTCCTTCAAACCCTGCAAAAACACCATACTTCAATGATCAAATGTTAAGTCTCTACAAACAATAATCTTTAAAGTAACACATTATTCGGAGTTGTAGGTCACCTGGAGAGGAAAATGGTCCTGCCAGAGCTGGTGCTGAGTTGATCTGAATTGTTCCCGTCTCCATGGCATCGCTGATCAAAATCGCTTTGTTGATGTCCCTAGTGAAGACACAGCCCTGTAGCTCAATCACATTTTATCAGTATCAATCAATGTCATTTGGGTTTTTACTGTTAAAACTTACTTTTAAACTGTTCATTTTGTGCTGGATTTAGGCATTATTTGTTGGAAATTTTGGTTTTTTAGGCTTATTTTGGGCCAACTTTGAGCCCAAATTTAAGTGGGGTCAACACGTCTTTTGAGGTGAGTCCGAAGAGGTGATTTGTTCCTTGTTCATGGCAAGTCACACGGTGAAGACGGTTTGTCAAAACCATTTATAAGTGAATGAGAAGTTGACGTTGTTTTTCGAATTTGTAGAATGGACATTTAAAGAATTAAATGTGGGTTTCCTTGAAAGGCTTGTCTCACATTGAAACTTGAAGAGAACTTATATATGTATATAAGTTCTAAGTGGCAACACTTGGGTTGGGCCCCAAGGGCCACCCCAAGTTTGTAGAAAGAAAGAGTTATGGACAAAGTGAACCTTAGCCCAAACTACCACACGCGTGCCGCCGCCGTCCGGCCAAGCCGAGCTGGGTCGGGTTGGTTTTTATATTAATTTTTTAGACAAAATTTATTTGAATTTTTTCCAAAAATTCTTGCTGGAAAAATTAATTTAAATTTTGCGCCAATGTAATTTGAATTTGAATTCAAAACTTTTTGGCCATAATTTGTGCCTCTTTTCAGATCCGAATTACACAACAGTTCAATCAGTCCGAACATTTTTTTAGATCTGTTGGAACCCAGACATATTCAAAACTGCCAGACAGTTTCAAATCTACTAGGCAGTTTTCCAACAAATAGAAACTGCCCGCAGTTATCTGTTGCACCTGTTCATTCAAAAAACACACCTGTTTAGTTTGTTTTTCAAACCTGTTTGGGTCTATTTATACCAAGGCATTCCAGCAGATTTTCCATTCTGAAAAATTGTTTTTCTTGCCTTCATTTTGCTCTCTTACATTATTATTCTTCATACTAATTTTAGAGAAAAAATTCAAAAAGTATAGAACATATGTTTTGTTCGCCGTACAAATTGTTTGAAGTGCTACTACAATTTGTGAAGATCATTGTATCCTGAGAGATAAGCGTCTTTTATCCGTAAGCACTATAGCGGGGCGAATCTGTCTTAAGGATAGAGTGTCACACACTCGACTTGATCTTTTAATTATTTATTTAGTTCGGTAAAATAAATTCAGTAAGTAATTTATTTTATTTTTTTGATTTGTTTCATTATTTATTTTACACAGAAGATTGTTCCAACTACCTTAAGACAGATTCAAATAATTCTGTTTATTCGAAATTTTTCGTTTTTTTCTTTTTTTCTTTCTTCTTCTTGCATAAATTATTTTTTGTGGTTTTACAAAATAATATTCTGGTTGGAAAAATAAATAGTAGTTATATACTGTTTGACAGATAGTAGTAATATATTATCTATTTTGTTTAACAACTAATAGTAATATACTGATGTTATTAATAATTCAGAATATTTATTTGTGAAATTTGTCAAAAATTAATTTTTGTTTTCAAAAATAATTTTTAAATGTTAATTAATTAAAATTCTGCTTTCAGTATTTTAATTTGTTTAAATAAAATTTTATTTTATTTTCAAATTAATTAAAAATAAAAGTTACAATTCTTGTTTCTTTTATTTTCACATAATTTAATTCTGTGGTTTTGGTTTAAAATTTCTACGTAGTATAAAATTCTAATTATAATTTTATTTTATAATTTAGAATTTATGGCTAATGAAACTGGTCAAACTAGTACTCAAACAAGTACTAGTATGGTGGTTGCAATTACACCAACTCCTCCTCCTGTTGTGACGGTGCTAGTTAATCACGGTGAAAAGCCAAAGAAGTTCTCATGAACTGATTTTAAAAGATGGCAACAGAAAATGTTGTTCTATCTTACTACTCTCAACCTAGCATGCTTTCTCCGTGAGGATGCTCTTATTCTGAAAGATGATGAAACTGACCGACAAGTGGTTGCTGCAGTCGATGCCTGGAAACGTGCTAATTTCTTTTGCCGGAACTATATCTTGAACAGACTTGACAAAACATTATACAACGTCTACAACCCTATCAAGACGGCAAAGGAACTTTGAGAGTCTTTGGAGAAAAAATAGAAAACAGAAAATGCTGGCTCAAAAAAATTTGTAGTTGGCAAATTTCTAGACTTTGTGATGGTTGATTCTAAGAATGTGATCAGCTAAGTTCAAGATCTCCAACTTATTCAACATGACATTCACGCAGAAGACATGTATCTCAGTGAATCTTTCCAAGTTGTTGCCTTAATTGAGAAATTACCACAAGGTTGGAAGGAATTCAAGAACTACATCAAACACAAGCGCAAAGAAATGTCTTTGGAGAAATTAATTGTGCATTTGAGGATTGAGGAGGACAACCGCAATTTAGAGAAGTGGACTGGTAAGCATCCAATGGAGTCAAAGGCAAATGTGGTGGAACATGCTCCAAAAGCCAAGAAATGGAAGTATTCTGGAGAAAGTTCCTTACAAGGCTCTGAAGGAGGAGAAACTAAAAAGTACAATTTAATGACAAGTGTTACATCTGTGACAAAGAAGACATTAGGCCAAAGATTGTCGTAGCAAAGGCAAAAGCAAAAGCAAAAGCAAAAGAAGAACAAGCAAGAAGCCTGCTCAAGCCAATATGACCGAAGTGGACAAAATTTCGAATGGTGTCAATGACATAAATCTTTCTGCAGTTGTTTTCGAGGCAAGCTTTGTCGAAAATTTTAAAGAATGATGGGTGGACACTAGTGCTACTCGCCATATATGTGCCGACAAAAAGATGTTCACATCTTATTCTATAGTGGACGATGAACAACTTTTTATGGGCAACTACTTAACTTCCAAAGTTGAAGGACAAGGAAAGATTATTCTGAAAATGACATCTGGAAAGGAAATCACTCCCAACAATGTGCTGCATGTACTGGACATTCGCAAGAATCTTGTTTCTGGATCTTTTGTTAAGTAAAAATGGGTTTAGGTTAGTTTCTAAAAGTGACAAGTTTGTACTTACTAAAAATGGGATGTATGTAGGAAAAGGTTACATGTTTAATGGCCTTTTCAAAATGAATGTAATGACTATTGTACCCTCTAGTATTAATAAAAATACATCTTCTTCTTACTTGCTTGAGTCTTCAAATTTATGGCATGGTAGACTTGGACATGTTAATTATGGATCTTTGCGTAAATTAATTAATATGGAATGTTTACCTAAATTTGACATTGATTCAAATCATAAATGTGAAATTTGCGTCGAGGTAAAATTATCCAAAGCTCCTTTTCATTCAATTGAAAGAAGTACAGAACCACTTGAATTAATTCATAGTGACATTTGTGATTTTAAATCAATTCAAACTAGAGGTAGGAAAAAATATTTTATTACTTTTATAGATGACTATATTAGATATAGTTATGTTTATTTAATTCAAACCAATGATGAAACTTTGAAAACTTTCAGTCAATATAAGAATGAAGTTGAAAATCAACTTGGTAATAAAATTAAAAAACTTAGAAGTGATAAAGGTAGTGAATATGAATCACCTTTTGGTGAGTTTTGTAAAGAACATGGAATAATTCATCAAACCACCGCTCCTTACTTACCTCAGCAAAATGGAATTGCTGAAAGGAAAAATAGGACTTTAAAAGAAATGATGAATGTCATATTAATAAGTTTTGGATTACCTCAGAACTTGTGGGAGGAAGCAATACTTTCTGCTAATTACATACTTAATAAAGTATCCCGAAAGAAAGTGAATCAAACACCTTATGAAATGTGGCATGGGAGAGTACCATCTTACAAATACTTAAAAGTGTGGGGATGTTTGGCTAAGATGGCTATTCCTAGTCCTAAAAAGACTAAGATAGGTCTTAAAACCGTTGATTGCATTTTCATTGGTTATGCCATGAATAGTAATGCATATCGATTTTTTATTCATAAGTCAAAATATTCCGAAATGCATGTAAATACTATTGTTGAATCTCAGCATACGTCTTTCTTTGATCATGTGTTTTCAAATAAAACTGGACAAAAGACAAGTACTAACAAAGATCTCATGATGCTATTACTAGTTAGGATCAAGAACAAGAGCAAGAGATAGATCCAATTGATGAAGAGGAACTTAGGCATAGTAAACGTGCTAGAACCTTAAAATCTTTTGGTTCAGATTTCCTAACATTTTTGTTAGAAAATGAGCCTTTAACTTTTAAAGAAGCTATGTCCAGTTCTGAGGCTCCTTTATGAAAAGAAGCTGTAAACAACGAAGTTGAATCCATCTTGCAAAATCACACTTGGGAATTGGTGGATTTGCCACCAGGTTGTAAACCTCTTGGGTACAAGTGGATTTTCAAAAGAAAAATGAAAGCGAATGGATTAATTGACAAATACAAGGCAAGACTTGTGGTCAAAGGTTTTAGACGAAAAGAAGGTCTTGATTACTTTGACACATACTCACCGGTTACTAGAATAACATCCATTAGAATGCTTATTGTTATTGCATCGTTGTACAATCTAGAAATTCATCAAATGGAAGTGAAAACCGCCTTCTTAAATGGTGAATTAGATGAAGAAATTTACTAGAAGGATTTTCTGTTCTAGGAAAAGAAAAGAAAGTGTGTAAATTGGTTAAATCATTATATGGCTTAAAATAGGCGCCAAAGCAATGGCATGAGAAATTTGACAAGGCAATGATGTCAAATGGATTCAAAATTAATGAATGTGACAAATGTGTTTATGTTAAAAACACAAACAATGGTTATGTTATAGTATGTGTAAGGTCCCGGTGTCCCACATCGAGAATGGAGGGGAGTTCCTACGCTATAAAAGTAAAACCTGGATCTTTATATACCATCGAGGCCTTTTCCCGAGTGGTGAAATCCCTAAAAGAACTCCGTAGTTAAGCGTGCTTAGGGTAGAGTAGTTCTGGGATGGGTGACCCACTGGAAAGAACAAATCCGTGCGAGCATGGCCCAAAAGAGACAATATCGATGACATGTGAAGTGTTAGGGCGTTACAAATGGTATCAGAGCCAACTCTCCAAAGTACCGAGTGTGGGCCCCTAGCGTCTCTCGGTATATGTCACGACCCCAAACCGCCCCTCGTAGTTTGGTGCCATGATGGCCAGTAATCCGTAATTACCGAAGGCCAACTTTTCAAAACTTAACACAATCAGAGTATGAACATAGGGGGCTCACAAATGCGGAAGTAATAAATCAATTACAAGTGGTCCATAAGAGCTGTGCGTAGATCAAAAGCAATGCCAAACATTTCCAATTAATTTACAACTTGAATACAACAAGGTAAAATACATATTACATCTTGATCAAAAGGCTTCTCGAGCCGACATATACAAAATACAGCTAATACAAATCAAGAAGCATGATTTTCAAGATTTGCCGACAGTTACTTAGGCCCGTAGCCCGATTTAACAAGGACCGTATCTTTTTACACTTAGTACTGCGAAAGTTTAGAGTCCTTCAGTACAAGGGACTTGTGTTACTTAGGCCCGTAGCCCGGTTTAACATAGTAATCTTTTCCAAGGAAGGACTGTTTCCTTTTACACTTAGTACTGCGAAAGTTTAGAGTCCTTCAGTACAAGGGACTTGTGTTACTTAGGCCCGTAGCCCGGTTTAACATAGTAATCTTTTCCAAGGAAGGACTGTTTCCTTTTACACTTAGTACTGCGAAAGTTTAGAGTCCTTCAGTACAAGGGACTTGTGTTACTTAGGCCCGTAGCCCGGTTTAACATAGTAATCTTTTCCAAGGAAGGACTGTTTCCTTTTACACTTAGTACTGCGAAAGTTTAGAGTCCTTCAGTACAAGGGACTTGTGTTACTTAGGCCCGTAGCCCGGTTTAACATAGTAATCTTTTCCAAGGAAGGACTGTTTCCTTTTACACTTAGTACTGCGAAAGTTTAGAGTCCTTCAGTACAAGGGACTTGTGTTACTTAGGCCCGTAGCCCGGTTTAACATAGTAATCTTTTCCAAGGAAGGACTGTTTCCTTTTACACTTAGTACTGCGAAAGTTTAGAGTCCTTCAGTACAAGGGACTTGTGTTACTTAGGCCCGTAGCCCGGTTTAACATAGTAATCTTTTCCAAGGAAGGACCGTATCCTTTTACACTTAGTACTGCGAAAGTTTAGAGTCCTTCAGTACAAGGGACTTGTGTTACTTAGGCCCGTAGCCCGGTTTAACATAGTAATCTTTTCCAAGGAAGGACTGTTTCCTTTTACACTTAGTACTGCGAAAGTTTAGAGTCCTTCAGTACAAGGGACTTGTGTTACTTAGGCCCGTAGCCCGATTTAACATAGTAATCTTTTCAAGAATGGACCGTATCCTTTTACACTTAGTACTGCGAAAGTTTAGAGTCCTTCAGTACAAGGGACTTTCCAAGAGAGGACCGTATCCTTTTCAAAGATGGCATCAAAATAAGGATTATACTTGTCATATCAAAACAAGAGCTATTCATTCATGCTTAACAAAACACTTTTGTCAAAACAAAGCAAGTAAGATTTATCAAAACAAGTATAACATACCTTTATTAGAAATACCACTCACCTAGTTCTTCAGGCGTAGACTCAAGCAAATATCAAGGACCTACAATCACATGGCAAGTCACATTCTCAAAGCAAGCTCTATATATACATGCAAACGATCTCGGCCTTCTGCCAGATCCAAGTCAAAGACAAAACAAAACAAGCTGGGAGCTTAGTCACTGCTCCCGTTTCAGAAAACACACTGGGTACCGCCCAGGACTAAGCCGAGGTCCCGTTAAACAAAGCCAGGAAAAATCTGGGTTTTCCTTTGAAGAATATGAAGATCATGATTATTGAAAGATGGATGCAAGCTCACAACTAAACAAAGTCAGGAAAAACCTGGGTTTTCCTTTGAAGAATATGAAGAACATGATCATTTGAAAGATGGATGCAAGCTCACAACTTGTTACAAAAATCTGAGTTTTCATGCCAAGAGTTCAAAATATATGGACCTGGGTACCCATCAAAGAAAGGCATGCAAGAACAAACACAAAACATGATTTTTGTTCCAAACTTTTCGATCAAAACGAGATCTTCTTCAAGAACACATGAAAAACCATTTTCTCTTTCCAAACCAACTTCAAAACGATGCATGACATGCAACACAACTCGATCATGCAATGTAGCTAGGTAATCAGCAAGAACAACCAAAGGAGATCAAGATTCTAACCTCAAAACTCGAATCCAACGGTTCAAACCACGAAGATCAAGCTTGGAAGACTACTCTCACTCAAGAACTCTTCTCTAGAGCTTCTCTCTCTAAAACAAAGATTGAGACAAGAAAATGATTTGTTTCAAGGTCTGCCGGCTGCCTTAACAATCAGCTCGGACACGTGGCGTTATCGGATTGGTTCTGCTCCAAAAAGGTGATTGATGGACAAGACAAGTCTCTGACAAAGCTTATGCAGCAAGCTCGGGTAAGACACATCGGCAACAAGATGACATCGGCTCAAATCAAGGATCCAGCAACTGAATAGAAAAACATCGGCTAGGGAGGACGACACTTGACTAAGCTGTGCCACACCTTGGCCGGGGTGTGCCACATCTCGGCCTAGGCCATACCTGCCCAAGGACAAGGTTCAGGTGCAAAACATCTCGGCAATGAATGCCCGAGGTGAAGATGGGGTTGAACAAGATCTCGAAACAAGTCTAAGCACAAGGGTTCAAAGGCGAACTAAGCTCAAGGTGACCTCGGCCACACACACACACTAAGCAAAGAACAAAATCGTGCAAACAACTTTAAGCAAATCAAGGCAAGACAAAACCTTCAAATTAACATAACAAAGCAAGATCATGCAAGAATGTATGCAAATATGACAAGAATAAGGTGAGGGTCGCTACAGTATATGTGGCCGAGCTTGTGAGCTAGCAAGCTACTGCACGGGGACGTGCAGCCCTATGGAGGGTGGATTATAAGGTCCTGGTGTCCCACATCAAGAATGGAGGGGGAGTTCTTGGGCTATAAAAGTAAAAACTTGGACCCTTATATAGCATCGAGGCCTATTCCCGAGTGGTAAAATCCCTAATAGAACTCTGCAGTTAAGCGTGCTTAGGCTGGAGTAGTTTTGGGATAAGTGACCCACTGGGAAGAACAAATTTGTGCAGGCATGGCCCAAAGCAAACAATATCGATGACATGTGAAGGGTTGGGACGTTATAGTATGTCTTTATGTGGATGATATGCTCATCATAGGTAGTAATAATGACATGATTAAAAGTACCAAGAAAATGTTGAATAAACATTTTGACATGAAAGACATGGGGATTGTTGATGTAATACTTGGTATGAAAATTATCAAAACATCAGAAGGTTATGCTTTGTCACAATCACATTACATTGAGAAAATACTTGACAAATTTAGTAAAAATGATGATCATCTTGCTAGAACACCTATGGATGTTAACTTGTTTCTTTCTAAGAATGTACATGAAAGTATTTCTTAATTACAGTATGCCCACATTATTGGAAGCTTAATGTGCTTGATGAACTGCACTCGCCCAGATATAGCTTATGCCTTAAGTAAATTAAGTAGATATACGAGTAATCTGGGAGTAGAACAATGAAAAGCAATTATAAGGATTCTAAGGTATCTCTGATTACTCGTAACATTGGACTTAATTATACTAGATATCTAGTAATACTTGAAGGATACTGTGATGCAAACTAGATATCAAATACTAGAGACTCAAAATCCACCAGTAGGTATGTCTTTACACTTGGTGGTGCGGCTGTATCTTATAAATCTTCCAAATAGACTTGCATTGCTAGGTCTACTATGGACTCAGAATTCATAGCTTTATATAAAGCTGGGGAAGAAGCAGAATGGCTTCGCCATTTCCTTGAAGATATTCCAGCGTGGTCAAAACTGGTGCCTGCTATATGCATACATTGAGATAGTCAATCAGCAATAGATAGAGCATAGAGTCATATGTATAACGGTAAGTCATGACACATTCGTCGTCGACATAACACCGTGAGACAACTACTCTCTAATGGAATTATTTCCATTGAATATGTGAAGTCTAAAGACACCATAGCGGATCCACTAACTAAAGGGTTACATCGAGGGGAATGGAACTTAAGCCTATTAAATAAGAGTTACCACAACGGCAACCCAACCTAGTTGACTGGAGATCCCAAGATTTAGGTTCAAAGGGACAACCGAGTTATGTATGACTCATAAGGATCACTGGGAAGTCAAACTCCTACCTATTTCTTTGATGAAATAATGATGTTTGCAGTGTTTTAGGTTAAATAAAATTTTAATAATTCTTATATCTAGGTAAACCTAGTGGAGTATGGCAGGATACTCTTCATAAGAATCACATATGTGTGAACTGGGCCGGTTCTATGAGATTTGTGACGGGCTACAATTATCTAGAGTACTCATGAAAGACCAGGTTGTTCAGGGCCAAAATGAACACAATAGTGAGAACTAAATTTTGTATAGGGATATACTGTGTGAGATCTATTGTCTTGGTCTACACAAATGACTGAACAGTTCAAGACATCATGTTCATTGGTTAGCTAGTAAGTCTGATAGTGTCTCACAAGGGAAGGTTCAAAGGCAAAAGCTACCTATCCTTTGTAGAATATTTCCAATTTATGTACTCTCTGTAATTAGATCATGTTGTTGCATTTTCTCTCCGTCAAATTCCATTCATATGGGGGATTGTTGAAAATTTTGGTTTTTATAGGCTTATTTTAGGCCAACTTTGAGCCTAAATTTGAGTGGGGTCCATACGTCTTTTGAGGTGGGTTCGAAGAGGTGATATGTTCCTTGCCGCATGGCAAGTCACACGGTGAAGATGTTTCGTCAAAACCATTTATAAGTGAATGGGAAGTTGACATCGTTTTCGGGTTCGTGGAATGGACATTTAAAGAATTAAATGTGGATTCCTTGAAAGGCTTGTCCCACATAAAAACTTGAAAAGAACTTATGTATGTGTATAAGTTCTAGGTGGCAACACTTAGGTTGGACTCCAAGGGGCACCCCAAGTTTGTAGAATGAAGGAGTTATGGACAAAGTGAACCTTAGCCCAAACCACCACACACGCGCCGCCACCGTCGTCCGTGGTCAGGTCGGTTCTTATATTAATTTTTTGAACAAAGTTTATTAGAATTTTTTGTAGGAAAAATTAATTTAAATTTTGGGCCAATGTAATTTGAATTTGAATTCAAAACTTTTTGTCCATAATTTGTGCCTCTTTTTAGATCTGAATTCCATAACAGTTCAATCAGTCCGAACAGTTTTTTAGATTTGTTGGAACCCGGACAGATTCAAAGCTGCAAGCAGTTATCTGTTGCACCTGTTCATTCAAAAAACCCACATGTTCAGTTTGTTTTTCAGACTTGTTCGGGTCTATTTATACCAAGGCATTCCAGCAGATTTTCCATCCCAAAAAATTGTTTTTCTTGCTTTTATTTTGCTCTCTTTTATTATTATTCTACATATTAGTTTTAGAGAAAAAATTCAGAGAGTATAGAACACAGGTTTTGTTCGCCGTACAAATTTTTAGAGTGCTACTAGAATTTGTGAAGATCATTGTATCCTGGGAGATAGACACCTTTTATCCGTAAGTAACGTAGCGGGGGGAATCTATCTTAATGATAAAGTGTCACACACTCGACTTGATCTTTTGATTATTTATTTGGTTCAGTAAAATAAATTCGGTAAGTAATTTATTTTATTTGTTTGATTTGTTTCATTATTTATTTTACACAGAAGATTGTTCAAACATTATTTATCACAAAACATACCAACACTACAATCAAAATAGTTGGATAACTCCTGATTTTTTAAAATCAAATAAAAAATGCCGTGAATTAGACTGACCGTACATAACTGCAGTGTTCACACCTGCAGGGCAAAATTGCTTGCATTGCAATGGTGGATTCCTTCTTTAACGGAGCTGATTCTAATAACTGGCAAAACCGGTCCAAAAGGCTCCTCGTGTCAGGGCCAACGTGATCCAACAACAATGGCCAAATAAGGTTGCCCTCCTGCTTGTACTCCGGGCAAAATGTTGCTCATTTCTGTTTAGCATCCATGACCAACCCTTCAATAAGTTTGCAGATGACTCTGTAACAACTGGAGTGATATCACAGTTGTCCTCAGGTGGCCCAACTGTCAATTTTGCCACTTTGGCCTTCACTTTTTCAACAAGGGCATCAGCAGCTGATTCCATCACCAAGACAACCTTCATAGCGGTGCATCTTTGACCACTGTTGCAAACGTTCATGCCAAGAATTTCAGAAGTCTTAACAAGGGGGTGTATTGGCCACGTTGAATTTGATAATCAAAGGAAAATGGATTGGGTGTAGCTTGCTGCAAGCTGAAAAAATGATCATCATAAAGTAGAAGCTAAAAACATCTCTTCCCCTACTTCTCAATAATCAGCTTACATAGGTGTTGTTTGCTGCAGCTATTAAAACATATTATAAATTATAACTTTAGTTAGAAGTTGCTAATCTATTTGGAGTAACTACTGGATTATAAATTTAAATTACTGAGTGGCATTTGGTAAATAAACTGCAAAATAACTTTTTGATTTATAATGTCCTTTTTACCCCTATTAGCAATAAATTTAATTAACTTAGTTGTAAATTGAATTAACCTTTACCTTTTGTTATTAAATACTAGTCCACATTTCTCATAAAATAAAAAATAAATAAATAAATCTAGTCCACCATCTATACGATTGTTTAAAAAAAGCTATTATTATCACAAGCTGTTTGGAACAAGTATAACCAAACAATCAAAAATAATTTTTTTTAAAGCTAAAATCTATTTGTCGATCAAATTAATCCATACCAAACACCCCCATAAGCTATTTCAACCTCATAACTTACAAGCAGAAACTGTATCAAACATTCTGACACGGTTTTCCAAAAAAAAAAAAAAGGAAGAATCATAATATTTGCTGCAGTGAAAAGACAATGACATTAACCTTTATCCCAGCATCCCTCTTTAGCCTTTTGCCCTGCAGAAACAACAACTTCGAAAGGAAGAGGTGCTAAAGATGACCAGTACTTATGTTTTGACACTGTAATATCTGCATAGATACCTAAAGAACAAAGAACCATTGTGATTAAATAAAATATGATTTGTGAGGAAAAAACTATGAGAAAAATTCATCAATCAAGCTAAAACAAATAAAAAACAAACAGGATCAACATGACCTTGTTAATTCAGATAATTGAAAGAAAAAAAATGAAAAGACACATGCAGATAGTTGGAGTAAATGGAACACCCAAGTGTGAATATCATTGATACCCCTAGTATCATAAAGTTCACGGTATTATTAGTACATGGAGAATTTGAACAAAAGAAGGGTACTTTGCAACTACCTAGAGTCCGGAAAATTTGAAGCTTTTTTATGGCATGTTTTGAGAGATAAGATTTAAAGATATAAAAAGGTTATCCATACATGACTCCACACTTGATGTCAATATTAGGGGATAAAGTGATTGCAATGTGAGTAAGAACTACCAAAACGGTGAAGAGTAACAAGCCAAAATATGAAGATGTAACCAGAAAATAGAGGAAAATGAGATAATATTAGTAATAAATACTTATCTGTCAAGCTGTTCAAGTTTAAATTAACGATTTTGTTTTTTTCAGTAGCAGGTATCCTATCTTTGATGGATTTCAATGTGACTCCAACATGACAAAAGAAAGTAATTGACCAAATAATGACCAGTAAGAGATTCCCTATAGGGGCTTGCAAGTTGCAGCAAGAAAACAAAGGTTACATTTTACAAAGATTTTAATGCAAACTAAAAACAATCTCACACTTGAAACAGCATGCTGATCTCACTCTTTTCCAGTAAGAACAACAGGACAAACCAATGCAGTTCACACAAACTAAACTAGTCCAGTAACGCTCGCATCATGAAAAAACATCCATTAACCAATTACAGTTTTTAATGAAGGATCATGCCCACTACTATACCCAATTCTAACAATATTAAGCTTCATCGGATGGAACTCATTCATCCAATTTGCAATATACTGAACATTTTCTCAAAATTTTCTACCTGTAAAAGACACTTTCATCTAAATTAAGCAAATCAAGTTGTTATTTTGCATACTTTGTTACCAATCCCTTGGTCGATAATATTATCACATTGCGTCTATGGGTTTGCCATAGTCAAAGATGAGTGAAGATGAAAACAAGTAATAGGCCGAATAATTACCTTTGTTGGCCATCTAGGCTAGCGAGCCATTTCACACCTAAACCAACTTAGTTAAACAAGTGGCGAGCCAGTGCACGAGACTCCCCACTAAAGCACGGTCTGGGAGTGCAAGTTGCACACAACTTTACCCCATTTTTGGAGATGCTTTTGTGACTTGAACCAGCATCACCAGGGACGCCAACAAGAAGTTTACTGGAAAAGAGTAAAAATAGTATGGTAGAAGAGCAAAAGTATACCTTAGAAGTAAGGCAGTACTTGGTCCTCTCATTTCCAAGAAAACTATCGGATTCTAAAAATTTCCCCTCTCCCAGAATTCGAACCCCTTCTTCAGCACACTAAGAAACAAGATCCCCAGACCTAACAACCTTCACCAAACCCACAATTTATATCATTCAATCAGCTTCAAAGCATGGTATTGGTTGAATTTATGAGCTAAAATACAGAAATGAAAACAATTTACATACCTCAGTTACTGCATCTTTAGCTGGGAGCTTTGTGCTCTTTGAGAATAGCAGTAGCCTTGTGAAAGAGCTCTGCTTCCTTCCAGAGCGGGGTCTTTGCCCACAATTTTTGCGCAGTTTTCACTGTTTCCATGGCTTTGTTGACCTCTTCTTGTGTGCAAGCTGAATAAAGGCCATAGCTAAGTAGATAAGTGAATAAACTTCAAAGAATTTAAATTTACTTGCCAAAATTTTAAAAAAATAAATAAACAAATAAATAAATAAATAAAATAAAATCATATAAAGGCCAAGCTCAAGAGTTGCAAGAAAGCTTAAAAGAGTTTTTTAACTTCAATTTGGACCAAAATCCATTTGTTTGTTATTTACGGAATCTCTTTTCTCTGTTCACTTCTACCCCGTTTGTTTACTGAGAAAAGTTGAAAAAAGCAAAGAAACCAGTTTCGTATCACAAAATTTCCCATTACTTTGGAACCCAAAAAGTTATGTACTAAACTGAGCCTAATGAAACAATTTGTGTAACAACCGATCATACATTGCATTCATACATTCATTCATCTTTGATTTCTCTTATCTTGTATTGTATTGTGCATATGTTATGACTTGTTTAGAAAGAACTTAGAAAAATTAGAACAATTTAGAAGAGAAATCTTAGAATAGGAATTTTGGCAAACAATAAAGAGTTAGGGGACAACTTCGAACTTAAAATTGAAATGTTTATATATATTAGAAACCTTAATTGAGGAGCTTAATAATCTAGTTCTAATCTTTTAGACACTTCGTCAAAAATTAAGCAGGATTAGCTAAAATTAAGCGAGATTAATTAGAATTAAACCTAATTAATTAGATTAATGAAGAAAATTAATAAAGCTAGTAGCTCAAGCAAACACCTTACTAATTTAGAAATTACTATAAACCTCAATTGAGGAGCTTAATAATCTAGGCCTAATGAGTAGAATCTTTTAGACACTCGTCAAAAATTAAGGGGTTGTTCGGGAAGTGTTAGATTAGTATATTTGTTGACTTTTTACGAAAAAAAGTGAAATGTGGGTTGGGTTTGAAGTGAGGAGTAGAGAGGTAATGTGACCCAAATAAGATAATTGTAACTCAAATAGGATAATGTGCTAAAATAGCATGCGCCATTTTAGCACATGCCAAACAAGCACTAAGTGGGATTAGCTAAAATTAAGTGAGATTAATTAGAATTAAACCTAGCCAATTAGATTAATGAAGAAGATTAATAAAGCTTGTAGCTCAAGCAAACACCTTACTAATTTAGAAATGAACCTAAGGAAGACAAGTGTCCCTCTATTATTATAATACACAATTGAAGGAAAGAGAGAGAGATTGAAGAAGAAGAAGAATTGGAGAGCTTCAATCCCCAGTCTAAAAATTAAGAAATAATCATCGTAAGGTATGGAATTTTATCCTCTTTCTTGTGTTATACATCTAAGTTAGTAAGAAAATCATCTAAGATAGGTTTTGAGAAGATTAAAAATAAAGTAATGGAAGAAGATTTAAGTTTTGAGAAAATCTTGTATAAACCGTGTTTTGATTGATTTAATCTTGAATTCTTTTGCATACAAATATTTTCTATGAATTTCATATCATTTATATATGTTTCAGAATTTATAATATCATGTTTCGAGGCTTGAAAATGAAGAAAAATGGAAGAAGAACGAGTTAGAACACTTGGAGCAGCCCAGCTAGTTTATCTACTCAACCACCGCACATGTGGCCAACTTCATTTTACCTACTACATAACCATCGCACGTGCAGCCAAAAAGCTCTGCACGTACGGCCAGCCACAACACGAGCGGCCAATTCCCAGCCAACAGGGGATGGACCACTGCCTGTATGTCGTGTCCTATATTTTTTTTAAAATTAACATGTCTATATCCATATTTCTTAAATATCCTATACGCTTTGTATCAATGTATTAGATGACATCCTCGTATTAGTCCCATTCATTGGGGGACAGTAACCATGCCTATGACCATCTTTTGAGATCTCCTCTGCCACTTATGGATGGGTTTGTTTACTCGGTACCTAGGCCAATCATCTTTCTGTTTTGTTTTAATGGATGTACATTATTAAATGATTGAAAATGCTATTTTTTGAAATGAGATATTATGGTGAGATTGATTTAAAATTTACTAAACTTGATATATTGATCTATGTTTTGCAAATATTCGCGGTATTCATTCATTACCACTTTATTATAATATTATTTACCGAGCTATGGCTCACCCCTCTTCCCTATATATATGTAGTGATAATCATAGTTGTCAAATCGAGATTCGTATCGTGAATCGCATCGAATCGTGAATGGTACAAATTCGGTCATTTTTTCAGAATTACTTAAAAACATATATCTATACATTTAGATATTAAATATATTTTATGAATATGAAATATTTAATGAAAATACTAGTTTGAATGATAATCACGTAATTTAATAGGTAAGAAATTAATAAAGGTTTTCATGTAAGATCACCATCTTACCTTTTTTTCCTTTTTAGATATTTCTTATTAACCATTCTTAATAAAGATAATAACCAAGCAGACAAATTATCAATTTTTAAAATAACAATAATTAATAACGATATTGATATTTGGACAATAAGCATACATACTTTTCTAAGTAATAATGAGTGAATAATAAGAAAGAATTATTTAGAATATTTTATTTTAAAACCTAAAATATTTTAAAATGTATAATTGACCTCACAAACGTAATATTCAATTATATTCAATTTAATAAAAGAACAATAGATAATTTATAGTGTACTTTTAATCTTAAACGTCTTTAAAAGATATATTATGATTTTTAAAGAGAAAAGAAGAGAGAGAGAGAAGAAGAAGAAGAAGAAGGAGAAGAAGAACAAAGGTTTAAAATATGTTGAATCTGATTGGATGCTATTAAAATCGTGAATCGAATCGTGAATTATAAGATTTTCATTACAGAGGTGATGATGAGAAAGAACAAGTTTAAGAGAAGAAGAGTTTCTTATGAGTTTTTGGTCTTGTATTATAGAAGGAGTTTTTGTATACATTGTCCACACTTTTGTACTGTAATCTAACTAGAGTTGTAATAGGTAGAGAAATCTTGTATAATTACATTATGATGTTTGTACCTTTTGTAATCTAGGTACAAATATGTAGATTATTTGCTATGTAAATATAAAGGTTTGTGCATTTAATATCGTATCTACATATGCACAACTCTAAATGCACTAAATTCCTTATGAGTGTACAACCTCCATTTATATAACCCAAATGAGACACAAACAAATGAGACATAAATCTTTACGTGGTTCGGCCCAATGCCTACATCCACGGGAGAAAGAGAGAAGACTTCACTATGAATAAAACAGATACAAAAATAGAGTAGGAGGAGCTCACTCTCTCAACTCAACTCACAGATACACTCTTCTCACCACTCTCTGTTTTTCCTAATCTCTCTCAGCTCACAGCTCTTCCCATTTTATACACAAACGGGAGAGCTGCCTACCAACAACCAACTACCAAAAAAAAATGGAGAGCCATTAACATACCCACCCTAGGTTTGACAAACTTTCGCAAAGTTGTATTGACAGCCTCTATACTTGACTTCCATCATAGCCAAGTTCACATTGGTGTGGATCCTCAACAATTCTCCCCCTCCATACCTATGGGGAGTAGCATCCTTACTAGAAGTCCATCCCAGCAATATCCTTGCATGCTTGGAGTTTGTCCCTTGAGACCACCTTTGTAAGCATGTCGACTGGATTCTTATATGTGTGGATCTTGACCAGTTCCAATAACTGCTTCTCCATCATTTCGCGTATCCAACTACCAATGTGCATCGTGCGAGAATGGTACGTAGAATTCTTGCTCAGGTCTATGGCACTCTGGCTATCACAATGTACCGTGAACTTTTCTTGCTCTAGTCCAAGTTCTTGGAGAAACCGTTTCAACCACAACATCTCTTTCCCAGCTTCCGCTATGGCAATATACTCTGCCTCGGTTATGGATAAAGCAACACACTTCTGCCACTTGGACTACCAAGGCACAGCTCCCCCTGCGAAAGTGAATATAAATCCTGGTGTGGATTTCCTACCATCAAGATCACTTGCCATATCTGAATCTATATAACCTTCCAAGATTGGTTTTGCTCCTTCAAAGCACAGACACATTTTAGATGTACCCTTAAGGTACCTCAGAATCCACTTGACTGATTCTCAATGCTCTTTTCCTAGATTGGAAAGGAATCTACTTACTACTCCAATAGCATGAGCAATATCTAGTCGGGTGGACACCATTGCATACATTAAACTTCCTACAGAGGATGAGTAGAGAATAGCCTCCATCTCTTCTCTTTCTTTTGTAGATGAGGGACAAGAACTCTCGCTCTGCTTGAAATGATTAACCAGTAGAGTACTGACTAGTTTGGCATCTTTCATCTTGAACTTCTCAATCACTCGTTCAACGTACTTCTCCTTTAACAACCACAACTTCTTAGCTTTCATGCCACGTATAATTTTCATACCAAAAATTTGTTGTGCAGGGCCTAGGTCCTTCATGTCAAAGGACTATGATAACTCCTTCTTCAGTGATCTGATTGCTGTGGCATCCTGTCCAACAATTAGCATGTCATCAACATAGAGCATAAGTATGATGAAGTTTCCACTGGGAAATTTCTTGATGTATACACACTGGGCTGCAGCAGTTTTCTTCTACTCATGACCCACCATGAATGAGTCAAACTTCTTGTACCACTGTCTCGATGCTTGTTTGAGGCCGTAGAGACTCTTCTTCAATCTGCAAACTAAGCTTTCTTTTCCTTTTGCTTCAAAACCTTCTTGTTGTTCCATGTAAATTTCTTTCTCCAAATTATCATGGAGAAATGCCGTTTTCACATCCATTTGTTCAAGTTCCAAAGTCAAACTGGCCACTAGTCCCAAAACTACTCGAATGGATGTCATTTTCACAACTAGTAAGAAGATTTCATCAAAATCAATACCTTTCTTCTACCCAAAACCTTTGACAACCAATCGTGCCTTATACTTGACTAGCTTTCCCCTGCCATCTCTCTTCAACTTGAACACCCATTTGTTCTTTAGTGTTTTTCGACCCTAGGGAAGTTTTACCAAATCATAAGTCTAATTTTTCTGTGAGGACTGTTTCTCTTCTTGCATAGCTTGCTGCTAGCTACTCTTCTCCTTATGATTTTGAGCTTCTTGAAAACTTTTTGGCTCCCCCTCATCAATAAGCAAAATATACTCAGAAGCAGGGTATTTTGACGATGGCTTAGGCTCTCTTGTTGATCTTCGTAACTGTGGACCAATAGTCTTTGGCGAAGGGGGTTGTGGTTCCCTCTGCTCAACACCCTCTTCTTCTGGATCTTCTTCTTTTGGAAATTCGTCCTGCAACTCTATATCATTGGCTGCATAATGCGGTATCTCTTCTTCATCAGTGGCATGTTGTGATGGTGCAGGAGTTGTAACAAGTTCTAAAACATCATCAACTTTAGGTTTGACTAGTTGCCCAAAGTCTTCTAAGGTCTGGCTTTCTTAAAACACCACATATCGGCTTCAAATGACTTTCTTGTTTTTTGAATCCCATAATCTATATCCAAATTCTTCATCTCCATAGCCAATAAAGATGCATGGAATGGCTTTATCATCTAGCTTTTGTCTGTGCTCCTTGGATACATGTGCAAATGCTTTGTACCGAAACATTGTCAAGTGAGAGTATGAAATCTCTCTTCCAGACCATACTTTTTCTAGAATCTTAAAATTCAGTGAAACAGATGGCGATCTGTTGATCAAATAGCAAGCAACACGAACAGTTTCTCCCTAAAATGACTTTGGCAACTTTTCTATTTTGAGCATACATCTGACTTTCTCCACAATGGTCCGATTAATTCTCTCAGCTACACCATTGTGTTGTCGGGTTCTAGGAACAGTCTTCTCATGCCGGATGCTGCGAGTAGCACAGTAGGCTTCAAACTTCTTTGACGTGTACTTGCCTCCATTGTCTGTTCGGAGACACTTCAGAGTCTTTCCGATCTCCCTTTCCACCATAACATGGAATGTTTGAAAATGCTGGAACATCTCAACTTTGGTCTTTAGGACATAAACCCATACCTTTTGTGATGTGTCATCAATAAACGTCAGAAAGTATTTTCTTCCACCCCAAAGATTCCACTTCTATAAGACTGCATACATTAGAGTATACTATGCTTAACAACTCGGATTGTCTTCTGGATGATGAATGGAAAGTGGCTCTATGATACTTACTAAATAAGTAGCTATCAAAAGGATTCAATTTCTCATCTTTGGCAAAGGGAATAAGAGACTTCTTTGCCAGAATCTGCAACCCTTTCTGTAGACGCCCCTTTTTTGACCGACCTTAAGACTCAGACGTCATCGATTGAGCGTTCGGTGATGGTGCTTGTTGTGCTCGTTCTAAGGTTTCGGAGTTTCGACTGAGAGCCTTACCCCCCGACCTCGGGACCCTTTTGTGGTTTGCCTCGGTTTGCGAACCAGGTCTTGCTTTCTCTTCTCGGAGGAAGGGAGAGGTCTTGTAGACCATCTCTCAGCGGCCATAGGCTACTTTTCATGGTCACAGGCCACTGTTCCCGTTTGGAGACCAGTTTCTGATTTTCGGAGCCGTCGATCGCGCGCCTCGGTTCGGGACCGCTTAACATTCTCCGTTTGGCACGGTTTTTGGCACACACCTTGCTTCCTCTCTTTGGAGGGACACTGTGGCCCGGGAGACCACCTTTGTGGTCGCACACCACTTTCGATGCTTAATAGCCTATTTTCGGGGCACCCGGCTATGCGTTTTGACCCTCGAACCCTCGTTTTGCATCCGTCTTAGTTCATTTTTGACATGGACCTTGTTTTCATTGTTTGGGGCTGGTACAAGGGTGGGAGACCTCCTTTTCCCCTTGTAGACCACTTTTCTCCCGCTAGCTGGTTTTCTTGTCAGGAAACTGGTCTCCTTGGTTTTTGAGCCACATTTGCTAGTCTCCCACCATACCACTACCTTGCATTCAGTTGGGAGACCACCAAATGGGCTGGCCGACCAATTTTTTTGGGGTTGAACCTTTTGAACTGGTCGGCCGACTAGGGAAAGTGGTCAGCCGACCACCTGAATTGGTCGGCCTACCTCCCTCAGCTTTGTCTTTGTGAGTTGTTGCCAGTTGTGCCAACTGGAAGGCACAGACTGGATCCCCCATACATGTGTATGGAGGATCTTCAACCTTGGTTTTTGGCTTCTTTGAGAAGCTTTGGTCCCTTTTGGCTATAAAGGAGGGCCTCCCCCTCCTTTGTGAGGGTTCAGAAAATTGTCTAAGGCTTGTGCATACACTTCTCTCTATATCTCTTTGTTTTGGGTTCAAAAGGGTCTTATTCTTGACCTATTACACCACACCTCATAGCCACACACCTCCACCATTGTTCTAAGGTTCTTGGAGGGTCTTGAGAGGTCTCAAAGAGTTGGTTTTGGGCTGGAGAAGTTGCTGGTTTTGCTGAGCTACAAGGGTAACACTTTTTCTCTCTTTTAAGCTTCATTTCGATCCATCTCTTAGCCTTATTTGGATGAATATTTGAGCTTCATTGTCAACTGAAAAAAGTCTTGTTTTGAGGTCCTTTTGATGTTTGTTTAAGGTCATTTTGTTGTTGGGGGTCATTTACCCCTTTGCATGCTTCATTTTTCCTTGTTTTGAGTCATGCCCTAAGGCCTTTGTGTCGACCTTTGCTTGGACTTTTAACCACTGAAATCCAGCGGATTTTTAGTGGTTAACATGTGTTTTTGAGAGCCAAAATCAGAGAGGGATGACCCTCTCCTTCCTTGTCTTGTTCACTAGCATTTTTGGCCTTACAAAGGAGCCGTCATTTGCACACCTCCAAACCTTGTTTCAGGCCCTTTTAGTGACTTTTAGGGCCTTCCTAGGCTCTTTCCAGAGTCGATTTTGTCACCTTGGGTATGTCTCTTGCATGTGTAGAATAACCCCTCTTATAGCCTATCAAAGGAGCATGACATTCGTGCATGCATTGATCATGTTTCAGTAGGTTTTTGGGCTTTATTTGGCATGTCATGTCTCTGACTTCTTCTGGTTTAGTGGCCTCTTGAATGCTTGATATGCTTGTAGTGTAATCCATGCTTACTAGCTCACATTGCATGTTGTTTTGGCCCTTGATTCTAGCACATTTTGGCCATATTCTAAACTGATTTTATTCATGATTTGGGCTGCCTTAGCTCTATTTTGAGGTCCCATGGTCGAATGATGCTTGCCATGCATGCTTGTAATGTAACACCCTTGCCTACCTTCGAGTTTTGAAGCCTCTTGCGTGCTTAACTTGAGTTGTTTTCATGCCTTGGCATCATTGAATATGTTATTTCAGAGCTTATACTTGTGCCATATTCCCATGTTTTCCACTCTTTTGAGGGTTATGCTTGTATGCCTCATTTATGGACCATTGCATGAGCTTCATTTTTTGTGCATTGCAAGCCATCATTTTAGTCTATTTTGCCACTGTTTTGGGTCTGCATAGGGACTGTTTGGGGTAGGGAAAGAAAGCAAAAGTTAGAGGACGCAGCCAAGCGAAGATCTCAAGACAGATAATAGCAAAGACCGAAGATGAGAATGCTGTCAGTTACTGTCTCAGAGGATATTGATTATTCTCTGTTAGAAAGAAGAATGTCTCCATATGTCAGAAAAACAACGAGTGGGTGGTAGATACATCAGCTTTTACATGCTACACTGGAAGGAGTTCTTCAATACGTACCAAGCTAGAGATTTTGGTATAGTGAAGATGGTAACTCCACTTTTTCAAAAGATTGTGGGAATCATGATGTTCGCACCAAACCAAAGCTGGGTACACGATGGTGTTGAAAGATGTCGGCATTTCCGATTTACGCTTGAATCTTATTTTCAGGGATAGCCTTAGATCTACAAGGCTATGAAAACTACTTCGGCAAAGGCATGTGGAAATTAAAGAAGGGATTCTACTAGTGGTAGTAGAGACAAGCAATGGACATATATAAGACTCAATGTGAATGTGATCTTAAGATATGCGCGCTCGCACAACGTCGATAGATATGAGCATCCACCAAATTTGTGGCACAAAAAGCGCTAGAGTCACGATCGAGTGAGAAACGTGTAGACGTCCCCGAACGTTCCCGGGAAATCCCCGTTTTGTCATTTGGCTCACTACAGTTGGATAACGATTGTCACGGTTCTGAAATCTAAATCTCGGCAAAGTGCAATGCAAGACGATAAATCACCATAAGAGTCAAATCCGGCAAATCGTTTTGAAAAACTGATTTTTAGAAAGAAGTGCAAAATGACTGCTTTGAAATACAGAGTGCCACCAAAATTATTTATATGGGGGAGATTTAGGAAGCCTAACTCCTGCCTAATGCCACGTGCTCCGTCATCACCCAAAAGTTGCCTCAGCTGGGAACTTTTGGGTAGCGATTGGAGGTCATTTCATGGAAGTTACCCCCGCTCCCCCGCATCCAAAGATCGGCCACTACTAAGCGATTCGATATTTCGAACCTTTTTGAAAACACATTGTCTGCTCTTATTCCGGTTTATTAGGCTAGAATCTATATGTGATGCGCCACAGCATATAAGTATAGACTAGATTGCTAATGTTGGAATACAACCATCGCATATCCGTCTTGTTTGAATAAGGATGTAGTTCCTACTCGCCAAGTAGGCTAAAAAACACGGGTTTCCAAAGAATTATTCCAACTCAAGCAAACCCAACCTTCACACACAAGACATCAGCATTAATCACATAAACACAAGCCTTATGGTAATGCATGCTCATCATGGGCAGTCGCTTCACACACATGCAAGGCATGCTAAAGCATAAACAGCTTACCGATGTACTCCGAGCCAAAGAAAGAGGCAATTAGAAATCACGTCATGAATCTTAACTATGTTAAGAATGCCCAAGCACATATGCAAAAATGCAATTACAATAGGCTCGGCTATCCAAGATGGCATAGTGAGATGCTCAAGGTAACCATGTCATTCCCAATTTGAAATGAAATACAATGCAGTTATTATGAGCTGCGCCGAGCCCGGTGCATTGCGAGGACACGTGATGACATGAATGCGCATCATACGAGCATCACAGGATGCTAATTGAAACGTTGCCCTAAGATCTAACCCACTATAAGCTCTGTAAAAAAAGGGAGTAAAGATGGTGGGTTCGGAAGACATACATCACACACAACGGATCACTTTATACAAAGTTCGCCCTCTCGCGGAGGGTCCGAATATAAATACAGGTAACTACAACTAGCTAATCTAAGCTAAATTAAACTGTTATTACAACCAAACCGAAATGAAAACACGAATTTATACAGCTTAAATAAGTTACACAACATCTAATTAATAACAAATTAAACTCAGGTCCAAAAAATTAGCATGCAAGCTACATGCAAATAGGGACTGCCTCGGCTCTGTTCC
>NW_021026285.1:12434-123388 GCF_004153795.1 Camellia sinensis | reverse complement strand
CCTCTGCCTCTACCTTTATTTTCTGTGATAAAGGCATGGGACTGATCTCCACCCATGTCTTTCTTTCTTGCCTCTTCATTGAATAGAGCATCTATAACCATGCTCATGGTCAGTTTTCCTTCTGGTGCAGAGTTGTTGAGGGACACCACCAACGTCTCCTAACTGTCTGGCAAAGAACTGAGCAGCAATAGGGCCTACATCTTATCATCTAACTCCATTTTGACAATTGCCAGTTGGTTCACCAAATTTTGAAACTCACTGGTGTGTTTAGCAACAGAGATACCGCCTTTTAGCTTCAAATTTACAAGTCTTCTCATTAGGAGGGCTTTGTTCTGAGCAGTCTTTGACTGGTACATGCCTTCTAATTTTTTTCAGGGAGCATAGGCATCAATCTCCTAGGCAACATGCTGAAAGGCACTGTGATCGATCCATTGTCTGATCTGACCAAAGGTCTTTCGGTTCTTTCGTTTCCAATCTTCATCATTCTTCGTAGCTGGTTTAACTCCATTAAGCTCAATGGGATCAAACAAATCTCAATAATACAGGACATCCTCCATTCTAGGCTTCCAAATTGCACAGTTGGAAGTATTCATCTTGATCATGCATCCCGAAGTCGATATTGATTCCTCTATTAATAATTGTATCTACACTTCGGATTGCCAAAATAAAGACTGCAAATTTTTGAGATTTGATTTTCAAAATATGATTGGACGGATGTGTCCAAAATATTCCAAATAGTTAGAAAGCACTATTGGATCGTTAAAAACAGACTCAAAATGGCTCAGATCAAGCCAAAAGAGGTTGAACGATTCAGATCAGCAGAATCTGGAGTGACTGAGAAGCATCGGATAATTCCTCCGCTCAGTGTGACGTCAACGGCTCGGCTCAGGCTCGGCTTAGTTTGGCGGCTCGATCTACAGCTCGGTCAACGCAGCTCGACTCTAGTCAATGGCTCTAGTCAATGGCTTGGACGGCTCGGTTTTGACTCGGCTCAAGTGGATTTTCAAAAAAAAAAAAAAAACCGTTTCCAAAGTGTTTTGAACTCCTGAATTCAAGCCCCAACACTTGAGCTATAACCACTCTGCCAACACAAGACTTGTGTTTTACATCTTCATAAATAAGTATTTATTACATAAAAACAGAAGGGTCGTTTTGCGTGTGAAGTGCGTGCGACCAGTCTCCGGCACGTGGAACCGGCATCAGAGGCGCATGGAGCGCGTTTAGCCTATTCTGACCTCCATTTTTTATGCATTTTTTTCTTGTGTGCTTATTTCATCGAGAGCTTCAACCTGGTGTGATCAAAAGTGGATTTTGACCACAAATTATGAACAAATTAACATGGTCGAAATCCACTTTTGATCACACCAGATTGAAGCTCTCGACGAGATGAGCACATAGGAAATAACTGGATAAAAAATGAAGGTCAGAATAGGCTGAACGCGCTCCACGTGCCTCTAACGCCGTTTTCATGCGCCGGAGACTGGTCACACGCACTTCACACGCGAAATGACCCTTCTGTTTTTATGTAATAAATACTTATTTGTGAAGATATAAAACACAAGTTTTGTGTTAGTAGAGTTGGTAAAGCCCAAGTCTTGGAATTTAAGAGTTCAAAACTCTTTGGCAACAAAATCATTTTTTTTTTTTCTAGAAAATTCACTAGAGATGAGCTGAAGCCAAGCCGAACTGAAACGGATGACAGTGTTTGGGGAGCCGTGTTGACCAAGCTGCCAAGCTGAGTCGAGCCGAGCTTGAACCGAACAGCCAAGCCGAGCCGCTGACACCACACTGAGCTGCTCCAGATTCTGCTGATTTGAATCATTCAACCTGTTTTGGCTTGATCTGAGCCATTTTGAGTCCGTTTTTAACAATCCAATAGTGCTTTCTAACTATTTGGAATATTCCGGACGCATCCGTATGGTCATATTTTGAAAATTAGATCTCAAAAATTTGCAGTCTATATTTTGGCAATCCGAAGTGTAGAGACAATTATTGATGGAGAAATCAATATCGACTTCAGGATCCATGATCAAGCTGAATGCTTCCAACTATGAAATTTGGAAGCCCAAAATGGAGGATGTCTTGTAAGGCCAAGATTTGTTTGACCCCATTGAGCTTAATGGCGTTAAACCAGCTACGAAGAATGATGAAGACTGGAAACGGAAGAACCGAAAGACCTTTGGTCAGATCAGACAATGGATCGATCACAGTGTCTTTCACCATGTTGCCTAGGAGATTGATGCCTATGCTCCCTGAAAAAAATTAGAAGGCATGTACCAGTCAAAGACTGCTCGGAACAAAGCCCTCCTAATGAGAAGACTTGTAAATTTGAAGCTAAAAGACGGTATCTCTGTTGCTAAACACACCAGTGAGTTTCAAAATTTGGTGAACCAACTGGCAATTGTCAAAATGGAGTTAGATGATAAGATGCAGGCCCTATTGCTGCTCAGTTCTTTGCCAGACAGTTGGGAGACGTTGGTGGTGTCCCTCAACAACTCTGCACCAGAAGGAAAACTGACCATGAGCATGGTTAGAGATGCTCTATTCAGTGAAGAGACAAGAAAGAAAGACATGGGTGGAGATCAATCCTATGCCCTCGTCATAGAAAATAAAGGTAGAGGCAGGGAAAGAAGCAAAAGTAGAGGACGCAACAAAGGAAGATCTCAAGACAGAGGGAAGTCTACAAAAGGTATGAGCTGGCCAAGGTTCAAGTGTTACCATTGTGGCCAGGAGGGTCACATAAAGAAATATTATGCCTTGAAGGGAAAATAAAAACATGGTAATAGACAGCCAAAGATCGAAGATGGAAATGCTGCAGTTATTGGCTCAGAGGATATTGCATTATTCTCTGTTGGAGAAGAAGAATGTCTCCATATGTCAGACAACGACACCGAGTAGGTGGTCGATACAACAGTTTTGTACCATGCTACACCCCAGAAGGAGTTCTTCAATACATACCAAACTGGAGATTTTGGTACAGTGAAGATGGGTAACTCAAGTTTTTCGAAGATTGTGGGAATCGGTGATGTTCGCATCCAAACCAAAGTTGGGTGCACAATGGTGTTGAAAGATGTTAGGCATGTTCCCGATTTACGCTTGAATCTTATTTCAGGGATAGCCTTAGATCAACAAGGCTATGAAAACTACTTCGACAAAGGCATGTGGAAATTGAAGAAGGGATCTCTAGTGGTAGCCAGAGGACAAGCAATTGGTACATTGTACAAGACTCATGTGATTGTGATCTTAAATAGCCTCAACGCAGAAAAAGATGAGGCATCACCAAATTTGTGGCACAAAAGGCTAGGTCACATGAGTGAGAAAGGGTTGCAGATTTTGGCAAAGAAGTCTCTTATTCCCTTTGCCAAATATGCGAAATTGAATCCTTTTGACAACTACTTATTTAGAAAGTATCATAGAGTCGCTTTCCATTCATTATCCAGAAGACAATCAAAGTTGTTAAGAAAAGTATACTCTAATGTATGCAGTCCTATAGAAGTGGAATCTTTGGGTCGCAGAAAATACTTCCTGACGTTTATTGATGACACATCACAAAAGGTATGGGTTTATGTCCTAAAGACCAAAGCTGGGGTGTTCCAGCGTTTTCAAACATTCCATGTTATGGTGGAAAGGGAGACCGGAAAGACTCTGAAGTGTCTCCGATAAAACAATGGAGGCGAGTACACGTCAAGGAAGTTTGAAGCCTACTATGCTACTAGCAGCATCCGGCATGACAAGACTGTTCCTGGAACCCCACAGCACAATGGTGTAGCTGAGAGAATTAACTGGACCATTGTGGAGAAGGTCAGATGTATGCTCAAAATAGCAAAGCTACCAAAGTCATTTTAGGGAGAAGTTGTTCGTGTTGCTTGCTATTTGATCAACAGATCGCCATCCGTTCCACTAAATTTTGAGATTCCAGAAAAAGTATGGTCTGGAAGGGAGATTTCATACTCTCACTTGACAGTGTTTGGGTGCAAAGCATATGCGCATGTACCCAAGGAGCACAGACAAAAGCTAGATGATAAAGCCACTCCATGCATCTTTATTGGCTATGGAGATGAAGAATTTGGATATAGATTATGGGATTCGAAAAACAACAAAGTCATTTGAAGCTGAGATGTGGTGTTTCAAGAAAGTCAGACCTTAGAAGACTTTGGGCAACTAGTCAAACCTAAAGTTAATGATGTTTTAGAAATTGTTCCAACTTCTGCACCAGCATAGCATGCCACTGATGAAGAAAAGATACCGCATTATGCAACCAATGATATAGAGTTGCAGGATGGATTTCCAGAAGAAGAAGATCCAGAAAAAGAGGGTGTTGAGCAGAGAGAACCACAACCCCCTTCGCCAAAGACTGTTGGTCCACAGTTACGAAGATCAACAAGAGAGCCTAAACCGTCATCAAAATACCCTACTTCTGAGTATATTTTGCTTATTGTTGAGGGGGAGCCAGAAAGTTTTCAAGAAGCTCAGAATCATAAGGAGAAGAGTAACTAGCAGCAAGCTATGCAAGAAGAGATGCAGTCCTTGCAGAAAAATTAGACTTATGATTTGGTAAAACTTCCCTAGGGTCTAAAAACACTGAAGAACAAATGGGTGTTCAAGTTGAAGAGAGATGACAGCGGAAAGCTAGTCAAGTATAAAGCACGATTGGTTGTCAAAGGTTTTGGGTAGAAGAAAAGTATTGATTTTGATGAAATCTTCTTGCTAGTTGTGAAAATGACATCCATTCGAGTAGTTTTGGAACTAGTGGCCAGTTTGAATTTGGAACTTGAACAAATGGATGTGAAGACGGCATTTCTCCATGGTAATTTGGGGAAAAAAATTTACATGGAGCAACTAGAAGGTTTCGAAGCAAAAGGAAAAGAAAACTTAGTTTGCAAGTTGAAGAAGAGTCTCTACAACCTCAAACAAGCGTCGAGACAGTGGTACAAGAAGTTTGACTCATTCATGGTGGGTCTTGAGTACAAGAGAACTGCTGCAGACTAATGTGTATACATCAAGAAATTTCCTGGTGGAAACTTCATCACACTCATGCTTTATGTTGATGACATGCTAATTGTTGGACAGGATGCCACAGCAATCTGATCACTAAAGAAGGAGTTATCATAGTCCTTTGACATGAAGGACCTAGGCCCTGCACAACAAATTTTTAGTATGAAATTATACGTGACAAGAAAGCCAAGAAGTTGTGGTTGTCACAGGAGACGTATGTTGAACGAGTGATTAAAAAGTTCTACATGAAAGATGCCGAGCTAGTTAGTGCTCCATTGGGTAATCATTTTAAGCTGAGCAAGAGTTCTTATCCCTCATCTACAAAAGAAATAGAAAAGATTGAGGCTATTCCCTACTCATCCGCCGTAGGGAGCTTAATGTACGCAATGGTGTCCACCTGACTAAATATTGCTCATGATGTTAGAGTAGTAAGAAGATTCCTTTCCAATCTAGGGAAAAAGCATTGGGAATTAGTCAAGTGGATTTTGTGGTACCTTAAGGGTACATCTAAAATGTGTCTGTGCTTTGGAGGAGCAAAACCAATCTTGGAAGGTTATATAGATTTAGATATGGCAAGTGATCTTGATGGTAGGAAATCTACATCAGGATTTATGTTCACTTTCACAAGGGGAGCTGTGTCTTAGCAGTCCAAGTTGCAAAAGTGTGTTGCTTTATCCACAACCGAGGCAGAGTATATTGCCGTAGCAGAAGCTGGGAAAGAGATGTTGTGGTTGAAACGGTTTCTCCAAGAACTTGGGCTACAGCAAGAAAAGTTCATGGTACATTGTGATAACCAGAGTGCCATAGACCTGGGCAAGAATTCTATGTACCATTCTTGCATGAAGTACATTGATGTTTGGTATCATTGGATACGCAAAGTGATGGAGAAGTAATTATTGGAACTAGTCAAGATTCACACAGATAAGAATCCAGCCAACATGCTTGCAAAGGTGGTCTCAAAAGACAAACTCGAAGTATGCAAGGACATTGCTGGGATGGACTTCCAATAAGGATCCTACTCTCCATAGGTGTGGAGAGGGAGAATTGTTAAGAATCCACACCAATGTGAACTTGGCTATGACGGAAGTCAAGTATGGGGGCTATCAATACAACTTTGCTAAAGTTTTTCAAACCTAGGGTGGGTGTGTTAATGGCACTCCATTTATTTTTTGGTAGTTGGTTGTTGGTAGGCAGCTCTCCCATTTGTGTATAAAATAGGAAGAGCTATGAGCTGAGAGAGATCAGGAAAAAAAAAAAAAAAAGAGTGGTGAGAAAAGTATATCTGTGAGTTGAGTTGAGAGAGTGAGCTCCTCCTCCTCTGTTTTTGTATCTGTTTTATTCATAGTGAAGTCTTCTCTCTTTCTCCCGTGGATGTAGGCATTGGGCCGAACCACATAAAGATTTGTGTCTCATTTGTGTGTGTGATTGTTTGTGAGTAATTTTCTGGGTGTCCTGAATTCTAACAGAGTGGTATCAAAGCTGGTTGTGTGTTTTTTGAAAAAACAGAGTGCGATTTTCAGAATTGCCTAAAAATTAAAGTGGTCAAAATCCACTTTTGATCACACCAAATTGAAACTCTCGATGAGACGAGCATACAAGAAAAAACCGTGTAAAAAATGGAGGTCGAAATAGACTGAACGCGCTTTACACACCTCTAACACTGTTTTCACGCGCCGGAGACTGGTCGCACGCACTTCACGCGCGAAACGACCCTTCTATTTTTATGTAATAAATACTTATGGAAGATTAAAATGTTGAAATATAATATTCATAGAAGGAAAATGTTGAAATTATGGAAGATTGAATACCTGAAGAGCTTGAGTTTCGCATGTTTTGGGTCACCATTGTTTTGGGGAGATATATAAGCAATAAAATAAAAATTCTCATGATTGACATTGACAAGAATCTTGCATGTTACCAATAAAGTCACATGTTGAGAATCTGATTTCAGTGTTGCATAATTTTTTTTTTTTTAACATTTTCACGATTTGACATTGACAAGAATCTTGCATATTACCAATGAAATTGCATGTTGAAAATGTAACTTCACTTGAAATCGCATGTTGAAAATGCAATTTCAAATGAAGTTGCATTTTGAACATGCGATTTCAAGTGTGTCACTCAACATTTTTACTGCTACAACATAAAAATAATAAAAAGGAAAAAGTACAATACAGTGGGACAAAAAAAAATTATAAAAATATAGTGAACATAAAAAGAAAAATTACTGCAAACACCGTACTTCAAATTGTTGTAGTAGTCAAGGGACTGAAATTCATGGCAGGTGAAATCGCATGTTGAAAGTGTGATTTCAAGAGAAGTTGCATTTTGAATATGCGATTTCAATTGAAGTTTCATTTTGAACATGCGATTTCAAGTGAGTGCAACTGCAAACACTGTACTTCAAATCGTACTTGAAATCCGTGGGACTAGTGAAATCGCATTGTGGAGAAATGGTTTGGAAATACTCTTCTAATCTTGAGGAATGCTCGTGATCCTCTTCTGGTCACCTGAAAAGGAATAAACACTCCAGTTGGGGGTGCCGGAATTAGCACTCCGACGGATAAGTCAGTACCCACACTCAAGAATGCTTGTATTCTAAGTTAAGCACAACAATTCTCACATACCTTTCTCAGTCTGTTGTTCCTTCATTTATACTCGTTTTCTGGGCTTCGTGACCAGGCCCATTTGTCACTCATTATCCTCTTATTTATTCGGCTCCACAGTTCAGTATTTATTCGGCCTATCTATTATATTCGGCATCCTTATCGTGCAGGGTAGAGCCGTGTAATATCTGTCTTCTAGAGTACGCTTTTGATTATTCCAATTAACCGGCTCCTACAATTGCCCCCCAAACACCTCGCTAGCATCAGTTAGTCGGCGTGTTTGGCTAGAAGTCAAAAATTCGGCGGTTAATTCTCTTCCCGATGCGTGTCAGAGCACGTACGTTCTTTTTGGTCATTGTAACGCTTTCCCGCCCCATTCGTGCTTCTCTCACATTTATTATGATTTGAAGCTTAAGTCCCTTCGAAAACATGCTTTTTCGAATATTTGAACCTCCTGGACTGCCAGTCGGTATCTCTTCTTCGACGCATTTTCTTCAACTCCTGTCCGTTCTCTCCTTGTCTCCTTTGCCTTTCGTAAGTTTTCTTCTCTTCTCCTTGCAATCCTATTTTTCGTTTTTATTTTTGATTTAGAATATCTTTGAGTCTTCACTTGAATGGCTAAGCATTTGAAAGACCTCATTTTCGAGGGTCGAATTTCTGGGTTCCGAAGACATTTTTCTATCCCTGAGGATGTCCATCTTTCTCTGGTGACGGACAATACCCTCGATATGGAGAGGGACGACCAAAATACAATCGTCTTCCCTCTCCTGTCTATTGCGGAGGGCGGAGTTCGCTTTCCCCTACACTCATTTCTCAGGGCCGTCCTCCGCTATTGGAGTCTGATTCCTTCGCAACCCAATGTGAATTTTTTTCGAATCGTAATGGGAATCGTAGAGTTGAACCGGCGTCTCAGGATCAACCTTGGCATTCCGGCGATTCGGCACTGCTATGTTTTAGCCAAATCCTCCGGTCGGCTCCGGAGCTACTTTTTCAGGGCCAAGGACACTGACCATCACTTGGTAACAATGCTTGCCAGCTCTGGCAAACGAGCTGACAATGTAATGGTCAATGTCCGAGGTAACTGGGAGTTCGGGGAAGGCGAAGATCGCCTAGACCCTATTCCCAGACGGAGGGGTGAACCAGGTTGCCGTGTGACTCCTTGTTTGTTGATCATTCTATTATGCGGCTGTTTCTCCAAGCCTTACCCTTTGTTTTTTCAGGCAATGAGTTGAAGAGGACTTTGACCTCGACTAATGACGCAGTCCTTGCGGAAATTAAAACTGCGCTAAAGTACTTTGGCCGTCCAAACGTACAGAAGCAAGGGAGGGCTGCCCATATTCTCCTATGGTACGAGCCTACCTACATTACGTTCTCAGCCGCGGACGACATCCCGATCCCCACCGGCGAGTAACACCTTACAGCTCTTGTCTTCTCCAGTTTCAAGATCCTGAGGCAAATTGGTCTCGAAGCTTCTGATTCGGAACAAGGCTTAGAGCCAGTTGTCGAGGTAGATGCCGAATTAACAAGGGAGTTCGCTGCCGAGGCCAAAGAGGTCGACGAAGCTCTGACATTAACATTTGAGGTAGCCGGTCTTAAGCAGCCTAACTCAACGTCCACTTCGGGTAGGGCGGAGGTTTCCTTCGGAGATATTTTTATAAACTTGGGAGACCTTCCTGGCACTTTTTCAGAAGGCATGGCTGGGGAGAATCTCACGCAGATGGCGAGGAAGAGAAATGTCGAGCGAATGGCCGCTCGAAAGAAAGCCGAGGCCGCTCGTTCTGAAGAAGAAACGGCTCAAGTTGTTGTGGCTGAGACGGAGGGGGTTGAACAGCAGGTTACAAAAGAACCGCTGGTTTCAAAAGAGCGAGGTGAAAAACGTTCCACCGAGGGAGAGGCCGGCTCAAAGGATAGCCTTGCTGACAAACGGCCTCGCTTAGAGGAGTCCGACGTGGTTGTCCCCTTCGTTGTTCAACCAAAGATCAAAGGCACGCCAATCTCTTCTGACATATCTGCCATGAAGGCTCTAGCCATGGCGTTGAGCTTGGCTACCTCAGTTTCGCTACCAGCTGACAAGGCCACCTTTCGAGAAGAGCCGGATTTGGTAGCTATAGCGTTCGCTGCCCAGTCAGCCCTTCTGGTAAGTATACGATTCTTTCCTTTTTTGCTCGTTTGGTTTGGTTTGCATACGCTGTTGGTTGATATGGTGATCCAAACTTGTTTTGCAGACGGTTGGAAAGATAACCGAACTAGGCCGCCGGCAGCATGATGCCATTGAAAGAATTGGCCGCTTAAAGTTTGAAGTTGAAGGTGAAAGAAACAGGGTCGAGTTCAAGGCGATGAGAACCGCAATGGAAAGTGCTCGAGCCGAAGCTGAAAAGAAGAGGGCTCGGACTGCTGACCAGCTCAGATCCAAAGCTGAGGATAGGGTGAACGCGAGCGAGGAGTCGCTCAAGTTAGCCCAGGAGGCGCTTTCCAAGGCCAAGGCCGAGTTAGAAGACTTGAAGGCGGCCAAGGAAAAAGCCGAATCTGTAGTTGCTACGGCGCTAGAAGCTGGGAAGAGCGCCGTCTTGAAGGAATACGTAGATAAGGTCTCCAAATTCGAGAATCGGGGATTCAAACATGGGTGGCTTAAAGCCCTTGCTACCGCTGGAGCTACATTGGCCTTGCCAATTCCATACGAGTAAGTGGACGTTGAGCCACTTGAGTCTGATCTCGAGGATTGATCTGGGAGACATTCTAGTTTTATTAGGTATCTTTAATTTCAGTGTACGTTTTTGTTTAGTGGATTCAAGGTAATTTTCATGTATAAATTAGTTACTATTTGCGCTCAATTTATTAATGAAAATTTCCTTCCCGCATCACTATTACTTGTACGCAGTTTTTGATATTAATGAAGGGTTTTGCCTTCCACTACTTTGGATAAAATGATTACTGTCTTTTGTGCCTTCTAACTATCGATTGGATAACAGTGTAATCTTGGCCATTATATTAGTTTAACTTCAATTTATCCGAACAAGTAAATCGACTCTTGGTGCCGAATAGGACTAGTAAATCGATTCGTGAAGCGGTTGCGGCACTCAAGCCGAATATATTGATGAATTTGCCCTTGCCCCAGCTACTTCACGAAATTGAAACACCGATCAACACAATATTGACGACTGCATTCGTGAAGCGGTTGCGGCACTCAAGCCAAATAGATTGATGAATCTACCCTTGCCCCAGCTGCTTCACAAAATTGAAACGCCGATCAACAAAATATTGGCAAGTGCATACGTGAAGCGGCTGTGGCACTCAAGCCGAATAGATTGATGAATCTGCCCTTGCCCCAGCTGCTTCACAAAATTGAAACACCGATCAACACAATATTGACGAGTGCATTCGTGAAGCAGCTGCGGCACTCAAGCCGAATAGATTGATGAATCTACCCTTGCCCCAGCTGCTTCACGAAATTAAAATGCCGATCAACATAATATTGACGAGTGCATTCATGAAATGGCTGCGGCACTCAAGCCGAATAGATTGATGAATCTGCCCTTGCGGAAGCGAAGACTGCCTAATAACAGTATTTGATGGGGGCACAACCCGTTCGGCTTCGGTAATAAATGAATGAGATTGCTTTGGAGGCGCTGCCCTCGTAGGGAATAAATGAATGAAGGTCCTATTTAACTGCCCAGTGAGCAACTCAGTCCAGGTCTTTGATAAAGGATAGACAAGCGTGAGTGTCAAATAGACTCTTCTTTAACAGCAAAGAGGAAGCGAGGACGCTAGCTGAGCTGGGAGGAGACATGAATCGAAGTGGCAAACCTTCGCGCTCGGGGGGTAGGATTTCGAGGGATCGGGAGAGACGTTAATCTCCTCGTTATCAAAGTAGGTCGCCCAGGAGGGACAAGAAGCCACAAGGCAAATCCCCGCAACCCTGTTCTGGAAGGGAGCCTGGTGAGAACCCACGCCCATTGAGTTTTGCAGTCTTCGTGGGGAATAGGCCCATGACAGATGCAGACTCGATCGTTCGAGATTCAAGTGTGGCAATCGAATTTGCTCAATAGATTTTTCCTCTCAAGGTCCAGCAGTCGATGGTAGGTCGGTAGGACTTCGACGTGTTTCATGAAGGCATTCACGGTGCGGTGAAGGGGCTCTATACCGCCTACAAAATCGGCATGCATCTCTATGCTTCCCACCGAGAAATAGAAAAAAAGGATTAACACATTCGAAGTATGGAGGCTCGCGCGGAAGCGGCTGAGCGTGAGCTAAGGAAGGTCAAGGTCGTTCAGGCACAACCCGTCAGATAGGCTAACCCAATCGTGGAAGAAAGGGTCACCCAGCGGCTTATCAGTACTGCACTCGCCGATCGCGATACGGTGAGCATGTTCGCGATGGAATCCGCGAAGGGTAGGGCCCACGAAAAAGGCTTCCATGAAGGCCGAAAAATAGGGATACAGAAAACCAAGGAAAAACTCGCCGAGGAAGTTTGCCGATGCGAAAATCATGGATTTAAGCATGATTGGATCAAGGCGCTTCAGGCCGAGGAAGCTCTCCAAGCAATGGGCATCGATTCGGCATTGCCACTCTACCAATGTAACCATTTTTCGTTTTCCGCCTTTGAAGTCGAGCAAAGTGAGGATGAGGGCAACGCCGTATAAAAATACTTAATGTAACGGTCAAACGCAGATCGCGTTCATAACTATGTAATTATTGCCTGATTGAATAAAACGTTCTATTTTAAATATTTCATTGTAATTTTTATTCGGCACACACGTGTTTGCATGTGTTTCATTGTATAAACATTGACTGGCTCGAGTCAACTAGCCATTTTAATTCCGAACGGTAATATGTCGACTTGTCAGGAGCATTCTTTATTAAATATATTTTTGGCGTGTCACGCAAGGTCAATTGCGCCAATGAGTTTCCGGATTCGGAGGCTTAACCGGCCCGAAGGTGTCGTGCACCAAGGGCTCCGAATCCGAAGTCAATCAGCCCATCTATAATTGATGTTTATATAATTAGGCCATTTTAACTCCAAAACGAAGCCAAAGATTAGTACTTGGAGTGGCTGTGGCCAATGTCGCTCGGCATCCATCTTTTGGAGTTCAGTGTTAATGAAATCACCTTGGGGCCACTGCAAAGATTTTAGAAATAAATCGCCTCGAACTTTTCGCTCCAGTGACTTCACTCAATGTGCCCTAACTCGTTTTAAAACGATTTTGTTGCGTGGGGTTACATAAGTGTGAACGTCGAATGGAGTTTTTCTTCAGCAGCAGAGGAGAAGCTCGGACTCTGGCTGAGCTTGACATTGCAATGAATTGCAGTAGAAAGACCACTCACGCGGGAGGTAGGGCGCTCAAAAAACAGGAGAGACGTCAGCCTCTAAGTCATCAAAGCAGATCACCTTGAAAGGAGAGACAGCAATGGTGAAGTTCTCCGCAACTGCGATTAAGAAATGAGGCCGACGTAGCCCCGCGACCATTGAGTATTACTGTTTTCATGGGGAATTCCTTTCTTGTCTTAGATCTTGGCCTTGACATTGTCTATGGTGCCAAAGGTCCCCGCCTTGAGGGTGATTATCTTGTTGGTGTGAATCATGGATTCAAGCGCGGTCAAATCAAAGCATTTCAAGTTGCGGTTGCTCTCTGATCAGCGGGCGTTGATTCGGCACTGCCGCCTGTACAGCGCGATGCCGTATGAGAATAGATATTGTAATGGTTCAAATGCGGATTGTATTTTTTGTAATTACTGTTTTATCGAACAAAATGTTTGATTCTAAAAGTTTATCTCATTCTGAATTTTTGTATGCTTAATTAAGCATCTTATTTTGAATGTTGGAACGTTTTGTCTTGTTCATGCAGTTGTACTGGTTCAGCCTACATATCCCTGCTTAGATGTGTAAATGTTCTCATTCTAGTAGGGCACTCCGAATCCGGAGGCTTTATCGGCTCGAAGACGTCATGCGCCGATGGAGCTCCAAATCCGGGGACTTTATTTGGCCAATCTTGGCATCTACGAAGGGCGCTCCGAATTTGGAGGCTTTATCGGCCCAAAGACGTCATTCGTCGATGGGGCTCCGAATCCGGAGACTTTATTTGGCCAATCGTGACATCCATGAAAGGCGCTCCGAATCCGGAGGCTTTATCGGCCCAAAGACGTCATGCACCGATGGGGCTCCGCATCCAGACTCTATTTGGCCAATCGTGACATCCACGAAGGGCGCTCTAAATCCGGAGGCTTTAATTGGTCCAAAGATGTCATTCGCCGATGGGGCTCCAAATCCGGAGACTTTATTTGGCCAATCGTGACATCCCCGAAGGGCGCTCCAAATCCGGAGGCTTTAATCGGCCCAAAGACATCATTCGCCGATGGGGCTCCAAATCTGGAGACTTTATTTGGCCAATCGTGACATCCCCGAAGGGCGTTCTGAATCTGGAGGCTTTAATCGGCCGAAAGATGTTATTCGCCGATGGGGCTCCGAATCCGGAGACTATTTGGCCAATCGTGACATCCACGAAGGGCGCTCCGAATCCGGAGGCTTTAATCGGCCGAAAGGCGTCATTCGCCGATGGGGCTCCGAATCCGGAGACTTTATTTGGCCAATCGTGATATCCACGAAGGGCGCTTCGAATCCGGAGGCTTTAATCGGCCCAAAGACATCATTCGCCGATGGGGCTCCGAATCCAGAGACTTTATTTGGCCAATCGTGATATCCACGAAGGGCGCTCTGAATCCGGAGGCTTTATCGGCCCAAAGACGTCATGCGCCAATGGGGCTCCGAATCCGGAGACTTTATTTGGCCAATCGTGACATCCACGAAGGGCGCTCCGAATCTGGAGGCTTTAATCGGTCCAAAGACGTCATTCGCCGATGGGGCTCCGAATCCGGAGACTTTATTTGGCCAATTGTGACATCCACGTAGGGCGCTCCAAATCCGGAGGCTTTAATCGGCCCAAAGACGTCATTCGCCGATGGGGCTCCGAATCCAGAGACTTTATTTGGCCAATCATGACATCCACGAAGGGCGCTCCGAATCCAGAGGCTTTATCGGCCCAAAGACGTCATGTGCCGATGGGGCTCCAAATCCGGAGACTTTATTTGGAACACTTGAACTAGATTGCACAGTGAGTAAACAAGCATCTTTGCATTACAGAAGTGGAAGGTGTACATGGTGAGCCATTCAGAACCAATATCATTCCCCACAGGTCGGGTTTAATGATAAAATTTGCGCAAGTGCGTTAGGAGCAAGGCCGCGTGCCTAATTTTCCTTCAACCGGCCTCCTATCATCCAAAAATACCTTCTGGAGCAACTTTCTCGGCGTGCAACAGCGCAGCTGGGTGCATTGAGCATACGTCTTGAGAAGCTGCTACTGGTATCGCCCAGAGCTTTCGTGGCTTTTCATTACGGAGCCGTCCTACATCGTCGAGACTGTCTCGATTCAACACTTCGGTGGAGTTAACCTGCGTCTCCGTTGGTGTCTTTCCAGAAAGGAGATAGCATGCTTGTGAGGATTGCCGGGAACCACGGATTTGCTCAACGCCGTGTTTGGTCGGGAAGTGTAGCAGCTGTTAATAGGTGCTTGGCACGGCCTGAATGGTATGCAACCAAGTTCATCCCATGATGAGGTTATACGGCGAAGGGAGCTTGACGACCAGGAATTCCACATCCACTGTTTGGAAGCCTGCCCGAACGGGTAAAGTAATTTTCCCAAACGGGTACTCTGGATTTGCGTTGAAGCCGAATAATGGATGAGGAGCCGGAGGCAGGTCTGATTCGTTGAAGCCGAGTTTGATGAAGGTCTTGTAATACATGACCTCCGAAGTGCTCCCCTGGTCTATGAGGACGCGTTCAATGGTAAATCGGTTCACGTGTAGTTCAATGACCAATGGATCAATATGGGGAAGTGTTATGCCGATAAGATCGGAATCGTTGAAGATAATACTCGGAGTTTCGTGGGGCTATTCTGTTTATGTCCGTTGCTTCTAGGGGACTGAATGAATTGCGTGTATGATACATGGCGTTAGAAGACTGTATATCATATATATAACGCCGAGGGGAGGTGACTCCTGCCGAAGGGCAACAGTTTTAATTGTGCTCTTTCGGACGTGTTGCTGGAGCCGACCATCGTGGACCAATTCCTCAAGGTGGTCTTTCAAGGCATAGCAGCTGTCCATATCATGACCGGGATCTTTGTGATATTCACAACGCTTGTCCCACCTTCTCGTGTTAGGAGGGCCCACCATTTTGGACGGCCATTTGAAGAACGGAAGATGTTGGATTTTGGACATAATCGAGCTGATTGGCTCTGACAGCTCCGTATATTTCTAGTCGGCGCGCTTTGTGCGCCTGCTATCGACCTGCAGTTGCTCATTTGCTTGGTGTGAGCATTGATCGCTGGATTGGTGAGAATCCCATCTCTTGTCTCGTTTAGCCCGCTGTCGTGGTTCAGGGCTTTGAAGTGGTGCGGAACTTATTGGCTGAGCGATTTCGGGAGGGGCCGTTTTGTTGGCCACGTATCTGGCTTTAACCCACAAGGCGTCATCTTCCACTTTGCAGTATTCTTCTACTTTTTTCATCAACCCCCAGACTGTCTTGGGGGGTCTTCTAGTCAAGGAACTGCGCAGGGCACTACCCAGGTGTAGACGCGCCCGCATGGGCCTCGCTACAGTTCGGACTCGATTTGTGTCACGGTTCTAAATCTGAACCAAAGAGTCCAAATCCGGCAAATCGTTTTGAGAAACAGATTTTTGAAAAAGTAGTGCCAAACATGGACTGCTTCGCCAGATACACAGTCGCCACCTAAATATTTTAAAATGGGGAAATTAGGAACACCCTGACTCGGTGCCGAAGGCCACATGTCAGTCACTCACCGGAGTTGTCTCGGCTCCGGGCTTGGGTACGATCGGGGAAGGTCAGCTATGAGCACCCCCTTTCGCCCTCGGTCCGAAGACCGGCCTCTACTAACCGTGATATCCGTTTTTGAAAACTTTATGTGTTCTTAAACCAATTATTAGCCTAGAATTACTATGTTAAGCGCACAGCAAACAAGTATAGACCAAATCGCTCAAATTGGAATAAAAAAGCATTTCATTTGTTTGTTTTGAAAAATGGTTTGCTACTTGCAAGTAGGCTAAAATGCAAGATTTTGCCACCCTCAAGCGGGTTTTTGGAAAAACGGTTTTGCCACTATCCGGTGGGCTTAAAACAAATATAGTTTTAACGCACTATCCCAATTTAAGCAAATTTGACCTCCACCCACAGCATTCAAGCAATTTAGCCGCATGGCAAGCATACTATTATGGCAAACATTCACACGCATGTTGGATGCTAAAGCATAACCACTTACATTGTACTCCGTGCCAAAACAATAAACTAGTTAGCAAATGTGCGTGTCCTAGTTCATGTTATTTGCCTAATGAACACATACAATATGCAATTTTTAGTTAGGCTCGGTTAACCTAAATAGGCATACGATATGCCAAACCAATCTGATTCATGTATTCAATTTATTGGAATTCGAAAATACGAATGCGTTAGTATGAGTTAATCCACCCGGTGCAGTCAACAGATGCAATGAATCACGCATGCATATCATATAGGTAATGCTAATTCAAAAAAATGTCCTAATTACCAATCATAAGAAGGTAAAATAAAGAAAGGGAAAAGAAAAGAAATGGGGAATTGGAGACATAACACACAATACTCACCCAACACTATTAACATGTTTACCCTCACTCAAGAGGGTTCGAATTAATATTACAGTCCCAAAAATAAAACAAATAAAATTAATACAAAAAAAAAATATTCTAATTTAATTTAAAGGAATGAGTGGCGGAGGAAGGAAAAAGGGTAGCCCGGCAGCCTCTGCTCGGGGATTGGCGCGATGTGGATGCATGCTCGAATCCGCCTCGTCCCGGAAAAACCCGTCTGTAACTCCGTCGCCTCGTTTGTACTGCCTTGTCTTTCTCCTGAAAATTTGCCAAAGTACTTGGAGCAGTTCCTTGCGTCCTGCAGAGCACCAACCTGGCCGGAACAGAATTACCACCCGCACTTCACAGTTCCCCCATCGCACTTTATTGGATTCATCGCACTCCAGATAGTGCCGGTCGGCAAACTAAATTCCTGCCGTCGACATGAAACTTCCTGCAGAGACAAATTTGACAGCAAAACAGAGAACAAGACAACAGTGCATGGTAATGGGAGTTCGCTGGACACAATGTAAAAGCATGGTCGTCAACTTCCTATCGATGTTTTTGAAACTCAAAGGAAGCATGATTTTCGGATTTCCTGAACCCATCAATGGTACATGCGGCTCAAAGAATTGAATTTGCCCATTTGATATGAAGAGCATGTAAACAGCAAAGTGAAACCGAGGCTTATCAAAGTAGTTGGAGTCAAAGGTCCCGATGAACTCGGGAATCGGGCAACATTACATCAACTTGAGAGTAATGAAATGGTCCTTGATTCCCACCCACTTGGTTTGACCACCCCAAACCCAAGTAAATGCAATGCAATGTGAATGCCACAAGCTCCAACATGTATCTAGCCCACCAAAGACGTAAAGCACAACATCAGCATTAATCAACGCAATCATGGACAAAATGTATAAATAACCAAGCATACAAGATACAAACATGATGCAACATGGACCTAACATTGAATCATAGGATTGAATGTGCTACAAAGCGTTAATGGAATAACAATGCAACAAACATGGAAGCAAGCAAATCAAGAGGGCTTAAAATGGCAAAAGGGGCAGGCCCCTCAACCCTTCTCAAAAATAGTGCCAAAAAGTGCTACAGACAATGATGGACAATCAACTCATGTTAACAAGCAAATTTATGTCCCAAAAGTTAAAGGCACAAAGGAGAACAAACTTACCCCACCAACATGACCTCTCATGGCAATGAATCCAAAAACAAGTAAAAAACAGAGTTTTTTTCATGCAAAATAGGACCCCAATAAACCCTAATATGGCAGCTATAAAGTATCCCATGAAACAAATGCGCAAGGCTCAACTCTAGCATAAGAGGAACACACCCTCAACGGTATGAAAGGGCCCATCAGTGCACACATAACAATGCTATGATTCTTGGCTAAAATGTGGTCCTTAGAATTGATGTTAAATCAATGCGGATAATCACAAACATACATGTAGAGGTCACATGACATCAATGCTTTTAAGCGATAAAATACAAAGCAACCCTAACTAAGCATTGTCAAGCATGACTAAATTGCGATTAACCAATAAAACCTTAAGCATGGAAAAACACACTAAGAACTTCATGGAACTAAACCAACTCTCACAAGAATCATGGCCTAATCATGAGATGGACTTCTAAGCAAAATAGAGCAATACAAAGCAAGTATTACAAGCATACAAGGAGACACAAGTTTGACCCAAAACAGGGGTTTACATATGTATGTAAAATGCCTAAAGAAATCTTAAATGAGGCAAGAAACAACAAGCACACATGCTATCCTTTGAGCCCAAAAAGCAAGGAAACAAAACCATAAAGGGAGAGGGGTGCCCCTCCCCTATGCAAGACTTCAAACCAACTTTTTAACACCAAAATTGAACTGGTTTTTAGTGATGAAAAGATCAAAATGTTGAAGTGAACAAACCTTATCAAGAGGCACCAAAATAGACCCAAACAAGGCCTATGAGGGTGAGTTTGCACTCAAACCACAAAATGACCTTAATGAAAGTGCTAGAGCAGGAAAATTTAAGCGCTTTTCATGTATACACAAGAGCTAAAACAGTAAACAAAATAGGTAGAAACAATGCAAGTTTGGGGAATAAAAAGGAAGATGCTCACCCTTGAAGAACCCTTGAAGAACAAATGGTCTAGCCTCCTTCTTGGATCAAAACCAGTCCAAAACTCAAGAAACAACTCCTCCAAGTTCCTCAATCTCGGAGTAAGGTGTAATGGTGGTGTAATGGTGCAAAAGTAAGGTAAAACCACACCTTTTGAGCCTAAAAAAACACACAAAGGAGGAAAGAGGGGGAGGTATAGAGATAATATGTATCTATATTGCTAAGGGCTGGTTTTTTGCTTCTGACTTTCTAACCTAGAACCAAAGAGAAAGCCCCTCTCTTATAGGACTCCCCTCTGCAAAAGCTTATTCAACAAGCTGGCTAGAGGAAATCCCTCCATACACGTGTATGGAGGGGAGAAGAGTTGGTGCCAGCTATCACAGCTGGCACAAAATATCTCCATAAAGTGAGAACAGTGGTCGGCTGCCCAAAAATGCTATTTCGGCAAAAACAGTGCCGACCGGCAACAACAATGCCGACCGGCATTAAAATGTGCCGACCGGCAAACAAAAGTGCCGATGGCAGAAAAACCAGCCGGTGGCCTCCAGCCACTGCCGGTGGTGTGTGGGGGTGCCTTACATGGCATTCCCTGCCTCTCAAAGGCAAATGCAAGTGTTTGGTGCAAAACCAGACACTAAACGGTTGAGTTCGGAGATTCTGAGACGGGCACGCGAGCCGAGACCTCGGGAACTCCAAACGAACACAAACATGGATGATCACCGGGTGTTCAAACGGTGACGTCCAAGTCTTGAGGACGGTCAAAATGGGGTGTCTACACCAGGTGTAATCCCATTTTGAAGGCGGTGATGGCCATGGAGTCATTGCAAGCGTCATCAACAAGATTAAAGCATTCCCAATATCGCGCTGAATATGCCTCTTAGTGTTTCCCTGGCAGGATTTGCATTGCCTAAAGAGAGTCGGCTTACTTTGGCTGGAGTTCGTTGGTGATAGAATCTGGCCCTGAAGGATTTCTGTAGTTGGTGGAGAGTTTTGATCGAAGCCAGCTCCAGCTTATAATAGCACCGGACCGCCAATGGTCACAAGTTGCTGGGAAAATTTCGGCACATGAGGCCTCGTCGTCTGCATGAAAATGTCATGGCCTGCTTGTAGTGGCGGATGTGGTCGGTGGGGTCTTAACTTGTCGTCGTACCAAGGTGAACGACGGTGCTTTGAATTTCTTTGGGTAGTGCAGCCTTTGCAATCCGTCGTACGAAGGGATTGTGTGTGGTCTTCGTCTGAACTGTTCCTTCTTCGCTTGTGCATTGTACGGGGACTTTCTTCGAAGAAACTAGTGGTTTCATGTCGTCCCTTCTTCCTGGGCTCCGGGGATAATGAGTCGGAGTCGCTATCAGTGTCTTGTTGTGCTCGAGGTTGTCGAGCACCTACCTTCGAAGATCGTTTCGGATTTAGGCGCTCAGCTTGCTTGACTTCGCCATTTCCAAGGCCAAATCTTCACGAAGGCGTTCATTCTCAGCGATCATGTTCTCTAACCTCTGTTCATTTTGCTTTGCTTGTTCCATGATCGCCTGCATTGTCTTGTGCTCCGAAGTCGAGGTTGAGGCAAAATTCAAGCACGTCGTGCGGCGATAGTCTCTGTTCCAAGCAAGTTTGTTGAGTGGTTTCATCTTGAGGTATAGCGTCGACAGTGACTGTCGGAGGATCTTTCGTCACGCTCGCCATGGATGTGCTTGAGTATCCCACAGACGGCGCCAATTGTGGAGAAGTGGTTTGGAAATACTCTTCTAATCTTGGGGAACGCTCGTGATCCTCTTCTAGTCACCTGAAAAGAAATAAACACTCCGGTCGGGGGGCGCCGAAATTAGCACTCCGACGGACAAGTCAGTACCCACACTCAAGAATGCTTGTATTCTAAGTTAAGCACAAAATTCTCACATACCTTTCTCAGTCTGTTGTTCCTTCATTTATACTTGTTTTCTGGGTTTCGTGACCAGGCCCATTTGTCACTCATATCCTCTTATTTATTCGGCCTCCACAGTTCAGTATTTATTCGGCCTATCTATTATATTCGGCATCCTTATCGTGCAGGGTAGAGTCGTGTAATATCTATCTTCTAGAGTACGCTTTTGATTATTCCAATTAACCGCTCCCACACGCATGTTGAGAATGTGATTTCAAATATGTCCAAATAGCAATGTAACAGCTTCAAGTAGTGGGTCACATAACTAATGATTATCCAAATCGAATTACCATGTGTTGTATTTCAATATTGAAAGGTAATGTCATCATCTTAATTTATGTTGTATGTCGTATCATATTTTCTAATATAAAAATGTGTTATAAACATTTATATTTTATGAGTAAAATGATGTAAATGTAAACATAACAATTGACATAGTTGTAGTTTATGTAGATAGTGATTCAAGAGTTGTCAATTGACATAGTGTCACCAACAACGTGAAATTTCAAAACAAATACATTAAGCCTCACATTTTCCATATAATGATGCTAATCTCCCTTTTAGTAAAGTTAAATAGACCAAAACTAATGCAAATATTGTGGTAAATACAAAAATAAATACCGTAAAATATACAATTTGTTTAAAAAGGATGACATTTAGCTTGCCTGGATAAGTTTTTCAAAAAATACTTTTCAAAAAATTCTACTTTCTTGGTTTTCCGTTACTTTTTGTTTTTATTGATTTTTTTATATTTAAAGCAATTTTTTTTATCTTTTAAAACATAACTAACATAAATATACCTAAAAAGTAAAAAAAATTGTGAAAAAAAAAAAATTTAAAATTCACTAAATACCAAAAATAATTTTAAAAAAAATACGAAAATTCAGTACATTTTTGTATTTTTATGTATTTTTTAATTTTTTAAATATTTTTTCACAATTTTTTTACTTTTAGATATATCTAAGTAAAGGTGCATCTAAAAAAGTAAAAAATAAAATAAAATTTTAAAAATATTCACTAAAAACAAAAAAAAACATGAAAATAAAAAAACTCAGTTTTCAAAAACTTAAATCCAAAAAACTCAAAACAAACACGCTGATTAATATTATTTTTCATCCATATAACTAAAAAAATTATTGATGAAAATTAAGTATTATTCAATAAAAAAACAAAAAGGATGAAAATAACTACCGGTGATATAGCAATTTTTTTAATTCTTGCATCCAGACATTAATCCCTATTCTGGGTTAAATATGTTATTTTTCAAAGCCAAACTGCTCTTTAATGATTCTAGTGTAGTCCCAAAGATGACAAATCAGCTTATTGTTTATTCATCGGTTTCATTTACAGTCCTAAAATAGCACTTAAATTGTCTCTTTTAATGCTTCATATTGTTCTCTAGTGTTTAATTGCTAGCTGGTGAGGAGAACCATATATATTCCTTGCAGGGCTCACATTTGTTGATGAGTGGGGAGCAAATAATAAACTGTTGAATTTCAATTTTAAATGTTATTTTAGAATGGGTTTTGCATTGTGAAAATTGGAAATCACATTTTCAAAATGAGTTTAATTGAAATTGCATGTTGAAAAACTTCAACACTACCGCGTCAGCGGAAACAAAAGACTGTCAACTTGAAATCGCATTTTCAAAATGCGAGTTTATATTGAAATTGGATGTTGAAAATGCAATTTCAACTATTTGAAATTGCATTTTAAATATGCAATTTCAACTTGCTACATCAACGAATCATTGTCCATGTAGACTTGAAATTGCATGTTCAAAATGCGATTTCCATTTGAAAAGTGCATGTTAAAAATGCGATTTCGAAAGTGAGTTAATTTTCCAAATTGTTTGAAAAGTGAGTTAATTCTCTTTCAACAAGCTTGCTTAGAGGGAGATCCCTGGTGTCAGCCAGCCAGAGGGGAACAGAGTTGGTGCCAGCTATCACAGCTGGCAGAAAATATCTCCATAAAGTGGATGAACAGTGGTCGGCTGCCCAAAAATGCTATTTCGGCAAAAAACAGTGCCGACCGGCAACAAACTATGCCGACCGGCATTAAAATGTGCCGACCGGCAAACAAAAGTGCCGATGGCAGAAAAAGACCAGCCGGTGGCCTCCAGCCACTGCCGGTGGTGTGTGGGGATGCCTTACATGGCATTCCCTGCCTCTCAAAGGCAAGATGCAAGTGTTTGGTGCAAAACCAGACACTAAACGGTTGAGTTCGGAGATTCTGAGACAGGGCACGCGAGCCGAGACCTCCGGGAACTCCAAACGAACACAAACATGGATGATCACCGGGTGTTCAAACGGTGACGTCCAAGTCTTGAGGACGGTCAAAAATGGGGTGTCTACACCAGGTGTAATCCCATTTTGAAGGCGGTGATGGCCATGGAGTCATTGCAAGCGTCATCAACAAGATTAAAGCATTCCCAATATCGCGCTGAATATGCTCTTAGTGTTTCTCCTGGCAGGATTTGCATTGCCTAAAGAGAGTCGGCTTACTTTGGCTGGAGTTCGTTGGTGATGAATCTGGCCCTGAAGGATTTCTGTAGTTGGTGGAAGGTTTTGATCGAAGCCAGCTCCAGCTTATAATAGCACCGGACCGCCAATGGTCACAAGTTGCTGGGAAATATTCGGCACATGAGGGCCTCGTCGTCTGCATGAAATGTCATGGCCTGCTTGTAGTGGCGGATGTGGTCGGTGGGGTCTTAACTTGTCGTCGTACAAGGTGAACGACGGTGCTTTGAATTTCTTGGGTAGTGCAGCCTTTGCAATCCGTCGTACGAAGGGATTGTGTTGGTCTTCGTCTGAACTGTTCCTTCTTCGCTTGTGCATTGTACGGGGACTTTCTTCGGAAGAACTAGTGGTTTCATGTCGTCCCTTCTTCCTGGGCTCCGGGGATAATGAGTCGGAGTCGCTATCAGTGTCTTGTTGTGCTCGAGGTTGTCGAGCACCTACCTTCGAAGATCGTTTCGGATTTAGGCGCTCAGCTTGCTTGGACTTCGCCATTTCCAAGGCCAAATCTTCACGAAGGCGTTCATTCTCAGCGATCATGTTCTCTAACCTCTGTTCATTTTGCTTTGCTTGTTCCATGATCGCCTGCATTGTCTTGTGCTCCGAAGTCGAGGGTGAGGCAAAATTCAAGGCACGTCGTGCGGCGATAGTCTCTGTTCCAAGCAAGTTTGTTGAGTGGTTTCATCTTGAGGTATAGCGTCGACAGTGACTGTCGGAGGATCTTTCGTCACGCTCGCCATGGATGTGCTTGAGTATTCCCACAGACGGCGCCAATTGTGGAGAAGTGGTTTGGAAATACTCTTCTAATCTTGGGGAACGCTCGTGATCCTCTTCTAGTCACCTGAAAAGAAATAAACACTCCGGTCGGGGGCGCCGAAATTAGCACTCCGACGGACAAGTCAGTACCCACACTCAAGAATGCTTGTATTCTAAGTTAAGCACAAAAATTCTCACATACCTTTCTCAGTCTGTTGTTCCTTCATTTATACTTGTTTTCTGGGTTTCGTGACCAGGCCCATTTGTCACTCATTATCCTCTTATTTATTCGGCTCCACAGTTCAGTATTTATTCGGCCTATCTATTATATTCGGCATCCTTATCGTGCAGGGTAGAGTCGTGTAATATCTATCTTCTAGAGTACGCTTTTGATTATTCCAATTAACCGGCTCCCACACGCATGTTGAGAATGTGATTTCAAAATATGTCCAAATAGCAATGTAACAGCTTCAAGTAGTGGGTCACATAACTAATGATTATCCAAATCGAATTTACCATGTGTTGTATTTCAATATTGAAAGTAATGTCATCAATCTTAAGTTATGTTGTATGTCGTATCATATTTCTTAATATAAAAATGTGTTATAACATTTATATTTTTATGAGTAAAATGATGTAAATGATAAACATTACAATTGACATAGTTGTAGTTTTATGTAGATAGTTGATTCAAAGAGTTGTCAATTGACATAGTTGTCACCAACAACGTGAAATTTCAAAACAAATACATTAAGCCTCACATTTTCCATATAATGATGCTAATCTCCCTTTTAGTAAAGTTAAATAGACCAAAACTAATGCAAATATTGTGTAAATACAAAATAAATACCGTAAAATATACAATTTTGTTTAAAAAGGATGACATTTAGCTTGCCTGGATAAGTTTTTCAAAAAATACTTTTCAAAAAATTCTACTTTCTTGTTTTCCGTATCTTTTTGTTTTTATTGATTTTTTTTAATATTTTAAGCAATTTTTTTTACTTTTTAAACATAACTAACATAAATATACCTAAAAAGTAAAAAAATTGTGAAAAAAAAAAAAATTTAAAATTCACTAAATACCAAAAATATTTTTAAAAAAAATACGAAAATTCAGTACATTTTTTGTATTTTTATGTATTTTTTAATTTTTTAAAATATTTTTTCACAATTTTTTTACTTTTTAGATATATCTAAGTAAGGTGCATCTAAAAAAGTAAAAAATAAAATAAAATTTTAAAAATATTCACTAAAAACAAAAAAAACATGAAAATAAAAAAACTCAGTTTTCAAAAACTTAATCCAAAAAACTCAAAACAAACACGCTGATTAATATTATTTTTTCATCCATATAACTAAAAAAATTATTGATGAAAATTAAGTATTATTCAATAAAAAAACAAAAGGATGAAAATTAACTACCGGTGATATAGCACATTTTTTAATTCTTGCATCCAGACATTAATCCCTATTCTGGGTTAAATATGTTATTTTTCAAGCCAAACTGCTCTTTAATGATTCTAGTGTAGTCCCAAAGATGACAAATCAGCTTATTGTTATTCATCGGTTTCATTTACAGTCCTAAAATAGCACTTAAATTGTCTTTTTAATGCTTCATATTGTTCTCTAGTGTTTAATTGCTAGCTGGTGAGGAGAACCATATTATTCCTTGCAGGGCTCACATTTGTTGATGAGTGGGGAGCAAATAATAAACTGTTGAATTTCAATTTTAAATGTTATTTTTAGAATGGGTTTTGCAATTGTGAAAATTTGAAATCACATTTTCAAAATGAGTTTATATTGAAATTGCATGTTGAAAACTTCAACCTACCGCGTCAGCGGAACAAAAGACTGTCAACTTGAAATCGCATTTTCAAAATGCGAGTTATATTGAAATTGGATGTTGAAAATGCAATTTCAACTATTTGAAATTGCATTTTAAATATGCAATTTCAACTTGCTACATCAACGAATCATTGTCCATGTAGACTTGAAATTGCATGTTCAAAATGCGATTTCCATTTGAAAGTGCATGTTTAAAATGCGATTTCGAAAGTGAGTTAATTTTCCAAATTGTTTGAAAAGTGAGTTAATTCTCTAAATTGTCTTTTTTTTTTAGAATATTAAAAATAAAAAAAAATAAAAAAAAACCCTCCAAAAACCACATGCATTGTCCTTTGAGCTCATCTTGGTAGTTTGGTAAGATTGAGTGATTAATTAACAAATTTGGAGGCAACAAGTTTGGTTTAGAATTCAACATGACTAAATGTGTGTCCTTGTTACAGTCAATCAAGTTTTTATAGGTTTGGTATACTAATCAGGCCACCTTTATAGCCTCCACGGACCCTTAAAAAATGTGTATTATATGCCTGTTATACTTTAAAGTATTATTATTCTGTGAAAAAATTAAATATCTCAAATAATATATATCATATTTAACAATTTATTTGTAATCTGTAATATTGAGTGGTGATGGGTCTACTATAATCAAATCAAAGTGGATCACTCTTGATTACCAATCAAAATGATGTTTGATTATACTCTAAATTAATAGATTTAGTTATGACTAAACTAAACGTAATATTGGAGTAATTATCCTACCGTATGAGAATTTTACGCGTTATTTTGGTTTATATACTTCAATTAGCTTGATTTTCATTTTAAATTTATGATTTTATCTTAATTTAGGTCTAGTTTGGGAAGACTAAGGCCTCGTTTGGGAACAGGCTAATTTAGTAACTTTTTGGCTATTTGGCTAAAAAGGTAAGTAAAAAAAATTTATATGTTTGGGATGATTTTTTGGCTAATTACGAAAAGATGTGCAAAAAGTAGAGAGAAAAGAGAATCTTTGACTTTTTTGTATGGGTTGTTGGCTTTTTGACTAATTTAGTAACTTTTTGACTAATTAGCTAAAATAGCCTCTTGCCAAACGAGGCCTAAATAAGTGTACTTTTTGACTTTTTATGAAATATGGATTGGGTTTGGGTTGGGTTTGAAGTGATGTGTTAGAGAGGTGATGTGACTTAAATAAGATGATGTGACTTAAATAGGATAGTGACTTTTTGACTTTTTATCTTTTTTCAATCATGCCAAACTTAGCCTTAATCTAATTAATTATGACTATTAACACTTTTTTATACCCAAAAAAAAAAAAAAAAAACGCATATAAGTGGGCATGTGAAATGCTTTTAAGGACACAACTATAAATTTATTCAATTCTATGAATTAATTTCAATTAATTCAGTGATCATTTTCTACCAAAAACGTTAATGGCATCATCAATTGAATTAATACAAAATCTAAAATTAAAAGTCAAAATTGAATCAATTAATAGTATAAGAATCAAAATGACACCAAAAAAAAATATGTATATATAAGAACTACTAATATAATTTGTCCAATTATAAAATATCATTAGATGGGTACACAAGTACATGATGTTTCAGACGTACTAAATGATTTTTAGGCTAAGTTTGACAACTCTCAAAAAAAAGAGAAAAAGTCAAAACATTACATAAAAAGTAAAAAAGACATTACTATTTATAAATAAAAAATATTAAAAAAATATTTTATATTATATATTTATAATACAAATTGAACGGTGGAGTGACAACCCTCCTTGTCAAACCAAGCCATTAAGCACTTGTATTGGGGCAAAAAAATAATTCTATAGGTAAAGTTATAAAATTTGTAGCAAAATTGAGCCCTTTGGGGTCCACTAAGGGTTACTTTTTGATAATCCAAACCGATGATTGCGTAGAACTCGTCGAGTAATATATGGCTGTAAAAAATCACATTGATCGGATATCGTTAACTATATGATCAAATCAGTTTTGTATAAACAAAATGGATGGTGTGAAAGTTAACTATCGAAAAAAACTAATCGGATCATATAGCTATCGATAGCCGATCAAAGTGATTTTTTACAAGCATATAATACTCGACGATTTGTACATATTGCACGGTTCGGATTATCAAAACCGAACCCTTAGTGGCCCCACAAACCGACCATCATTGTCGAAAAGTTATTTGCCCCGAAGGAGGCAATTATTTCTATGGAGACATCCTAGACAGCCGTAGGAGAGCCCTACGGTCCATCACCTTTCTTCTACTATACACTTTATTATTACACATCTTTTTTATAAAAAGTCAAAAAATTAACTCAAATATTCATATTTTTTTCCCAATTTTTTAGTCTAAAAAGATAAAAAGTATACTTAATAATATTGAGATTATATACCTCAAAATGATATGGTCATATTTCGGAACATAGATGCATAGCATGCATCCTAAAAAAAAGATATTGGTCATGTTTGATTTGATTTTCTGAAAGTATATTCTGTTTTTATTTTTTTATAGTAAAAACTAGTTTGATAAAAATAAATATTAAATATATATTTTAAATTTTAAAAAATTATTTATACCCTTAACAAATATAAAATTATATAAAAATAATAAGTACTTTTGATTTTTTTAAAATAATTTTTAATTTTTTTAAAAAAAAAAATCTGAAATAAATTTCTTAAAATCAAACCATGACAATATTATTCGTAGGAGAATATTAATCCATGTTGTCGTGTTGACACTACACTAGCAAATCTCATCATGTGATGAAGCTAGCAAAGAATTAGTTAGAGTTTGTTTTAGGTAAAACGTGGGCACAACTTATGTAGCAAACTTTTAATTTTAATGTTTATTTGGACAGAAAATATTTTTGTATGTTTTTTATTATTTAGTACAATAAAAAATAAAAGTTAACAAAAAATATTTTTTACGATTAATAGAAAATAAGATTATTTAGATAAATAAATATTTTTCACTTTTACAAGACAGAAAATAAATTTCGAAACAAAATTTTCTTAGTGCCATTACTACCATCACCTCCACTACCACCGTAGCCACAACCACCATCACCACCGCCCTACAGCCACTACTGCCGCCGCTGCCGCACTACTACCGCCACCACAGTCCCAACACCTCCACTTTTACCTCTACCTTATCGCCGTCACTACCACTGCCATTAATGCAACTATTATTACATTAATTTCAATAACGCAACCAAACATAAGAAAATGCTTTCATAATATAAAATAAAAGTTAACGGAAATTTTTTTCTATATTTAATGGAAAACAAGTCTATTTTGGTGAAAAGTACTTTTCACTTTTAAAAGATGGAAAATGTTTTTCCATACAAAATTTTCTCAGTGCCACTACATTACTATCACTACCATCATCTCCACCATTACCATGGCCACAACCACCATCGCCACCACCACCCCCAACACCTCCACTTTTACCTTTACCATATTGTTGCCACTACTGCAACCATTATTACATTAATTTCAATAACCCAACCAAACATAAGGAAACGTTTTCTATAAAAACATTTTCTAGAAAAAGTTTTCTATAGAAAAAAAATTTCAAATTTTTTTTTTCAAAAAATATTTTTTGCTAAAACAAACAGAGCATTAATCAGCTTTATTTATTATTTATTTTTATTTTTATTTTGAAATTTCAAACCTTCCCAAATAATTGGAGATCTAAAGAAGGCTAGCTAACTTAGATCCAAGAAATTTGGCTTCAACCATAACTTGGCTTTGAAAATAAGTAACAATGAACCAACTTCCATATATTGGGTTTTCTAATGGATAGATTCGATTTACACAACAAATGTCATGTAATATTTAAAAATAATAATACAAATTTTGAGTCTCATTTTTATTTTTTAGGTATAAGTATGTATGTTATTTGTTGCGTGAATTTATGTAGGAGATATTGGCTTCCAACAATTAACCTCTTACCAAAAAAATATATAAAAAAATAAAAAAATAAATCATGTATAAGATCAAAAATATTAATAAAATTTAGATAAAATTGTTAAAAAATTCAAGGTAGGGAAGATATAAGGTATTAGGTTCAATGCATATTTTTTGTTAGTGAGAAGTCTACTATTTGTGAAATAGTTTGGTGAGAAGTCCTTTCGTTGATTTTAGAGGACATTTTGTTTCTTATTTTATTCTTAATTTATCTATTGACTTTTGTTTAATCTGTTGACTTTTTGTTAATTATCTATTCAAATTTATATTTATCTATTCAATTTTTTTTTCTATTAGTTCAATTTTTTTGACCATCTATTCAATTTTGTCCCATTATCTGTTCAAATTTTTGTTATTTGCCCAAATTTCTCTTTACCAAGGTGATCATCTGTTCAATTTTTTAACTATTTGTTGAATTTTTTTATCTGTTGAATTTAACGTATTTTTTCTCTTTGTTCAAATTAACACTAGTTTCAAACTTTATCTCTATTTATTTCTCTCTCCACCTCTTTTTGACCAAGTCAATTTTTCCTATCTGTTCATTTCTTATCTATGCAAATTACATATATACATTCATACATACCTATCTGTCAATGTTATTTTGAACAAATCTCAACCATTTTTAAACAATTCTGAGCCCACTATCTGTTCATATATTTCTCACTTTTTTCTCTTTCTTGTTCTTTCTCTCTTATCTTTTGAAATCTTTTTTTGAACAGATCTGTTACAAATCTATTCAACAAGAAGTTTTTTTTTATCTGTTCCCTAATTGAAGAACACAAGACCAAATTGAACACAAGCTCAGATGTTACAGTGCTTCATATGCATCATTATCATCTTGTCAAGTGTTTCAAAAGATGTGAGAGAGAGAGAGAAAGAGAAAGAGAGGGGGCAAAGAGACAACCATCCCAAGAGCTCATCTCACAACCTTTCTTCTTTATCTTTCATCCCCAAGTTGCGGTAGCACTCCGCTAACAACCACCATTCCTTCCCCTCCAAACCTTCTATCTCCGGCGACTCAAACCCACTACCACTACCACCACCACCACCCAAACCCTCCTCAAACCCCACTAACAACAACCCTACCCTAAAACTCATCCCAAACTCTAACCCAAACAAGTCCAAACCCAGTACGCCCCCTCTTGGAGCTTCATTGTCATTTCCAGACGATATCAGACCTCCACCACCGCCGGCGCATAGGTTTCATATGCTCAAAGAAAAGACGGTCGTTCTCGCTGACCAAACTATCCAATCGTACTTTGCTCTACCCCTTGATTACCAAGATTTCACTTCGGCAATGAATCTAGAATCAAAATTGGCCGGTCCAGATCGGGTTTCGATACACACAGAGAGAGAGAGAGAGCACCAAACCTATAAGTTACTGTGGAGGCCGAATAATTATATACTAAGGAAAGCCAAATTTTTTTGAAGAAAAATCAGGACAAAGATGATTCGGCTTTGACCAAAGGGGTCTTGAAGCCAAATATGTAAATCGGCCATACAAGGAGCCAAGTAGGAATTGGCATATGACAGAAAGGCCGTTAAGCAATCATGCACTGGAATAAGAGTGGGCCCGACCCTTGAGACCAGACACTAGTATAAATAAGATAAACATCAACCGAAGAAAGGTATGTGAGAATATATTAAATAACTTGAGATAGAAGCAAACTAGAGAGCATATACTAACTTGTCCGTTGGAGTGCTAATTCTGGCACCCCTGACCGGAGTGTTCATCATTTTTCAAGTGGCAATCAGAGGATCAAGAACATCCTATAGGATCATAGAGTATTTCGAAACCACTTCTCCACAATTGGCGCCGTCTGTGGGAAAACTCAAGCATATCCATGGCGGACGTAACAGATGATCTTCCTATAATCACTAACGACATTACGCCAAGAAATGACATCACTCCAAGAAACATGCTTGGACCGAAGAATATCACCACACGGTGAGCCTTGAACTTTGGCTCAGTAGCCCAGACCTCACCATCAACATCAGTGCATGAGACAATGCAGACGATTATAAATCAAGTAAAGCAAAATGAACAGCGGTTGGAGAACACGATGGCTGAGAACAAGCGTCTGTGCCAGGAATTGGCCCTAGAGGTAGCAAAATCCCAACAGGCCGCATGTCAAGACCGGGGTTGACCTTCGAGAAAGAAGGATGGTCGACAACGCCAACTTCAGAAACACGATAATGATAGTGATTCTGACTCACCATCCCTGAAACCCAGAAAGAAAGGACGAGTTGATATATCCTATACATCTGAAGGAAGTCCGTATGTACGGCATAAGCGAGAGAGAAGAAGTAATGATTTGGATAAAGAAGATAAGCATGACCCTTTTGTGCGACGAATTGCAAGGGCAGTGCTACTCAAGAAGTTCAAAGCACCATCATTCACCCTGTACGACAGAAAATTGGACCCCACTGATCATATTCGTCATTATAAATAGGTGATGACACTTCATGCTGACGATGAAGCCCTTATGTGTCGAATATTTCCGAGCAATCTAGGACCACTGGCCGTCAGATGGTACTATAAACTGGAGCTGACATAGATTAAAAGCTTTCATCAGCTCCAAAGTTCTTCAGGGCAAGATTCATCACCAATGAAATCCATCCAAAACAAGTTGATTCGCTCTGGGTAATGCAAATCAAACTAGAAGAAACCCTTCGTGAATATTCAGCACTCTATTGGAAATGCTTCAATCTGGTAGACGATGCCTGCAATGACTCAATGGCCACCACCGCCTTTAAGATGGGATTACATCCTGATAGTCCCCTCTGCAGTTCATTGACCAGACGGCCCCCAAAAACAGCCTAGGCGTTAATAAAGAAAGTTGAAGAATATTGCAAAGTGGAAAACGATCCCCTGCAGGTCAAAGCCGGATAGAAAGCTGTTAAGACGGCTCCGCCTGGAATCATTCAGCTGATAAGTGTCGTGCCATCAAGCAACCCCGAACCGCGAAATTGGGCTAAACGAGACAAAATGCGTGACTCGCACCGATCAAATGATCAATGTTCACATTGATCGAATGAACAATATCAAGTGGACAGCAGACGCTTAGACAAAAAGTACACGGAGTTGGCAGAGCTAGTCAACAAGATTTTGTCGAAAGTTCAACACTTTCCGCTCTTTAAATGGCCGTCCAAAATGATTGGACCTCCTGATACTAGGAGAACAGACAAGCGATGTAAATACCACAAGGACCATGGTCATGACACCGACAGTTATGTGCTGAAGAACCACCTGGAGGAACTGGTACAAGACGGCCGACTGGTGTAGACGTCCCCGAACGCCCCGGGAGGATGAAGTCCCCCCTATTCTGTTCGTTTTGTGGGTCTACTACAGTTCAGGACTCTCAAATTGTCACGGTTCTTAATCTCAACCCAACCGCACACAGGTGAGATAGATAATGACTACTGATCCGAAGACTGTTGAACTGATGATCTGTGTCTGACTGGCCTTTTACTCTGCCTCTGGCAAAGGAACACTGATTGCCCTTGAACTGAATCTTTGATCTGACAAAGTCTATCAGCACAAGTCCGATGAACCTCGGGGGATATCGGAGCCTTCTGAAGCTATGGTTCCAGGACTACCTAGCAAAAGGGAAAACAGAGAGCATCTCAGCCTGATTTCACTATAACCCATATGAGCAAAGCTAAATGACTGGCCCCGACAGAATTCTGCCCAAAATTCTGCCTGTAAACTGATACCCTCAGGTAAAACTGATTCCCCAAATACTGATAGTGATGCCCGCAGGCCTGTTACTCAGACTTACAAACTGTTATGCGCATTCCCTGTAGAGATACACTCTAAAAGCACATAGCAAACGAATGAGAGCCAAGGCACCCCTATGTTGGGGTAGGGTTTCCCTGTCCTATTTTGTTAGGAGCTAGGGTTTCACTACGCACGCAGCGGTTTCAAACAACCTATAATCGGGTAAGCAACCTGTCCTAGCTTGGAATGGTCACTATGGATTCCGAATATGCACTAGGTCGAATGGTCAAAAAGGTGCCCCGGTAAAAACCGGGGTTTGTGTTCCCATACTGTCAGAGCCCATAATCGGTCAGCCTTATGGTCATGCCTTGATAAGACAAGCCTCCGGCAAACCGTTCAGGAATGGCAGATGGCAAACACTGTGTTCCTAGGCGCACCAATGCACATGCAATGCAAAGAAACACATAAGTGAAATCAAAACAGGATATCACGAGTTCGAGTCAAACTCTCTAAAAATCCCCAGCAGAGTCGCCAGAAACTGTAGACAGCGCCCGGGAGGAATGAAGTCCCCCCCCCCCCGGTTCTGTTCGTTTTGTAGGTCTACTATAGTTCAGGACTCTCAAATTGTCACTGTTCTTAATCTGAACCAAAGAATCCAAATCCGGCAAATCGTTTTGAGAAAAACAAAATTTTTAGAAAAGAAGTGCCAAACATGGACTGCTTTGCTAGATACAGAGTCGCCACCTAAAATATTTTTATGGGGAAATTTAGGAAACCCTGACTCGGTGCCAAAGGCCACGTGTCCGTCATCACCAAAGTTACCTCGGCTCGGGAGATTGGGTACGATTGGGGAAGGTCAGCTATGAGCACCCCCTCTCGCCCGATCCGAAGATCGGCCTCTACTAACCATGATATCCGTTTTTGAAAACGTCATGTGTTCTATTCCGGTTATTAGCCTAGATTTACTATGTTATGCCGCACAGCAACAAGGACCAAAACCTAAAGCATGTTAAACATTGCATATCCGTTTGTTTGGAAAACGCTTTGGAATTTGCTACTCACAAGTAGGCTAAAATACGGATTTCAACGAGTTATCCCAACTCAAACAATCCAACCTTCACCCATAGGCATTCAAGCAATTCATCAAGTAAGCATCTAGCATCATGGTAATCATGCTATCATGTTAACATTCTCACTCATGTGAGATGCTAAAGCATAAAGAGCTCACCTAGTACTCCGTGCCAAAACAAGAGCATGTTAGCAATCATGCATGATCCAAGTCCATGTTTAAATGCCTAATACAACGCATACGGAATGTCACAAGATTAGGCTCGGCTAGTCTATAAATGACATGTAAAAATGCACAAGTAGCATGTATCCAAGTTAGATTTGAAATACTTATGCAGTTAGTATGATGCGCCGAGCCTGGTGCATGCAAGACTAATGAATGATGCACGCATGCATAGCATAAGATATGCTAAAGTAAACATGTCCTAATACTAACCATCAAACCAGGTAAGTAAAAGGAGGAAAGAAGTGGGGGTTGGAAGATATGCACACACGCACCCACACTTATTACAAATTCACCTTCGCTCGGAGGGACCAAAAGAATAATATAAATTAATTAGCCTACAAGCTAATTAATTATTACAGACCACCTAATTAATTAAGCAAATTAACTAAGCTAAGGAAGCAGCAAAGGCCTCGGGAAGAGGATCCAATGCGCGCGTGCTCGGATTTGCTCGGAAATCCAATGCCATGCTCAAGTTTTCCTCTGCTTTGACTGTTCTGCTTCTCTAAAAATTGCACAACTCCCAAGGTTGCTTCTCTGAGTGTTGTAGAACACCACCAGCTGAGTGGGATCATCACCAGCCATTTTGAAGTGGTCATCGACCATCAATTGGTTATACTCTCGGCCAAACACTCTTTGCCGGTCGGCACTCAACACTGCCGGCCAGCCAAATCTTCCTGCAAAAACTGGTTTGACAGCAGCAGAGGGCAAGCAAGGCATGGCAATGTATTTCAAGCAAATGTATGCACCAACATATCCCCTATCATGTTTATGACTCAAAGGGACACGGTTCTCGATTCTCGGACCATCAATCGCGCATTTCAATGCATGATGGCCCAAGAAACCAAGTATGCATTTTGATTTTAAATGAAATGCAATGCAAATAAGCAAACAAAGAGGCTTTCAACCTCTATCATGGCTTGATCAAGAGGTGAAAGATGCATGCAAATGCAATGCAACCTAAGTATGTTAACTAGGCATGCAACATGAGCATATGGGAAGTATGCAAGGCATATAACAAGCATGCAAGTTAAATGAGCATACAAGGCACAATGTTAACACACAAGCATGCAAAACATATGGTATGTTAAGCAACCAAAACAAGGAGGAGAATACGTGCCAAATGCAACATCATTTCAACATGCAACAACATGTCATAAGCTAAGCATGCCACAACATGCCAAATGGTGGACTTAAACCAAATTAGGCAGCCCTTAAACAAGCCTAAAACAGTGGCCAACATGCTCAAGAATGGAAGCCAAAACACATACAAATAGGCATGCATGTAAGGTCCAACACTTAGGCTCATAGAGACAAATTTTAAGCACACTTAAAAGAGGAACAACATGGGCATATGGCATGCAATGTAAGCTCTGAAAATCATGTTAATGATGGTGCCAAAACAAGTAAACAAGGTAAGCATGGCATGCAACAATGGTCCAAGTACTTAAGGCAAGCTAAGGAGGTATTGAACTACCCTTAGCAAAACCAAACATGGCATGAATTAAATGATCAAAACAGAGTTTTAGCATGCTAAAGCAAAGCCAAAAGACCACTTAGATGGCATCTAAATGACTTACACATGGAACCATACACAATGACCAAACATGGAGCATAGGACACAACCTCTTGGAGCATCAAAGGGGCCATGAAATGCAAGCATACAAGCATGTTATAAGGACTGAGATAACATGGTAAGTGGTTCCAAACCACTGAAACAATGCAAGTAATGCATGCTAGAGAGGCCAAAGCTTAAGGCATTCAAGAGGGATTGCATGGTAGCTATACAAAGCAAGACATGAATGACTAAACGACCTAAAATAGTCCCTTAACACATCAAAATATGCATGTAAGCTTCACAAAGCTAAGCCTAAATCATGCTAGAACAAGGGTCTTCACCTAAAGCATGTTAAGGCAAAAATGTGGCATTACAAGACATGTATGCAAGTCATGCAAGGTGTGTCCAAACCGACTAAAAACAGAGCTATATTATGACATAATAAGCACAAAAGTCAGTTAAAGCATGGCCAACATACACTTAAACAAGATGCTTCCTCAAGAGGCAAAAATGGCCCTTTTCAAGGACAACAAGGATAGGGGGTGGCCCTCTCCTTCCTAGGACCTCAAGGCACCACCCTCACCTCTGAAATCCCTCAAGATTTCAGTGGTGAGGAGGCCCAAACACAATGGTCCCGGAGCTCAACCAAAATGGCACAAAACAAAGGCCAAACAAGCCTTAAGAGGGGTCAAACAACCCCAAATCTTAAAACACCCTTAACAAACTATTTAGAGCACTCAAAACCAGAACTTTTATATGTTATATGCTAAGCTCAAAAACAGATGCAAGATAAGCTAAAAAGCTTTGCAAAATTGGGGTAAATAGGGACAAAAGTCTTACCCTTGAAGCACAGCAGCAAACCAGCAACTTTTGGACCAAAAAAAGCTTCAAATCACCCCAAGAATCACCTCCAAGGACCTCAGCTCAATAAAGGGAGTAGAGAACTAGGTGTTTGTGTACAAAAGTGCAAAGAAAATGCACTTTTAAGCACAAATAAGCCCTAAACCTTAGAGAGAGAGGCAGAAAATGTAGAGAGAGAGAGAGAGATTTTTTGCTCCAAGTTGTCCCCCTTTCTTCCTCTTCTTTTTTGTATATCTCTCCTTTTGAGAGAGCTTGATTGATATAGATATATCAATCTGCAGCCCCCCCTCAGAAGTCCCACGTCCAGGCATGGGCTGGGGTATGGCCTGGAATGACAGCTGTCAGCTGTCTACAGAGATATCTGTTGAAAACCACATTTGGCCGGCCGGCTATCAAAGTGGTCGACCGGCAGTCAAATTGGCCGGCCGGCCATCACATTTGGCCGATTGAAAATCAAGGTGGCCGGTGGGGAGGAAACTTGGTCGACAGGCCATCCCCTTCCCTCAGGAACACATCCATAAGCTCTTGGTGCAAAACCAGACACAAAGTAGTCGAGCCAAGGGATTCTGAGACAAGACACGTAGCCGAGGCCTCTGGGAACTCAAGACGAACACAAACAAGGATGATCACCGAGTGTTCAAACTGTGACGTCGAAGTCTTGAGGACGGTTAAAAATGGGGTGTCTACAGCTGGCACAACATGTCTGAAAGAATAATCCATCGAATACGGTAGCCCTAAGGCTAGATTCACCTCTACTTGATATAATTCACATGATATACAGCCTGCCATCGTCAACTGAGATACAGACAATTCAAGCACAACCTAGCCTCCAAAGGCCGATCACACCAGCAAAACAGCCCCATGAAACTAGGAGGATCAGTTTCGACGACAACGACTTAGTTGGAGTAACTCTCCCACACGTCGATCCCCTTGTTATTGAGCTACGCATGAACAGATTCACCGTTGAACGTGTTCTGTATTACAAGACATTCGTCAAACTCGACTTCACGGACTCGGATTTGTTGCCGGCCGATTACTCATTATTCGGCTTCAACGCTAACCCTGAGTATCTATTGGGCAAGATCACATTACCAGTTCGGGCAGGAACCAGATCAGTAGATGTGGAATTTCTGGCCGTCAAACTTCTGTCACCATACAATCTCATCATGGGAAGAACTTGGTTACATACAATGCAAGCTGTTCTGAGCACCTACCATCAATTACTTTATTTTCGGACCGAGTATGGCATTGAACAAATTCGGGGTTCTTAAAAATCAGCGCAGGCATGCTACCTTGTTGTTGCTGCAAAGAGACCAAAGGAAATGGAAGTGAATTCAATTGAAGTACCAGATCGTCCTCAAATACATTGGGAAGATCCCTAGTGAAAAGGAAATTGAAGATTTGGATCGGATCGAAATTAATGGGAGTCCTAACAAGTTCTTCATGATCGACACTTCCCTGAACGAAGTTGACAGGCACGAGCTTATATCCTTCTTACTCGATAACCTCGACGTGTTTGCATGGACGCCATATGAGATGCTGGGGGTGGATCCATCTGTAGCCCAGCACTACTTGAATCCAAAATGTAAACCAGTCATTTAGAAAAGTCGCCGGTCAGCCACGGAGCATGCTTCTGCCGTTGTTGAGGAAGTTAACCGATTGCTTGATGCCGGGGCAATTCGCGAAGTTACCTACCCTAAATGGTTGTCCAATACGGTGGTTGTGAAGAAGAAGAATGGATCTTGGTGTGTGTGTGTGGATTTCACGGATTTAAACAAAACTTGTCCCAAGGATTCTTTTCCCCTCCCTAGAATAGACCAACTCGTAGATGCAACGGTACATCATCAACGTATGAGCTTTTTGGATGCCTACAGAGGCTATCACCAAATTGTCATGTGCCTAGAGGACTAAGAAAAGACTGCATTCCTCACCCCGAGAGGAACCTATTACTACAAGGTCATGCCTTTTGGGCTAAAAATGAAGGGGCAACTTACCAGAGACTAGTTACTGCCATGTTCAAGGAACAACTCGGCCACACCATAGAAGTATACATTGATGACATGGTGGTCAAATCCAAGGAAAAGAACCCCCATCTAGCTGACTTGGCAGAGACATTCGGCATTCTTCGAAAGTATAAAATGAAACTGAATACCTCAAAGTGTGCATTCAGTATAAGTTCTGGCAAATTCCTCGGCTACATTGTTAACCATCGCAAAATAGAGGCCAACCCGAGGCAAATCACGACAATTCTAAAACTCGGCTCTCCTTGGTCGGTCAAAGAGGTTCAAAAGCTAATGGGAATGGTCGTCGCCCTCAATAGGTTTATCAGCCGTTCTATAGATCGTTGCCAACAATTCTTTCATACACTTCGGCAAGGTAAAGCCTTTGAATGGACCCCCGAGTGCCAGGCCGATTTGGATGGTTTGAAAACTTACCTCCGATTAATACCACTCTTGGCAATCCCCTCGACAGGTGATCCACTCATTCTGTACGTGGCAGTATCTGATCGGGCGGTCAACACCGTACTTTTAAGGGAAGAACTCAGGAAACAGCGACCTATCTACTATGTAAGCAAAGCAATGGCTAACACCAAAACATCCTATCTACCAATGGAAAAGCTCATCCTTGCTTTCGTTATGGCTGCAAGAAAACTAATGCATTACTTTCAGGGGCATACCATAGGGGTACTAACGGATTATCCCCTCCAGTTAGCGCTCCGCAGTGCAGAAGCATCAAGGGGCATTTCGAAGTGGGCTTTGGAACTTGGCCAGTATGATATCTAGTTTCTGCCTAGAACTTCCATAAAGGGGTAGGTTCTCGTCAATTTTGTAGCCGAATTCACGGGATGCCTCACCGACTTCAAATCCGATCAAGTGCAACCTAAACCCAACTGGAGGATATATGTTGGAGACATTTGGCAGATGTACTGTGACAGGTCATCCAACCAACGTGGCAGTGGGGCAGGTATAGTAATCATGACCCCCGAAGGGGCAATAATCGAGCAAGCTATCAAACTGGGCTTCGATGCATCAAACAATGAGGCCAAATACGAAGCATTGTTAACCGGCCTATGGAATGCAATTAACCTTGGTGCACAGCGACTGCTTGTGTTCTGTGACTTAAAATTAGTCATCAACCAGTTGAAAGGGGAATATGCAGCTAAAAATGACCGCATGATAGCCTACATGAAAACGGCGAATTCTTTGCTCGCGAAATTCGACCATCATGAATTGAATCAAATAACCCGGGATAAGAACACACATGTGGATGCCCTGGTTTGCCTAGCCTCTGCTAGCGATTTAGAAATCAAACAGACAATCGAAATAGGATTCATATCTGAGTCGAACATTGCCTCTTCTGAACTAGTTCAGATTAACATCATTGAATCAGGTCCAAGTTGGATGGACCTCATTGCTGCATTCCTTTCCTCAGAGTAACTCCCAATGGATAAGAAAAAAGCCCACAAACTGTGAAATAAAGCCCTACGATACTACTTGGATCTGCATGGAAAGCTTTACAAAAAATCACTTTCCGGACCGTACTTAGAATGCGTCCATCCAAACAAAGTTGAGGAACTCTTGGCTGAAATACACGAAAGTAGCTGTGGCGCCCATTCTAGAGGATGCTCATTGGCCCATCTAACTGTAACACAAGGGTATTATTGGCCGACCATGCGAACAGATGCCGAGAGCTATGTCAAGAAATGCAAACCATGCCAGAAGTTTTTCCCTTGAACTCATCTACTTGCCAAGGAGTGAAGCTCTATCACTAGTCGTTGGTCGTTTGCTCAATAGGGACTTGATATCGTCAGACCGTTACCGCGGGCTCCAAGGAACAAGCAATTCCTGATTGTCGCAACAGATTATTTTACAAAATGGATCGAAGCAGAGGCGCTAACACGTATTTGAGAAGTCGATGTTAAGCGTTTCGTATGGAAAAACATCATATCCTGATTCGGTATACCAAGAGCCCTTGTCTCAGACAACGGTACCCAATTTGATTATGGCATCTACCGAGAATTATGCAACACGTATGGTATCAGGCCATACTTTCCTTCGCGTCCTATCCACAAAGCAATGGTCAAGCTGAGTCCTTCAATAAAATCATCCTAGACCGCATCAAGAAAAGATTGGAAAAAGCTAAAGGTAGATGGGTCGAAGAATTGCCCAGTGTGTTGTGGGCTCATCACACTACTCCAAGGCGATCCACTGGGGAGACGCCGTTCGCTTTGTGTTTTGGAACCCAGGAAATTCTCCCCTTGGAAATCGGCTTACCCACTCTGAAATCCAAGGTTTTTAACATAGGCCGTAATGACATGATGTTGGTCTTGGACTTGACTCTGATCAAAGAACACTGAGATCGTGCCTTAGCATGCATGGCACGATATTAGCAACAACTAGCTAAATCATACAATCAGCGTGTACAGTTATGTCATTATACACCGGAAGAACTGGTTCTCAAGAAAGTATTGCCTGCCACCAAGAATCTGGCACACGAAAAATCAGGCCCCAATTGGGACGACCCTTATCAGGTTGATTCAATCGCCAGAACAGGGGCGTATCGGCTCAAAGACATGGTTGGGAGAAGTTTGCCACGCCCATGGAATTCCACGCAGTTGCAAAAGTTTTATCATTAAGCCAACATGTACGGCATGCTAGCTTGCTTCGAATTTTCGCTGATGTATGAACTTTTGCTGATATGTATGTACTTGTAAATTCCCCAATCCAATTCCCTTTTTTATCCCAGTTTTGTCAATAATGATTTGATAATGAATAAAAGACTCCGGATTCGGAGCCCCATCTATGTTTGCCACATTTGGGCCGAATAAGCCTCCAAATTCGGAGCGCCCTTCATGGCTGTCACGATTGGCCAACACTAACAGACTTCGAATTCGGAACCCCATCCGTGGTTACCACATTTGGGACGAATAAGCCTCTGAATTTAGAGGCCTCTGAATTTAGAGCACTCTTCATGGATGTCACGATTGGCCAACACTCATACTCCAAATTCGGAGCCCCATCCGTGTTTGCCACGTTTGGGCTGAATAAGCCTCCGAATTCGGAGCGCCCTTCACGAATGTCACGATTGGCCAACACTAACAGACTTTAATTTAGAGCCCCATCCGTGGTTACCATGTTTGGGCCTAATAAGCCTCCGAATTCGGAGCACCCTTCCTGGATGTCACGATTGGCCAACACTAAGACTCCGAATTCGGAGCCCCATCTGTGTTTGCCAAGTTTGGATTGAATAAGCCTCCGAATTTGGAGAGCCGTTCGTGGTTGTCACGATGGGCCAACACTAAAAGACTCCGAATTCGGAGCCTCATCCGTAGTTGCCATGTATGGGCAGAATAAGCCTCCAAATTCGGAGTGCCCTCCGTGGATGTCATGATTGGCCAACACTAAGACTCCAAATTTAGAGCCCTATCCATGTTTGCCACATTTGGACCGAATAAGCCTCCGAATTCAGAGCGCCCTTCATGGATGTCACGATTGGCCAACACTAATAGACTCTGAATTCGGAGCCCCATCCGTGGTTGCCACGTTTGGGCCGAATAAGCCTCCGAATTCGGAGCGCCCTTCGTGGATGTCACGATGGGCCAACACTAAAAGACTCCGAATTTGGAGCCCCATCTGTGGTTGCCACATTTGGACCGAATAAGCCTCCGAATTCGGAGCGCCCTTCATGGATGTCACGATTGGCCAACACTAACAGACTCTGAATTCGGAGCCCCATCCATGGTTGCCACGTTTGGGCTGAATAAGCCTCTGAATTCGGAGCACCTTTCATGGATGTCATGATGGGCCAACACTAAAAGACTCTAAATTAGGAGCCCCATCCGTGGTTGCCACGTGCGGGCCGAATAAGCCTCCGAATTCGGAACGCCCTTTATAGATGTCATGATTGGCCAACACTAAGACTCTGAATTTAAAGCCCCATCCATGTTTGCCATGTTTGGGCTAAATAAGCCCCCGAATTCGGACCCCATCCGTGGTTACCACGTTTGGGCCAAAGAAGCCTCCGAATTCGGACCGCCCTTCGTGGATGTCACGATTGGCCAACACTATGACTCCGAATTCGGAGCCCCATCTGCGGTTGCCACATTTGGGCTGAATAAGCCTCTGAATTTGGAGCGCCCTTCGTGGATGTCACGATGGGCCAACACTAAAAGACTCTAAATTCGGAACCCCATCCGTGGTTACCACGTGTGGGCTGAATAAGCCTCCGAATTTGGAGTGCCCTTCGTGGATGTCATGATTGGCCAACACTAAGACTCCGAATTCTGAGCCCCATCCATGTTTCCCATGTTTGGGCCGAATAAACCTCCGAATTTGGAGCGTCCTTTGTGGATGTCACGATGAGCCAACACTAAAAGACTCCGAATTCGATGCCCCATCCGTGGTTGCCACGCTTGGGCCGAATAAGCCTCCAAATTCGGAGCGCCCTTCATGGATGTCACGATTGGCTAACAGGAAGACTCCGAATTCAGAGCCCTATCTGTCTTTGCCACATTTGGGCCGAATAAGCCTCCAAATTCAGAGCGCCCTTCATGGATGTCACGATTGGCCAACACTAACAGACTCCGAATTTGGAGCCCCATTCGTGGTTGCCACGTTTGGGCCGAATAAGCCTCTAAATTCGGAGCGCCCTTCGTGGATGTCACGATGGGCCAACACTAAAAGACTCCGATTTCGGAGCCCCATCCGTGGTTGCCACGTTTGGGCCGAATAAGCCTCTGAATTTGAAACGCCCTTCATGGATGTCATGATTGGCCAACATTAACAGACTCTGAATTCAGAGCCCCATCCGTGTTTGCCACGTTTGGGACGAATAAGCCTCTGAATTTAGAGCGCCCTTTGTGGATGTCACGATGGGCCAACACTAAAAGACTCTAAATTTGGAGCCCCATCCGTGGTTGCCACGTGTGGGCCGAATAAGCCTCTAAATTCGGAGCGCCCTTTGTAGATGTCACGATTGGTCAACACTAAGACTCCAAATTCGGAGCCCCATCCTTGTTTGCCACATCTGGGCGAATAAGCCTCCGAATTCGGAGCGCCTTTCATGGATGTCACGATGGGCCAACACTAAAAGACTTCGAATTCGGAGCCCCATCTGTGGTTGCCATGTTTGGGCCAAATAAGCCTCCGAATTCAGAGCACCTTTCGTGGATGTCACGATTGGCCAACACTAACAGACTCCGAATTTGGAGCCCCATCCATGGTTGCCACTTTTGGGCCGAATAAGCCTCCAAATTCGGAGCGCCCTTCATGGACGTCATGATGGGCCAACACTAAAAGACTCTGAATTCGGAGCCTCATCCGTGGTTGCCATGTGTGGGCCAAATAAGCCTCTGAATTCAGAGCGCCCTTCGTCGATGTCACGATTGGCCAATACTAAGACTCTGAATTCGAAAGCCCCATTCGTGTTTGCCACATTTGGGCCGAATAAGCCTCCAAATTCATAGCGCCCTTCGTGGATGTCACGATGGGAAACACTAAAAGACTTCGAATTCGGAGCCCCATCTGCGGTTGCCACATTTGGGCTAAATAAGCCTCCGAATTCGAAGGCGTATCCGTGGTTGCCACATTTTGACCGAATAAGCCTCTGAATTCGAAGCACCCTTCGTGGATGTCACGATGGGCCAACATTAAAAGATTTTGAATTCGGAGCCCCATCTGTGGTTGTCACATCTAGGCCGAATAAGCCTCCCTTTCGTGGATGTCACATTCGGGCCGAATAATCTTCCGAATTCGGAGCACCTTTCGTTTCTAAACACAAATGGCCGAATAATCCTCCAAATTCGGAAGGACCAAATTTGGCAATATAATGGTATGGATCAGTGTACGATTACCACAAGCAAAAAGAAACATTGATCGAAACAATATAGAAAATGTTTATTTCATCAAAACAAACAAAAAAAAAAGCCTAAAATACATGACTCTCGAAAAAATTTAAAGGGTACAATGCATATCGACAAATAAATTTATTCCGCATTCTCTTCATCGTCGGTCTTCTCAGCATCATAAGCTTCGAAGGGAAACTTGTAATTCTAATATAGAGGTGATGCGAGTTGATACCCACAGCCTACAATGCCTTAGTCCACCCATGCTTAAATCCACGATTTTCGCATCAACAGACGTCCTTAGCTAATTTTTCTTTCGTCTTATCGCTACCAATTTTCCTGCCGTCAAAAAAGCCTTCATTGTAGGCCTTTGTTCTTATCGCTTCTCTTACGAACATGCTCGCCATATCTCGATCGGCAATGGCATGATCTAAAAGCCACTGGTTTACCCTTTCTGCCATGATCAGGTTAACTTGACTTGCCGACTACGTTTCGAAAGTTTTGGCCTTTTTTAATTCGTTCTCGGCTTTTTCTGCAAGTTGTTCCAAGCTTCGAATACTACTCTCTTTCTGCTCTATCTCCCTTCGCGCGGCACGAAGACACATGCCGATTTCATAAGCGGTGTATAGACCCCTCACCGTTCCATAGACGCCCTCCTGAAAAACTTCGTAGTCAAGTCGACCGACCATTGATTGCTAGACTTCGGGCGGAAAAATCTGTTGAGTAAACTCGACTGCCACATTTGGATCACAGACGATAGAATTCACTTCAATCATCGATTTATTCCCAACGAAAATCGAAAAGCTTAATGAGCCCGAAGTTTTTCTCAGCTCACTTCGTGCAGCACTCTGACCATCGATATGACTCCTTGATCCCCTTCGTTGCTGCACCCCATCCCTAGGTGACTTCACTGCGTCACCTCTTCTAAGGGACCTACTCTAACGTCTGGGCGACCGACGTCTCTCCCTCCCCTCCGCTGCCATATCTCTCGTTCTTTGAGCTTCGCTTCCAGCAGCGCAATGTATTTCAGTGTCCAGTTCAGCCAAAGTTTTTGCTTCTCTTTTACTATTGAAGAACACCCTCTACAACATCTATGGCCCAACTCACGTTTCTGCTCTTCCTCCAATTATCGATTATCATCGTCTGTGCCAGATTCGTTCTACAATGCCCACAGCTTCTTAAATACTGCATCCTCATTCATTAATTACGGCTGCAACATTTCCAATGCGCCCAACAGTTAACCTCCCGTCTGTAGCAGGGTTTGAAATATGTCCAAATTGATACATGTTATTTGACGTTGTAACGGTATGCCCAAATGAGGCAAGGGCATCACTATAATCGGCATATGATGATATAGCCGAATGATAATACATTACCTCATTTGGCCAGACGTTTAGCTATGAGTCGAATATTTTATTCACAAGTTGCAACCTGGAAGGGACACATGTTATTCAGCGTTGTAATGGTATGCCCCAATGAGGCAAGGGCATCACTATAATCAGCATCTGATGATATAGCTGAATGATAATACATTACCTCATTTGGCCAAACGTTTAGTTGTGAGCCGAATATTTTATTCACAAGTTGCAACCTGGAAGGGACACATGTTATTCGGCGTTGCAATGGTATGCCCAAATGAGGTGAGGGCATCACTATAATTGGCATTTGATGATATAGCCGAATGATAATACATTACCTCATTTGGCCATACGTTTAGCTTTGAGTCGAATATTTTATTCACAAGTTGCAACCTACAAAGAACACAGGTTATTCGGCATTAACTTGTCCAAACTGGCAAACTAGTGAGTTGGGCATACAATTTTATAGTCGAATTGAGCTGTGTACAAGTTGCAACCTGCAAGGGACACAGGTTATTCAACATTAACTTGTCCTTGCTGGTAAACTAGTGAGCTGGGCATACAATTTTATAGTCGAATTGAGCTGCGTTTTATTTTGACAAATTAGTTAAAACTATTGAGCTAGGCATACAATTTTATAACTATTGCACTCTCAAATTAGCACATAGAAAATAGACAAAAAGACGATTTTCATTAATAAATTGAGTACAGTCAGTCATCATTTTACGCATGAAAATTGCCCTACAAAAATCTACAAAAAATTACATACAAGAAAATGCTAATCAAAAAGAAAAATTACACAAAACTACTTATTCCTCAGGGTCAGACTCCAGCAGCTCAACCTCTAGCTGCTCATATGGAATTGGTGTAGACACCCCATTTTTGACTGCCCTTCAGACTTGGGCGCCACTGATTGCTTACTCGATGGTGTAGGCTATCTTGTGTAAAGGTTCGATTTCTTCGGCAAGGAGAGTGTCAAATCCCAACCTCACACCCTATTTTTGGACTGGACTAAAAGATCTTAGACCTTAAAACCCTCTCTTTCAAAACATTTTTGAAAATGCTTCTACGATGTTCCAAGGCTCGCATTTTGATAAATGTTGCGCTTTTCGATAAACTGAGCAAGGACAAAGTGGAATAAATGAAGGAGAGATGACATCTTTGGAAAATATCTTTAAAACACCTTATTTAGGGGTTTGGAGTTGAAGAAAATTGGAGGAGAGGGAAGAAACCCAGTTAGGGAAGAAGTTGGGTATAAATCGTTAAGGGAGAGTCGAGCGGCCCACGCTAAATCAGGCCTATCCGTTTGCACACTTGGATTTCAGCTATGAGGCCACCATCATTGGAAAGAAGACTTCTGGGGCTTCATTTTGCACTCAAGAATCTCCTAAAGCCGAGTTCGGATGAGGGAGATATGGTTGGTTGAAGTTGGGCATCAACCTGGTTAGGACTGAAACTGAGCAGTCTTCACTAAAATGAGCATAACTTTTTGCACACTTGGAATTTTAATGTGAGGCTTCCACCATTGGAAATCTTACTTCCGAGGATTCAATTTAGACATGATAATGATCTGAAAAGGAGTCCATATGAAGAAGTTATGCCCATTTGAAGTCGAGCCTGAAAAGTAGATTTTTGTGGCCGGTCGGCCAGAAAAGTGGCCGGTTGGCCAGAAAAGTGGGTTGTCGGCTACTAAAGTGGCCGATCGGCCACTAGTGTCCCAAACTCAGATATTTTGCAGATCTTTTCCCTCCAGCTGTTCTACACAAGCTCCAGTTGTCTCTAAATCAGATATTTCGACCAAGGCTTGTATTTTTCTATATATGGAGGCCATATCTCTCATTTTGAGGGTGAGAAAGTTTTGGGAGCCTCTCTCTCTAAAAATGCTCTCTCTCTACGAAATTTTGTGAGCAAAATTTCTTTCCATCGCTAGAATTCTCTCTCTCTCTCTCTCTCTCTCCCTCTCTCCTTATTTTGTGCTTGAAAGTGAGTTTTCTCTACACATTTGCACTAAGACCCTTGACCAAATCCCTTCATCTTGGAGCTGAGGTTCGGCCTATTCGGAGCTCCCAAGGTTGGTTTGAGCTCAGAATTGCACATGTTTTAGTGTTGTACGTCAAGGGTAAGTCTTACCTCTTTTAAACTCTTTGTACATAGTTGTTTTGTCATATTTTTGTGCTGTTTTTGGCCTAGTTTTCAAATACAAAAACCTCTGTTTTTAAGGTTTAAAAATGATGGTTTAAGGCCTTTTTGGAGTTAGGGGTGGTTCACCCTCTTTTGTAGCTTGTTTGCTAAGTATTGTGCCATCTTTTTAAAGCTTTTCAAACCCCCTTTTCTTGGCCTTGTAACCACTGTAACTCAGAGGTTTTTTCATGATAAAAATTTAGTTTTGAGGTCCAAAATAAGAGGGGGTGGCCTCCCCTCCTTATGTCTTCTTTGCAAGTGTAGATAGCCTAACATGTGAGCATGTATTTCTACCTTTTTGTAGCTTAATTCAAGCATGTATTAGGCTCTATTTTGACATGTTTCAACTCTGTTTTTGGCTGGTTGGTCACTTGTTGCTTGTTTCTTGCACTTGTAGTGTAATTTTGCTTACTAGCCTAGCATGCCTAATGAGTTAGCCTATCATTCTAGCTTGTGTTAGCTTGACTCCAACACATTTTTGCTAATTTTTTGACATGCTTTAACTCTATTTTGAAGTGTTTGTCCCATATGAGTTTTGTTTTGTATAGCTATAGTGCAAATGCCTTCACTAGCTTTGTGTTTCAAGGCCTCTAACATGCTTTACTTGAGATGATTGCATGCTATAACATCATTTAATATGTAATTTCAGTGCATGTAACTTTGTCACACTCTCACATATTCCACTCTTTCATTACTTTTGAGAGTTGTGCTTTGTGCCTTGTTTGTGAGCCAACATACGAGCATGTTTTTCTTGCCTTTCGAGTCTAAGTTCCAGCATGTTTTGGCTACTGATTTGGCCTGTTTAAGCTCTGTCCAGAGCTGATTTAGTCATTTAAGCTTGGTATTGCATGCCTCTAGTGTAATGTTCTTCACTAGCTTTGATGTTTTTGGCTTTTAACATGTTGTGCATGTGTTGTTTGCATGAGTTGGTGTCTTTTGCATGTTATTTTAGCACTAAAAATTCTTCAACCTCCCTCGTTTCTTCATTTTTCCATTTGTTTTGTGGGTTGGTTAGCCTTATGATTGTTGAAAAAATCTAGAAATCCCCTAGATGTTGATTTGTGATTATGTATCAATTTTAAGCAGTATATAACAATTCCAATCAAACAATCAAGACAAATCGACACAACGATTTTATATGGAAAAACCACAATTGGACACCTCCAATTGTGATAAAAAAAATCACGGGCAACAGCCACAAAATAATCCACTAAGAAGATATAAAGGAATTACACAGGTATACTCTCAATTACCTAGCGAATCCACGCCCGAATTGAACCAACCTCTATGTGTCTCTTCCAACCCCGTTTTCACCTCGGAATTGTCTTGACGATGAGCCACTCTGGAATCCACCAAAGCTTCAAGCTTGAATTCTTCAGAATCCACTGAAGAACAACTCTCTCTTTTGTGTAGAATTAAACAAACAATCCTTTGATGTAAACTTCTAAAACCATGAGTTGAATACTCAACCAAAACATCAAAGAAAACTAGCAAAATATTCCCAGATATAAACCTTAGAATCCAAAAAGAAAATCTGGAGAAATTGTCCAAGTTTTGGGAGAAAACCAACTACTTATAAAAATCCAAAGTAATCCTAGTTTTGGAAGAAAACCAATTCCTTATAGAAATCCAAGAATCTGTGTTCGCGCGGTCCGCTCGAGCGTGGGAATTCCCGCTCGAGCAGAGGCTTCAAAATTATGTGATTCATATAGGCATCACGCTCGAGCGGAAGTTTCCACGCTCGAGTGTCGAATCACACCATCCAGTACTTTTTCAGGCGAAGCTGAGATACTGTGAGCTTGTAATCCCCGCTCGAGCGCCACTTTCCCCGCTCGAGCGGGACGACCAAAATTGGAAAATCTGAAAAACTAGATCCTACTACAACCTCGGTTTTGATTGACAAATGATGATTCAGGTTGGATTCGCATCTAATAAACTCATAGCCTCACAGAAATAAAAGGTGCGAAAACAAATACAACTGAAAGGAGTTTTGTCAAACGGGATTGCCAAGAATAAAACCTAGCAATTGTGTTTAAGCTTGAGATAGATCTTGTGCTCAATGGCTTGAACTCTCTTTTGAGAGCTTCTACTAGCCAAAGACATGATCTCTCTCATATATTAAATCATCCTTTGGTTGACCCCTCTGTCATTATAGGACAATCACCTTGGACAAATTGACTAAAGAATGGCTTGGTAATGCTAAAATGAGTAAATAAAGTGAATCAAGTAAAATTTGAGCAAGATAAACATCCGTGTGTTGCATTGCATGTGTTTGGATCAGACGTTAATCCAAACACAAGAAACATGGGACGTTTCATACTCAAAGTGATGAAACGTGTCACGTTTCTTGGTCGTCATCACCCTCGATCATGCATGATAGGGTGATGACCATTTGAGTCTCATGTGTGCATTCATTAAGCTTGTATAAGTTTGGTTCTTTGGCCATCATGCATGAAAATGCTCGATTGGTAGCTTGAGAGCCAAGTGCCATACTCCTTTGAGCTTAAAAAATGATGAGGAGGGTAGTAGTACACACATTTCCTTGCAAATACATTATTTTCCCTCTGTTGTTCTCTGTTGCAGCAAAAATAGAAGCCTGGAAAAATGGGTGGCCGACCGGCCAGGTGAGGTAGCCGACCGGCCACCAGTGCAAAGGTGATCCAATGTGTTTATGTGTTGGAGCAGAGGCAATCTGGAAGTTGGTACGATGTTTAGAGATCATAACAAAGGCAAACAGAGGCAACCGAATGCAAGGTGATGGATTTTCGGGAAGAAGCCAACTGAGCATGCATGTTTCCCTCACCAGTGAGGCCACTTTCTTGCTCTATTAGCTAGTTGTAGCTAATTAATACCTGTGTTGTAACTAATTAGTTTAATTTGTTTTGTAATATTTTAATTAGTTTAGCATAGCTAGTTATTCAATTGTGTTGTAATAATTAATTAGCTAGAATAGTTAATTAGTTGGTTTGTAATAATTAGCTTAGCTTAGTGTAGCTTAGCTCTTATTCATTCGGACCCTCCTTCGAGAGGGCGTAATGTTGTAATAAGTGTGCGTGCATGTGTGCACATCTTACAACCCCACGTCTTTCTCCCTTTTATTTAATTGCTTTCGGTGGTTAGATTAGGACATGTTTCGATTAGCATACCTTATGCTTGCATACATGCATCATTCATTTGTCCTGCATGCACTGAGGCTCGACGCATCATTCAAACTGCATCACAATTTCAATACACTTATTTGAATACGTGTTTCAAAGCATGTTATCAAAGTGTTGCATTCATATGCCATCTTAGATAGTCGAGCCTATTTAGTTGCATTATTGCATGTGTTGCATTAGGCATCTTAACATAGTTAGGATCATGCATTGTTTCTAACTAGCTTTTGTTTTGGCTTGGAGTACACTGTAAGTTTTACGCTTTAGCATACTTGCATGAGTGTAAGTGTTGCCATGATAGCATGCTTGCCATGAGGCTATGTGCTTATTTGCTAAACTGCATGAATGCCTGTGGATGAAGGCTTTATTACTTGAATTGGAACAATTCGATAAATGCGAGTTTTAAACCCACTTTGCGAAGTGGCAAATCATCATGTTTTAAGCCTGCTTGAGGGTGGCAAATCCGCGCTTTAGCCCACTTGAGGGTGGCAACTTCAAACCATTTTCGAAAACAAACATGAATTGTTTTGTTCCAATTCTTGCGATTTAGTCTATACTTGTATGTTGTGCATATCACATAGTAAAGTTAGCTAATAACCGAAATAAGAACACATGTGTTTATAAAACAACATATCATGCTTAGTAGAGGCCGATCCTTTGATCGGGCGAGCGGGGGTGCTCATTTCAGGAGCTTCCTCTCTTGTACCCAAGTTCCCGAGCCGAGACAACTTTTGTGATGACGGACATGTGGAATTTGGCACGAGTCAGGATTTCTTAAATTTTCCAAAAACAAAATATTTAGGTGGCGACTCTGTAATCTGGCAAAGCAATCCTGTTTTGGCATTATTTGATTCAAAATCTAATTTTTCAAAATGATTTGCTGAATTGGACTCTTTGGTGTTTATCAATCTCACATTGCACTTTGTGAAATTAGATTCAGAACCGTGATAGGAGTCCGAACTGTAGGACCAATTCGAGCTCTCCGAAAGGGTGCGCGAAAAAGTCGTGCTAGAATTGGCTGCTCCAATACCACATTAACGACTGCTAGAGCTTTGGGCTAGTCGTGTTTGAATCCCCAATTCTCAAATTTGGGTACTTCCTCCACATATTTCTCCAAGGCAGTGTTCTCGCCGGCATTAAACGCTTTGGAAACCTCGGAGTCAGCAATTTCTTTCGCCTTCTTCGATTCTTCCAAATCGGCCTCCATTTTTGCAATCACTTCCTTGGCTAACTTCAACACTTCTTCACTAACGTTCGCTCTATCCTCGGCGGCTATCCTGAGGAGATCTGAGCATTTAGCCTTCTCTTCCTCGGCATTGGCCCTTGCTCGCTCTTCCTTCGCCTTCTTTGCTTCAGAGTCGGCCTTGATAGATGCCACCGCTAGCTCGGTCAATGCCTCCTTCCCCTTGCCCTTTTCGATTTCAATTTCAGCTTAAAGTAAGCCAATTTGCTCAACGGCGTTATAGTGACGGCGACCAATCTCTGCAATCCTGTCCGCCGTTTGAAGTAAGGTACGCGTAAGACAATCGGCATTATTTAACAAAACAAAATAATAATAATAATAATAATAATAATAATAATAATAATAATAATAATAATAATAAACAATAAAATAAATACGTGAAGTACATACCAATACTGCCGACTGAGCAGCTAGCGTTATCAACACCACGTCCAGCTCTGCACGGAACGCAGCCTTGTCAATCGGCAAGGATATCAATGAGGCCACACTTAGCCACAGCGGGGTCCTTTAAAGCCGATGCATCAGCCAAAATCGGCGTGTTCTTTATCTTAGGTTGGATAATAAATGGAGCCGTTATATCCCGTGATTCTTCCATGGGTGGCCGTTTATCGATTAAGCCTTCAGAGGAATCAGCTCCAACCTCAGCGGGGCGTTTTTCCCCCCTATGTTCGGCCAATCGATTGTCCAATTGCTCAATAGCTGACTCATCCACAATAACTTGCTCCATTTCTTCAACAAGAGTTGGAGAAATTTCAGCCTCAACCAGAGCCGGAAGAAGAGAATCAGTCTGAACAGGCGGTTGGGGCTCAGACCTAGTGGCCTCAGCCCTTCTTCGAGCTGCAATCTTCTCGATAGTCTTTCTTCTCACCATTTGTGCAAGCGACTCCCCGGCCATGTTTTTGAGATCCGTGCCGGGAAGATCTCCTAAATTGGTGAAAATATCTTCCTCCAACAATATGTCAACCCGACCCGAAACGGACGGAGAGTTAAGGCCAACTTCCTCAAAAGCCAAGTTGAGAGCTGCGTCGACTTCCTCTAAATCGGCCTTGTTTGGTTTGGTAACCCGATCATGGACTTCACCTTGCTTCAAATCCAAATCTCCAACACCAATTTCCCTAAGGTTCTTATAGTTCAGGAAAATGAGTGCCATGAGTTGTTGTTCGCCCTTCGGAATCAGAATGTGATCTGCAGTCGAAAAAGTGGCGTATGTAGGTTCGTAGCGCAACAGTACATGGGCGGCCCGCCCTTGTTTTTGAAGGTTGGGACGACCAAAAAATTCTAGCACGGTTTTGACTTGTTGAAGTACAACGTCGTCGGCCGAAGCAAGTACTTTCTTCAAATCGTTACCTGCACAAATTGAAACGATTAATACATGGAGCATATAAGAAATTCATGGAAAAATGGGACTACACGGCCACCTGGTTCGCCTTTTTGTCTAGGCATAGGATCTAGGCGATCTTCGCCCTTGTTCAATTCCCAATTGCCTCAGACAACGACCATGACATCATCAACACGCTTGCCAAAGCTAGCAAGCATAGTCACCAAATGGTGGTCGGTGTCCTTATCCTCAAGAAAGTAACGTCCCTGCCGACCAGAGGATTTGGCCAAGGCATAACAATGTCGAATAGCAGGAATTCCAAGATTAAGCCTAAGTCGGCGATTTAATTCTACTATTCCCATTATGATTCAGTAAAAGTTTATGTTATGTTGCGAAGGGAGTAGACCCCAATAGTGAAGGATGGCCCTCAAAAATGGGTGAAGGGGGAAACGGACTCCGCCTTCAGCGATTGACAGGAGAGGAAAGATGATCGTACTCGTATCGGTCCTCTCTATGTCAACTACGCTCTTTGCCATGAGTGACGGATAAACGTCGTCAGGAATAGAAAAATGGCATCAAAAAGCGGAAACACAATCCACAGAAAGAAGGACTTTCAAATGTTTCGCCATCCGACCCAGAATAGAAAGTACTCTAAACTAAAAAAAAACAACGAAATGGGAGTTGGAATGAAGAATAGAAGAACTTACAAGGAGCAAAGAGCACAATAGGGAACGGATAGAAGTTGCAGAGGTGGTGAAATGAAAGAGAGATGTTGAGAGGCAACTAAGAAGCCTTGCGTATTCAAAAAAAAAATAAAAATACATTCGAAGGGACAACACGATTTCAAATCGCATTAAATGAACGACGCGTACGAAAGGGCGGGAAATTATAATGATTTCTAAAAGCGTGGACATTCTGACGCTTCAATATTGGAAGGAGTGCAAGCGCCGTATTTTTGACTTTCCAGGTTTAAAACCAAACATGCCGACTAAATGGCGTTAGTTGGATGTTTGGGGGGCAATTGTGGGGGCTGAATAATTATATACTAAGGAAAGCCAAATTTATTTGAAGGAAAATCAGGGCAAAGATGATTCGGCTCTGACCAAAGGGGTCCTGAAGCCAAATATGTAAATCGGCCATACAAGGAGCCGAGTAGGAATTAGCATACGACAGAAAGGCCGAATAAGCAATCATGCGTTGGATTAAGAGTGGGCCTGACCCCTCAGACCAAATACTAGTATACATAAGAGAAACATCAACCGAAGAAAGGTATGTGAGAATAGATTAAATAACTTGAGATAGAAGCAAACTAGAGAGCATATACTAACTTGTCCGTCGGAGTGCTAATTCCGGAAACCCCGACAGGAGTGTTCATCATTATTCAGGTGGCAATCAGAGAATCAAGAACGTTCTATAGGATCTTAAAGTATTTCCAAACCACTTTCCTACAGTTACAAATCTGTTACAGAGAGAGAGAGAGAGAGAGCAATAAACTAAACATTTTGAATAGATCTGTGTAACAGATCTGGATCAGAGATCAAACCTTAGAGGGGGAGGGAGAGAGAGAGAGAGAAAGAGATACTCTAAATTGAGTTTGCTTCATGTCTTTGGAAAGATCGGAGACCTTCTTGCAAAGATCGGAGATCTTGGAAAGAGCAGAAACGAGTAAAGACAACCATCCTCCAATTACTATAGTGCCCTCCTAGAGAGAAAAGCACTAAGACGACGACCTTTGTTAGATCTGCGGAGGTCCGCTTGAGCAAGGTCTGGACTGACGGACAGAGGTTTTTCAGCAAGGAAGAGGACCGGAGCAACTAGAAGAGACACAGATGACGGAGGTAGAGAGGAAAGAGAAGAGAAATGAAGAAAAAGAGGTCGTGGCGATGGCAGATACGGCGGCGGCGGTAGTAGAGTAGCGGAGGGTGAGAAGTGGTGGTGAGAGAGAAAGAGGGAGAGGAGCTGCGAAGGCGGACAGTGAGAGGGAGAGAGAGACGCTGTAGAGAGAGAGTATGATTTGATTAGGGTGTGGTTTGGAAAATACAGTAATGATAGAGATCTCACAAAACACAACCTCCACAACTCATAAAATAATGTGAATTATTATGTCACTGTTAGAAACAATTCCCAAAAAAAATTTAAACACATCAACGGTCAATACATTAGTGAGGTTCGTGGGGGTCCTCATTTGTGGGGGTCCCAAACATTTTCCTGAAAAATAATATCTATGTATATACATGGGTAGTTTGCTCATTTTAGAAAAGTTGTCTTTATGGACAAAGGGAGATAATTTCCACAAATTTAGTTAACCTAATTCACATACTTAATAAAATATTATTTTAATATCAATTATATCCTAAATTAAAATGATCATAATAAGCATCCGTTAACACCCATAATATTATATCAAAATATTTTATGTACATATCTTATTTCTCAAATTGCAAAGCTTGCCAAGCCAACAATGGATATGCGGCTTCAATTCCTTGGACCCCAAAAAGCAATTCGTATGTTTTCAATCTCACAATCAAATCTCTCACCCATTGATTCGTCAATATGGCCTAAATCGAATAGCAATGTTGTGTTCAATTTTTGTATTCAGGTATTTGTTAGTTTTTTTATCAATTGCTTCAGTAATTGTTTGATCAAGAAAAAAGTCATTTCCTGCGACAGAGGAAGAAGACCCAACAATCCTCTATCTTCGCCACCATCGCGATGCCAGTCTCCTCTCTCCGGTATTCACCTACGAAGAGCGCGAGTCCTTCACGAACTGGTTCGATCTGAAATACAAAATCGGGAATGATAGGTTTGGGTCAATCTATCTAGGTTAGCTCTACGACAACCGAATCGTTGCCGTGAAACACCTCCACAACCACCACTCTACGGTTGCTGGCTCTGGCAGAGCTGGAGCTTTCTCCGTCAAGTCCTTCTACAACGAAATCCTCATTTTCTCTTCGAGTACTATGTGCAACAACCACCGTTGCGGGAGATTTTATTTACATTTATAAAATTAATTAGGATATTTAATTTTTCAGTACTTCTTATTAAATTATTTAAATATATAATTTACTCTTAATATATTTTATATTTTTTTTACAAATTATTTTTAAATAATATAATATTTTAATTTTATGATACACTCAAATAATAATCTTAATATAAAATCAATTAAAAGAAACTCTCCCTCTTTTCTTCTCAACCACTACATCAGTCATACCATCTTCTTCTCAGTATTTTCATTACCAATTATTGAAGAAGAAGTACATTGGGTCCAAGTTGAAAAAAGAGAAGGATAGAATGAAAATTAAGTCCAAGTTAGCTTGTCCAGTGTCAAAGAAGATTGTTTTGTTCGAATTTTCAAATTCGAACAAATTCACTTCAAACAATATTAACATAAAACATGTTGAATATTCGTTTATACATAAAAAAAATAATAAAATAAAAAAATAAACTCATAAATTAAGAATTATATTTTGATATTTATGCAAACACTTACCTTATCTTTGATAAGTTGCTTTAAAAAACAGTTTTGATTATTATTATCATCTATACTGTTTGATTTTGTTTCAACTTTTTTCTATTTGTAAGTAACAACACAATAACAAACAATGATGGTGATAATATTGGTAAGTTTTGATTAGGTAGATTGGAGTTTTTGAGTAAGGAAAAAAAAGAGAAAATAATTAAAACTTGGGGTAGATGATAAAGGGGTTTGAATATGAAAAATATGTATATGTAATAAGATTGTACCATAGGAAAAAATATATTTATTTTAGTGTTTAATATATTGTCCTTATTAATAAATTTATATTAATGTAGAATATGAATTAAAATTTTAAAATTTTAGTTAGGCGTATTAAGTTATTTTTTGGGTGCAAATAGAATCACCCCACTGTTGGGTTCATTCTGGGACCCATTTTGAATTAAGCCCAAATCTAAATACTAGACAATATTATAAATGCTAAAAAACAAAGTTCTCAAAATAAAGTTACTGCCAAAACATAACTTTTTTAAAACGGCAAAATCACTAATTTGAAAGTCTAAATGAAGGAATTTGACAAAATCTATTGTACAGCATCATCGGAACTGCAATGACTTTGATTTAAGATGCCGTTTCTAATTAGACTATAAAATTTGAGATAATTCCAACTTGCTACAAAAGTGTCGCTATTACCTTCAATTTGACTACTTCATTACCTTTTGTTGGTTCAATTGTTCTAAGAATTTCACATACATCACTTACAAGAAGTAAATATCATTACTCTAATCAATTTCTTTCGTATTGGATCACTATATTGTATCACTCATGAAATGTTGTTTATCATGTGCTCTAGTTCCTTGAATACTTTTGATAACTTCTCTGGAACTTAGGCTTGCTTGTAACCATTTCCAAGAGGTAAAAGCTCCCAATTCATACCAATTTTCTTTCATAGTTATAATTGCCAACCAACTAAGCTCTGTTATTCATAATTCTCATCAGAGTTTAGGACTACATTTTGCAACTGATTTTTTGTCCAAGGATATCGGTGACATTACAAGAAGAGATGTACACGTGTACGTCCACATACAATTTTCCAAGCTGCCAAACATAGATACACATTGTCAAGAACAAAATCCATTATACTAGAAATCTCTGCGTTATTCTTCAGTTCCTCATTACTGATATAGACTAAATCTAAAACTCATTCATTGATTTTCACTATTAGCAAGAATACAATACTAGTACCGTGTAATAATAGATTTATTTCCTGATATGGTTGGGTTATTAGCCCATGGCATATGTAGGAGTAGGCAAGTTGATGACAGTGCTCTTCACCTTCGTCATCATGTTGATGCTGTTGGTGATCCCTTGTGATCCAATTCCACTGTCCTTCAAACCCTGCCAAAACACCATACTTTAGTTGTCAAGCTAAGAAGCATGAGCACTGACATGGACACGTGACACAACAGGAACATGATATTGATGCGCCGACAATACCCTCTAAAGAATGGACAAGAGACGTAACAATTTTTAAAAAGTTTGGATGCGGACTTTTTTTTATTTTCTATATAGATGAATATAAATTTAGGACACAGATATAAGAAACGTAATGTATATGTGGGTGTATTTTTATGTTTTTTGCCACCTTTCTCCCTCTTTGCTTCGATAAATTACTTTAGTTCCCAATCAACTTTTTAAATGTATAAATAAATAAATAAAATCCACATGCATGTCTTAAGGCGTCTCTAGGACATGCATGTCTGTGAAATGTCCCCAACATGTCTTGCAAAAAATAATGATTTAAAAATGGACATGTTACATGATGTGTCAGTCCGACACTTGGATGTGTCCATGCCATGTCAGACACGACATGGCACCTATTTTGGACTGTCCATGCTTAGAAAACATTATTTGGCAGGATTCTTGGGAGTTGAAGGTCACCTGGAAAGGAAAATGATCAGGGCCCCGAGCCGGTGCTGAGTTGATCTGAACTGTTCCTGTCTCCATGGCATCGCTGATCAAAATTGCTTTGTTGATGTCCCTTGTGAAGACACAGCCCTGTGGTTCAGTCACATTTTGTCAGTATCAATCACTGTTATTTGGGTTTTTACAGTAAAACTTATTTTCCTTCTAAACTGTTAATTTGGTGCTTGATTTCAGCATTATTCATCTGATATAACAACGCATACCAACAGTACGATCACAATAGTTGGGTGACTTGATTTTTGAAAATCAAACAAAAAATGGCGTGAATTAGAATGACAGTACGTAACTGCACAGTATTCATACCTGCAGGCCGAAATTGCTTGCATTGCAATGGTGGATTCCTTCTTCAACAGAGTTGATTCTAATAACTGGCAAAACCGGTCCAAAAGGCTCCTCCCACGCAATCCTCATGTCAGGGCGAACATGATCCAACAACAATGGCCAAATAAGGTTGCCCTCCCGCTTGTACTCCTGGCAAAATGTTGCTCCTTTCTGTTTAGCATCCATGACCAACCCTTCAATAAAGTTTGCAGATGACTCTGTAACAACTGGAGTGATATCACAGTTGTCCTCGGGTGGCCCAACCGTCAATTTTGCCACTTTGGCCTTCACTTTTTCGACAAGGGCATCAGCAACCGATTCCATCACCAAGACAACCTTCACAGCAGTGCATCTTTGACCACTGTTGCAAATGTCCATGCCAAGAAATTCAGACGTCTCAACAAGGGGGTGTATTGGTCAAGCAGAAACAAGTCGAATTTGATAAGCAAAGAAAAATGGAGTGTAGCTTCTTGCAAGCTAAAAGTTGATAATCGTAAAGTAGAAACTAAAAGCTCCCCTTCCCTTCTCAATAATCAGCTTACATGATCTATTTTTATCTCATAAGTTATATGCAGAAACTGAACCAAGCATTCTGACACATTTTTCCCACCAAAAAAAAAAAAATTTGTAAGTTATAAGCAGACCCATAAGCTGCATCAAACAGGGCAAAATAAGGTTCTAAAAAACTCCCACTGACCGCATGTTTGGATCATAAGAAACTTAATATGTAAGGAAATCAATCTCTGTGATTATTGAGGAAATTATTCTCTATCCTACAAGCCAAGTCTATACAAGGCACAATCATCTCATATTATGCAATGCCTCAATCATAATATTACACTAGCATTAACATGACATAGATGAATGCTCATCTGACGGTACTAGTTTTAATTACTGTCAGAGCAAACAGGAAACAGTGCAGCTATATGACGGCACAATAAGAAATGAATGAGCCTAATTCTCTAACACTACTTGGCAGCAGATAAATGAGTTTATCTTTTTTATTTTCTAGGATATACTTTGTCAAGGAAACTTATCGTCCATCATGTTCTCTAAATTTGAATAGTGAAATTTCTCTACAAACATTTACCATGCGCCATTTCCCTAATAGCATACATAACCATATTGATATGTATGGAGGGTTCGGCTCACCTGTAGGAAAAACCGCCTTTTATAATATTTGCTGCTACCAAATCTAGATCAGCATCCTCAAGCACGATGCAGGCATCTTTTCCTCCAAGCTCCATCTGTAGCGGAATCATGCCTGCTTTCTTTGAAATTGCAATACCCGTGTCTCCACCAGTGAAGCTGAGTAAATAAGTATGCAAATTAGCTGTTAGTAAGTGTATATTAGACAAGTAAAGCTAGAACTGAAGTAGCACTAAGGCACTGTTTGGATCTTGGAATTGTGGAGAGAATTGCAGAGGGAAAAGAAAAGGAAAGAAAAGAAGTTAAATGAAATTGAAGCTATGTCTTTTCCCCCAAATCCCTTCATTTGTATTTTACCTCCACAAATCCAAGATTCAAACATAGCATAAGAAAATATGAAGTTGAATTACCTTATACAGTTCACCCCGGGATGCATTGTGAGAAAATCACCAATCTCAGAGCCTTTCCCTGTAATACAGCTGATGAGGCCCTTGGGAAATCCAGCTAAGTGGAAGCAATGCACCATATGAAGCGCAGCCACAGCACCCTGAAGAGAAGTTCAGATGAGAGATGGTGAATAAACTATTCCATAATCTGCAAAAGGGGATATATATTTACAAAAACATACATTTCACCCCTGTGGATGTTTGGAATTGCCATGGGAAAAAGTTCATTAAACATGTTTTTAGAAAGCATTCTTGAAATGAGTATGCATTGCTTATCATGCAGGATTAAATATGAACTCTACTGCCAATATATATATAGGACTTCTTATGCAGAAGTAACGTCACAGATGATTAAAGCATAAAATAGAAATTTTTGGAGTCATGAGATAAAATATATGGGAAAATACCTGAGTTGGAGGCTTGAGCACAATAGAGTTTCCAGCAATCAGAGCAGGACCAATTTTGGAGACAGCAAGGTTAACTGGATAGTTGAAGGGTGGAATTGCCAGAATAACACCAAGTGGAATCTGCAATACAAAAGTTGAATACCATAAAAATTACAGAAAATTTCTGACTTACAAATTAATCAAAACAAGTTACTACTGATTATCGGTCAAAAATAAAGAGCAACACAATACACGAGACTACCACTAAAGAGGGATCTGGGGAGAGCAAGATGCAGCTCCAAATTCCATTACATAAAGTATGTCAACATGTGCACAAGTATTTCAGAAATGATACATCTAATTTAGATCTACAGTTCAAATGTAGTCAGACTTGACCGACCCTACCATTTGCCCTGAGAGTCCTATTACAATCATTCATCAATCAATAACTTGTTCACAAGCATTACCTTCCTTGACTGAAATGTCATGTGAAAATTTTCATAATTGAAATAACAGATCACTTTCATGGGTCTTTTGGTTTGAAATAAATGACTATCAATTTGACAGAAGAAGTTACAATGTGCACTTGCACATTGTAGAAAAAGTTATACTTTTTGTGAGAGAAGTTATACATTTTGTAAGATGAAGTTACGATTTTTTAGATGAAAGTTATGAATTTTGAAGTTATGATATGCATCTAAAAATCATGTAAAACTAAAGTTATCCTTTTTGTGAGAGAAGTTATACATTTTGCGAGAAACAAAAAGTTATATTTTTTGTAAAGGAAAAGTCATATTTTTTATGACAAAAGTTATACATTTGGTGAGAGAAGTTATGCTTTTTGCATAAGGAGCATATGACGTGCACTTGCACATCATAGCATTCTCCCAATTTGACACGTCATTTTGTATGAATTTTATGTATAACTTTTTTATTTATATATCATTACTTGTGGGGGAAAAAAAAAACAAGATGAATTAGAATGAGCAAGATGCAACTCCACACTAATGTCAATGTTAGGGGATAAAGTGATTGCAATGTGAGTGAGAACTACCAAAACGGAGAAGAATAACCAGCCAAAATATAAAGGTGCAACCAAAAAATAGGGAAAATGAGATAATATTAGTAATAAATACTTATCTATCAAGCTGTTCGAGTTTAAATTAACTTTTTTGTTTTTCCAGTTACAGGTATCATATCTTTGATGGATTTCAACATAATAACTCCAACATGACAAAAGAAAGTAACTGACCAAATAATGACCAGTAACAGACTCCCTACAGGTGCTTGCAAGTTGCAGCAAAAAAACAAGGTTAGGTTTTACAAAGATTTTAATGCAGACAAATTGCAATATCAATCATCATGGAACAACTTGCTGATTTCGCTTTTCGCCACTGAAAACAGGAAGACAAACCAATGCAGTTCACAAACAACTTAAACCAATTACACTGCCTAGTGTCAGCAATGAAGGATTGTGCCTACTGCCATAACCAGTTCTAACAAAGTTAAGCTTAACTAAATAGAACTTATTCATACAGTTTCCAATATACCCGAACATTTTCTCAAATTTTCCACCTGTAAAAGCCTGTTAAAGACTCTTTCATCTGAATTAAGCAAATCAAGTGGTTCTTTTGCATATTTTGTTACCAATCCCTTGCTTGATAATAACATCATATTGTGTCTACGGGGTTCCAATATGAATCAGACAAAGATGAGCTAAGATGAAAACAAGCAATAGGCCGAACAATTACCTTTCCCAGCCATCTAGGTTAGCCATTTCACACCTAAACCAACTAACTTGGTAAAAACAATGACGAGCCAATGCACAAGACTTCCCACTAAAGCAGGGTCGGTGGAGGGCAAGAAGTACGCAACTTTACCCCATTTTTGGAGAGGCTGTTTTTGGTGACGTTTGCACCACTAGAGACACCAACCAACAACAAGCTTATAGAAAAACAACAAAATCTTAAGGTAGAAAAGTAAAAGTATACCTTAGAAGTAAGGCAGTACTTGGTCCTCTCATTTCCAGGAAAACTATCGGATACTAAAAACTTTCCCTCTCCCAGAATTCGAACCCCTTCTTCGGCACAGTAAGAAACAAGATCCCCAGACCTAACAACCTTCACCAAATCCACAATTTATATCATTCAATCAGCTTCAAAACATGGTATTGGTTGCATTTACGAGCTAGAATACAGAAATGAAAACAATTTACATACCTCAGTTACTGCATCTTTAGCTGGTTTAGCGATTTCCTTTACTAGACACTCGCCAATGGGGGCTTTGTGCTCTTTGAGAATAGCAGCTGCCTTGTGAAGGAGCTCTGCTCGCTTCCAGAGTGGGGTCTTTGCCCACGATTTTTGCGCAGTTTTCGCTGTTTCCATGGCCTTGTTCACCTCTTCCTGTGTACAAGCTGAATGATGGCCATAGCTAAGTAGATAAGTGAACAAACTTCAAAGCATTTAAATTTACTTGCGAAAATTTAAGGAAATAGAGAAGAAAAAAAATTAAAGGCCAAGTTCAAGAGTTGCAAGAAAGCTTAAAAGGGTTTTGCAACTTCAATTTGGACCAAAATCCATTTGTTTATTATTAAGGGAATCTCTTTTCCTCTGTTCACTTCTACCCTGTTTGTTTACTGAAAAAAGCACAGAAATCAGTTTTTGCATCACAAAATTTCCCATTACTTTGGAACCCAAAAAAGTGCTTGTACTCAACTGAGCCTAATGAAACTATTTGGTTAGTGGGTTTTTTTCAGATTTTCTTTTCAACCGACAGCATAAAGCATAAGATCCAGATTCCAAAGTATAATTCCCTCATCTTTTTCCTCCATTTCCTCAGCTACCAAACAGAGTTCAATCACTTCAACACCACAAATTTCAAGTACCAGTAACCAAATTCGATAAAAGCTTAAAAATTACGAACAAATTCCCAGAGAAACCCTGTTTTCTTGAATCCCAAACAACATATATCATCAACAGTAAGAATTTGAGGAACTTTAAAAACAATCAATAACAAATCCCAATCTACTTCTACTTGTACATAATCTACATAATACAAACAAATACGTATATAAATATATGTATATTGATGATGATTATTACCTTGAACTTTGTACTGGGTCTTTCTGGTAGTTGGGTTGATGATAGAAACAGATTTCCCAGAAGATGACTTCTTCCACTCCCCATCTGCGTAGTACTTGAACACATCTCCATCAATGGTTTCTGCAAAAACTCCACTTCCCGCCATTGTCAACGACCCAAAACTCCTCCCCTGCGTTCCTCCTAGTCGATTCCTAGAGAGAGAAAGTACAGATAGAGAGAAGCAGAGAAATGGTGAATAGTGAGAGAGAGTGAGTGACACTGGCTTGACTTGATTAATACATATTTATATATATAGTGTGTGTAGATATAGAGATATGGAGATAGATATAGGAGGACGGTGAGCCACGTTTGTTTCAGCGACTCGATCCAAGGGATCGGTGGTTCAGAGCGTGACAAGTGGGTAGTTCTATTTACACCCTACCATTCCTCTCTTCACACCGTTTTCTAATTTTTTTTAACGGTAATACAACAAATTTACAATTTTCAATCCAGAAATTATTTAAATTATTATTTTATGATTCAGATTTATTTTATAGATAAACTTTACGTATACAAATTTCATTTTCACTCCACCTACAAAAATATGGGTACCAGACTTATTCTTTTCTTAATTACCATTATGTATTTCAAACAAATTACTTTACTTTTATGATAAAATCTCATAGTTTCTTAGTACGGCTCAACTTATTAAGAGAACTTAGTTCGACTCGTTTTGTTAAGTAAATAAATAAGTTTGAGTTTAACTTTTAAGTTCGTTTAATAAATGACACTATAACATTTTTTTAATTTAGTGACATATAAAAGTGTCACAAAACTATTCTTCTAATGATATTTTTTAGTCTTGTGACATTTTGAACAAGTGCCACTTCTATCGGTATCACGGTAGATACGAGTGCCACGGTAGATACTTGCAAGTGTTACTGCACCATTATGGCTGAAAACTTTCAATGACATTTTAATGTCATAGTAGATATTATTTGTGACACTATCAAGCGCCATTAAAAAAAGAGTTAGTGACACTTGTAAGTGTCATTATACCATCAAGACTAAAACATTTTAGTGACACTTTAATGTCATGGTAGGCACTATTCGTGACGGTATCAAGTGCCATTCATGACGATAATTCGTTGTAGAACAATTTGATCCGCTCTTCAGGAGACTCGAACCGCCAACCTTCCGCACCATAAACTTTATACACCACACTCTTCCCACTACACCTCTATAGCACCACATGATTATATATGCAACACATATTATTTATATAGTACATACATCCATATTAATATAAAAGTATATGTATAAACATAATTATTTTATTGAACATAATTTATGTAAAATAAACTATTTATTACCAAAATAACAAAAAGACCACTTTTGGCGACTAAGTCGCCAATTCTATACTTTTGGCTACTAATTATTTTTTAGTTGCTAAAAAACTTAACTTTTGTCGACTAAAATCAGATTTGGTCGCCGAAGATGCACTTTCAGCTACCAAAACTTTGGTCACCAAAAAATTTTATTCCCGCCTTAGGATTTTAGTTCTCCCGCGCTAAAAATGACCACTTTTGGCGACTAAACTTATTTTTTAGTCGCCAATTGTAGACTTTTGGCTACTAAAATTTTTTTGGCACCAAAAATCTTTACTTTTGGCTACTAAAATTTTTTTAGTCGGTAAAACCCATATAATCAGCGACCAAACTTATTTTTAGTCGCCAATTGTAGACTTTTGGCTACTAAATTTTTTTAGTCAGCAAAAAGCTTTACTTTGGGCTACTAAAAATTTTTTAGTCACTAAAATCCATATAATCAGCAACCAAACTTAGTTTTAGTCGCTAATTGTAGACTTTTACTAAAATTGTTTAGTCGCCAAAAAGTTTTACTTTTGGCAACTAATGCTGTTTTGGTCGCTGAAAGCTATACTTTCAGCGACCAAATATTTTTGGTCAGGAAATTTAGTCGCCGAATATGTTTTTTCTTGTAGTGTATATTGAGTTTAATTCATTTATTTTTAATCATTTACAGCATTTTAAAAATTTAGAAAATATATTGACATTTTTTGATTTTTCAAAAATGTCATTATAAGCTTGGAAAGTTTTTGGCTTAGTGGCATTTCTCAAAATGCTATAAAATATTTGTTTATGACACTTTTCACCTAAGTGCCATAAAAAGTAATTTGCACCTACCTAGTGTCCTGACATTTTTTAAAAAATGCCATTGCAAATATTCATAAAAAGTTTTTGTAGTGACATTTTTATTGTAGTGAAGTGATACTTTTTTTAATTGAAATGCCACTAAAGCCTTGTATGTTTGTGGCTCTATGACATTTTCCTAAAAAATGTCACCAAATATTCTTTTTGTGACATTTTTTAAGAACATGCCACTAGTATGGTATCACTAAAATATGTTTTTGTTGTAGTGTTGTGACACTTGTTCATTAAAATGTCACTAGAGCCTTTTATGTTTGTTGTTTTGTGGCATTTTTCAAAAACATGCCACTAAATATCATTTTATGTCATTTTCTAAAAATATGCCACTAGTGTAGTGCCACTAAAGTATGTTTTTGTTGTAGTTTTGTGACACTTGTTCATTGAAATGTCACTAGAGCCTTTTATGTTTGTCGTTTTGTAGTATTTTTCAAAAACATGCCACTAAATATCATTTTTTGTGGCATTTTCTAAAAATATGTCACTAGTGTAGTGCCACTAAAGTATGTTTTTGTTGTAGTGTGAGTCGAATTCGAATAAGTTCATCAAACTCGATTTCTTTATCTTTATTTAAATTATAGAATAAATATATTATTTATATATGAAATAATATAACAATATGTATAAATAATAGCATAAATATATTATTTATATGTTAAATAATATAAATATTTTTTATTTAAATAATATGTAAAAATATTAATTATATATTTAAATAAATGTAAATAATAGTAAAAAATGGGAAATTATCAAATAAGTCCTTTTTTTAATGAATTTTCTATTGAGTCCAATTCACACCATGCTTAGAGAGTTTATTCATGTGTTAATAGCACTTAATAGCAATTTCATTAGAAAAGTAGGATTTATTTGATATGTTTCCCTTTTTTTTTCTTTTTTCTTTTTTCTTTTTTTTTTGAGTTGGGCTTGAGCTCTGCAAAGTTCAACTTGAAAATCAGCTTGTTCATAGTCCTACTTATCATTGTCCCATCATCCTTAGCCTTCACGACCCCACCATCACAACTTATAGAGTGATGGCCCAAGCTCGCCCCAACCTCCAAGAGAGAGTCTCAAGTTTCAAGGAAGAAGGCGATGGTAGGAGCTATGAAAGCTAGTTACGGACTAAAAAGGGAATTGAAAGGAAAGGTGGGGCTAAGAAAGAAATAGCATGGTTGTTTGGTGCAACTTTGTTAGGTCCCTTTGTGTTGTCAATTCCGCGAACAAACATATTTAAATTGTATTTCAGTGTCTAGTTTTTGCTTGGACCGATAGAACGCAACATTAGTGGCTCAAGCGAAGAATCTTGTCTCTCAGTAGTTCAGTCATGCCTGCAAAAATACCTGGATGTTTGATTTTACACTCAAGTAAACTTTTCATCGCTCAAGCGAAGCCACTTATGGTTTCTCCGCATACAAGACACACCGCTCGAGCGACCATTCTTTCACTCGAGCAGTTATCGTGATCATGTTCCCTATAAAGCTATGTAAATGACTGGTTTTATAGTTATGACGCCAAATCTAAATCCTAAGATTTTGTTCTTGTTTTTCGAGTCTTTTTCCTTGTTTCCCTTGATGTCTTTGTGAGATTGATCACATCAAATGAGTTAAGTTGATCACATCAAGGGGGTTTGTTTCATTCTTATAATCAAAGAGAGTTTGATCGGTGGATTCCGAAGGTTTGAGCATAAAGGCTTTGAAGGAGTTCAAAGCGGGTCATTGTCATGGACTCGACGTGGGTGTTGTGGATTCAAGATCAGGCTAATCAATTCTGAGACGAAGTCATTGGTGAAAGAGACACAAGTGGTGGAAGACAATTCTTCAGCGTGTTGACTAATTGTTGGTAATCTTATGTATTTTCATTATCTTCATAGTAGATTGATTAGTGGCGTTTCGCCCTGTGATTTTTTTTATCACAATTAGAGGTGCTCTAATTGTGATTTTTTTCATGTTAAAATCGTTTGTGTTGATTTATTAATAGTGAAACAATAATCTAAATCACTTTCGTACGTGCTAGATGGTTTAAAGTGTTAGCTTTGTTTGTTTGGGAATTGTTCACGAATCACTTAAGTTTTTCAATCGGTATCAAAGCGAGTCACTCGTTCTTTTTTTTTATAAAAACTATAGGAGTGTGATTTTGTGTGATTTGTGTTAATGGATTCGATTTGCGAAGGTAACTCAACCCATAGACCTCCTTTACTTGAAGGAACAAACTATTCATATTGGAAAGCTCGTATGAGGGCGTTTTTAAAATCTATTGATGAGAAAGTTTGGCATTTCATTATCTATGGATGGAGTGAACCTATATTTACCATTGATGGTGTTCATATTCCCAAGCCAATTGATAAATGAGATACAATTAATTATCAAAATTCGAGTTGGAATAGTAAAGTGTTTAATGCCCTTTTCTAGCTCCATCACATTGGAAGAGTTTCGACGTATTTATACGTGTGAGGTAGTAAAAGAGGCTTGGGACATTCTTGAAAACAATTTAGAAGGGTACTACTCTTGTCAAAAGGTCAAAACTTCAACGTCTCACCTCCATTTTTAAAACTCTTTTTATGAGTGAGGATGAGACGTTTGATGATTTTTATACTAAACTCAGTGACATCGTGAATTCTTGTTTCACATTCAGTGAAAAAATTCTTGAGTCTAGAGTTGTTGAAAAATTTTGAGGTTTTTACCCAATAGGTTCTAATAAAAAGTGATAGCTATAGAGGAGGCTCAGAATGTTGAGAACCTCAAGCTTGATCAGTTGGTTGGAAACTTCCAAACTTATGAGGCTCATCTAATTTCAAAGGAAAAGCATAAAGAAAGTGTGGCATTTTTTAGTGCTCATGAGACTATTAAGAACCCTGAGGTAGAAATTAATCTAGAGTTCGGAATGACGGCTATGTTTACTAAACAATTCAAAAAAATTCTAAAGAAAAAGAAGTCTAATTTCAAGGACACTATAGTTCTAAAGAAAAAGGTAATGATAAACCCAAAGTTGCTCCAAAAACTGAAAAGAATACTATGAGAGGATAGGGAGTCAAGTGCTATGGATGCCTAGGGTTTGGGCGTATTGTTCTTGAGTATCCTTTCAAGAAGAACTAGAAGAAAGTCTACACAATGACTTGGGATAATGAAAGCGAGTCAGAGTAAGAAGCTGATGAAGCTGAATCCGGTGAAGATATAGATAGTACTTTTATGGCATTCCACGCTAGCTTCTCTCAACCAACTCCCAGGCCAATTGAGTTTGCTCATGCGGCTAATCTGCATCGTGCTCTTATCTTTTATGAGATTAATTACCTGTACTGGAAGTGTAGAATGAGGGCATATCTCAGAGCTTGGGATCCTGAAGGTTGGCGCACAATTAAGGAGAATATTGAAACACCGTCTATGATTGATCCTCTTACCAGTCAAAAGGTCACCAAGCCTACTGAAGAGTGGAGTGTTAATGAAAGGGCTGACATGGTGAGCAGTGAATGAGTTCTGAATACCATTTGAGAAGCACTTTCTGAAGAAGAGCGACAACGTATCTCTCATTACAAGAATGCCAAAAATGCATGGGTTATCCTTATGCAAGTCCATGAAAGAATAGAGTCATCTTCACAAACACCCAATAATGTTCACCTCAATGCTCTAGTTGCTCGTCTAGATGCTCTTGAGGAGGAAGAGAAACAAAAAGTGAGATGATAAAACCTCGGAGGATTATGATAAGATAGATGGTGAAAAGCTTCAACAAGCACATGAAAAGTTGTAGAAGGAATCTCTAAACTTATCAAAGTTGAATGACAAACTCACTGTCAAACTCAAAGCATGTGAAAGTCAGAATGTCAAGCTGAAGGAGGAGATCTCTACAACTAGAAATGAAGCTATCAAGATCTCAAGTGATAGACAAGCTCTTTGTGCAAGAATTTTGACATGTGAGACCAAGAGGAATAAGCTTCTGAAGATCTATGCCACATATGAAGAAAAGATTGAAACTCTCGAGATGTCTCAAGTTATCTTGGAAGAGCTAGTCATCCAGAAAGAGAAAGAACTCAAGAGTGTTAGAGCTACAATTGATATATGAAACAAAGGTTCAAAGACACTGCAAGACATCATTGGTTCTCAACAGATGGGCTTTGACAAAAGTGGGATAGCCTATGGTGATGATACACTGCAAAAAGGGAAGGCTTTCACATCTCATGACAACACGACTCAAGGAAAAGGAAAGCTAAAGATTCAACAGGATGATAAGTCTCTCCATCAATCTAAAGGCGGTATGATCAATGAAAGGGAGGTAAAACTTATTTTTGTTTGTCATCATTGTGGTAGGTATGGCCACATTCGTCCTTATTGTTTTGGTTGTTTGGTAGGGTCTCTAAAAAAGTTAAAAACACTAATACTTCATGGGTTAGGAGACAACCTTACATGTCTAGGTGGAATACCATGATTTTATAATGGTGTTTACAACTCTAAGACATCTCCTAAGAATTATGCAAATCCCCCTTTCTGTGAAGACTAAAAAGATATGGCTAAGAAAGAGTGACTTGTCTTGTTTTGTTGTTCACACTGTACTTAAAGCACGTAACTCGCACATGTGGTATCTTGATAATGGGTGCTCTCGTCATATGTCCAGTGACAAATCCTAATTCACATCTCTTGAGAAATATGAAGAGGAATTGTTACATTTGGAGATACTGGCACCTCTAGAGTAATTGGCAAAGGCTCTATAAGTGTCCTCGATTTTCTTAAATTGGATAGTGTATTGCTTATTGACGACCTTAAAACTAATCTTTTGAGTATCAGTCAAATGTGTGACTCACATCATAGGGTATTGTTTTCAAAAAATAAATATGAATTTTTGGACAAAAGGAAATATTGTCATGCATGGTTTTCGCATATTTAATAATTACTATGGGATTGTTACTATTAATGATCTCACTTGTTACTCGGCCATCATAAGTAATCTAGACTTATGGCATCAACAGTTAGGCCACATCAATTTCAAATATCTAACTAAGATAGCTAATAAAGAGATAGTGTGAGAAATGCCCAAAATAGGTAAGTCTGTGAACCAAGTGTGTAGGCTATGTCAATTAGGGAAGCAAACTTGAGCCCCTCATAATAAGGTGAATAGCTTAACAACCAAGCATCCTCTTGAGCTTGTTCATTTTTTTAACTGTTAATGATTATACTCGATTCACATGGGTTCATTTTTTAAGAGAAAAATCTAATACGTTTGATGCTTTCAAGTCCTCAATCCTAAAAATTCAAAATGAACATGGAGTTTCTATTAGACGTATCATAAGAATCCGAACCGATCATAGTTGTGAATTTGAGAATAGCTCATTTTCAGATTTTTGTGATATGCATGACATAAAGCATGGATTTTCTACTCTTATCACCCCACAACAAAATGGAGTTATTAAGAGGAAGAACCGAGTTGTTCAAGAAATAGCTAGGGTCATGCTTCTTGTAGGACAATCTTCACTGTATTTAAAAAAGATTAAATTCTGTTGTGTACGAAACAACAATAAGAATAAAAGAAATTGAGAAAATGAGAGAATTTGTTTGATTACAAAAATCAAACTCGAAATAAAAAATAAATAAATAAAACTACAGATTTTATTTTGTTACAAAAACAAAATTAAAATCTGATTAAATAAATAAAGACAGAATAAAATTAAACAACTTACTTGGTTAATTTATTTGAATAACTTTTCTGATCAAGTCCAGTGTTTAACACTGTGTCCTTAAAACAGATTCGTCCTCTCCACGGTGCTTTCAGAATTCGGACGTCTATCTCCCAGGATGATATGATCTACCACAAACAATAGCAGCACTACTAATTGTTTGCCTTACGAACACACTAAGTGATATGATCTAAACCAATTAATCTACGCAAAGCATCAAAATTCACATGTCCTAATCTACCATGCCATAAATTTGACTCAAGAATATAAACAAAAGATGTGTTATTCTTATTCATAGCAACTTTCGGTACAACTGTCATTACATTCAACTTAAAGAGACCATCACTCATGTATCCCTTACCAACATACATACCACTCTTTGTTAATACAAATTTATCAGACTCAAATACAAGCCTAAAACCATTTTTACTTAACAAAGACCCAATAATTCAAACAGATAGCAAAACGGGAATGGCTCTGTTTGGATGAGCAATAAATCCAAATCCGTTTAATTCTGTTTGAAAACGGGAAGGGCTCTGTTTGGATGAGCAATAAATCCAAATCCGTTTAATTCTGTTCCAATTTAATTTGAATTCTGGATTTTATTTTAATAAAAAATAAAATTAAATTCATTAGAAGCCCAACCCAACCACACACCACGCGCCCAGCCCGCCCGACCGGACGGACGGCGGCGTGCGCGTGTGTGGTGATTTTTGGGTCCAATGGATGTAGCCCATTTTGCCCATAACCTCTCCCTCTAAAACACTTGGGTACCCCTTGGGGCACATCCCAAGTATCTCAACCTAAGCCTTATAAACCCTTTCAAAACTTCCCACCAAATCAATGTGGGACAAGCCAATTTACAACCTTAAGGAATTTTCACCAAAACTCCATTTCCATGGAGCACACTTTGGCTTCAATTTCCCATTCACTCGGTAATGGTTTTGAGCAACCAAATATACCACGTGAATCACAACGCGGCATAGAACGCGTTACCACTTTGACCCGAGTAAATCGACACTCGGGGCCCACCTAAAAAATAGACCAAACTTGAGGAAAAATTCTGGTTTTACCCAGAATTTTTTCCACCATTTCCAACACTTCTTAGTAAGAAAATTCCTTCCATATTTTGGGCAGAAGTCTTAAATACCATTGTTTATGTGGTAAATCATGTGTATCTAAGGCTTGACACATTACAAAGTCCATATGAATTATGGAAATGGTTGAAACCTAATGTGAAATACTTCAAAACTTTTGGGAACACTACAACAAAACTGGGTTTTCACAGCATCACATCAACGACATACAATAAATGCATGCCGTGGTTTCTCACTTTTATGACTTGTTTTTTTTGTACGTCGTAAATAATTTTCCAACCACGGCCTGTCTATTGCGTAGGCCGTGAATGGTAGTAACGATAATTTTTTTACGACTTGTAATGTTTGCTGTAAATAATAAAACTTTTCATGACATGCATATGGCATGCCGTTAATACATCAACTATACACGACACACATACACTAGTCGTGAAATGTATCATGCTTTTCACAGCACACACAACGCCCGCCGTTAAAAGTATTGCATATTTTATGATACACACAACGCCGGCCGTTAAAAGTATTACCTTTTTACGACGCACAATGCATGTTGTGAATGTTATGACCCAAAAAAAGTAGGCGCCAAAATGAAAAACTCTAGTGCCAAAACACCAAAAAATATATATATTTTAAAAAATAAATATATCAACCTTTGACTTCTAATAATCAAAAGGAACATAGAGTGGGTTAGGCACAGAGAACAAAAAAGAAGAGAAGGGTTCAAAGAAGCAAAATCGCAGGGGAAGAGAAGGTTCTGAGCATCGAATATTGTTCAAAACATTCATTCCTTGGTTTCTAATGGCTGAACATAGAATACCATTCAAGGAGGCAAACCGAGAAGAGAAGGAGAAAAAAGAGGCTTCGAATGGTAAGGGTTTCAAATGGTGCTCTCTCTCTCTCTTCACCCCACTCTCATACTCTCTCTCATATGCCCCACCACACCACCACTTTCTAGGGTTTTTATATCTTGTTGTGGCAAATTGACCCAATTGAGAGTTCTGAGAAGCCATGGACGAAGAGACACCACTCGTTGCTGAAAACTCAGATTCTGAAACCCTAGCCAAGAGCCTTCTTGTTGATTTTCTTGGCTCATGGTGTTGCTCAAAACTTGGAGGATACTATCAAAACTGTGAGTTCTAACTTTGCTTCTTGTCATTTTTGAAGTAATTTTTTGTTTTCTGAAACAAAATTTGATTTGATTAATGTTTTTTTTCTAGAGTTTAGATGATCATTTTTATCCTTTAAACTATCAATTTCATCTATTTAGTGTTCTATTTTCTAGAGTGTTCTATTTCATCTATTTGATTTGATTAATGTTTTTTGTATTCAAGAATTTTGATTTGATTAATGACTGTGATTTTGATGATATTGATTCAATTTGTTCATTTCCATGTTGTTTTTCCTTTATTTAATTTATGGGTAAATTATGCACACCACATGTTTGCTAATATGCGTTTGAAAATAGAAAATATAAAATCAATTAGTTTCTGGTTGAATGTGGATTGTACATGTGTTAATTTCATAACCATGTTGCGTATAGTGACAATTGAGGCAATGTTTTGGAGGCGGTTTGAATTTCAAGACTGCTATGTAGTTCCAAATCCCCCCCTTCTTTAGGTAAAATTCTCCTTGTTCAAACACATGCCTTTCTTTTATGTCCTTTTTGTTACTGAGTTCAACCCTCTTAATAGATAGTTTCATCAGTATTTAAAACACAAACTATCATTACAATAAAAACTATCATTAAAATAAAAACTATCTTTCAAGTTGATAGTTATTCACCTCCTGAGCTCAATTTGAGAATAATCAACCTCTGATACTATAACAACCCTCACTTTGCCTTAGGCTTCGTTTGGGAAGTGGCTATTTTAGTAGGCTATTTGGCTTTTTGACTATTTTAGTAGGCTATTTTAGTTTTGTGTTTGGGAAGATGAGATGAATTTTTAGTTGAGTTGTTGTATTGGAAAGTGTGTTGAAATGATGTTTAAATTTAAAATGACAAATTTGTCCCTAAAAATATATTTTTTTAAATTGATTTCAAGGGGTAAAATCGTAATTTACTCATTGCCGGCTGTGCGGTGTAGGCTGACAGTGTAGGCACCGGCTGTGCAGCCTATATTTTTTTTTTTTTTTTTTTTGAAAAAGCTTTCAATAGTGTTGCTTTTGGGCTTTTTTCTCAAATGAGGCTATTTTAGCCTCATTTCTAGCTTCCCAAACAGCGCCTTAGTCATGCTCACATGTATTTATATGATTTTGTCTTGTTAAGTTGCATTCATAAAATCCTGTTTTGTTTTATCTAAGTGTTGTTGCGTGCTTTGTTCCTTGTTTGGTGTGTGTTTAGCCGAGGTCATCTTAAGCCTAGGTTACACCTTTGAACCTCTTATACCTAGGACCATCTTGGAACCACTTTGGTTGACCTTCACCTTCACCCTGGCATATTGGCCGAGATGTCATTATCTAGGCCGAGGTGTTCATCACCAAGGCTGAGATGTGTATTATCTAGGCCGAGATGTTATCCTTGCACCTAAGTGATCTTGTTCCTGGACTGGAATGACCTAGACCGAGGTGTGGCACATCTAGGCCGAGGTGTGGCACAGCTAGGTCAAGTGTTATCCTTCCTAGCCGAGATCATTGAGACCTTACTTGCCGAAGCCTATGTCGTAATCCGAGATCATTACCTGCCGGAGTGCCCATGTCACCTTACTTGTTGTACACCCTTTGTCATGCTCTTGTCTTGTCAGTCAGTCACCTTTTTTAGGAGAGCCAACCAGTCGTTGCCACGTGTCCCAGCAGAGGGTTAAGTCAGCTAGCAAAGAGAGAAAACATATCATTTCTATATCTTTGCCTTTGAAGAGAGAGAAGCTCTAGGAAAGAGGAAGAAGTTCTTAGAGAGGAAGTAGATTTCCAAGCTTGATCCTTAGAGTTTAAACCGTTTGATCCGTGTTTTGAGGTTAGATTCTTGATCTACCCTTATTGTTCTTATGTTGATCCGATCACATTGCATGATCTAGCATGATTCATGAGCCATGCATTAATTTAAATCTTGTTTTAGAAAGAGAAAATGATGTTCCTGTGTTCTTGAAGAAAAACCATGTTTTGATCCGAAAATTTGTGTCAAGATCCATGTTTTTGTGTTTATTTTTATAAGATCTTCAACTAACATATCTTTACAGAAATGTTACTCACAGTGGGTTTCCAAAATCGGTTGCACGGTCTTCGCCTCTTGACCTGCAATTATCAATCATTATAACACATTTCTTCAATACACATTATCATTAAATCACTTAATTCATGCCATTCTATCCTTTCTTTACTCTATTTCATGATTATGAGATGCTAAATGATGCAATTAACATGTTAAAATCAAGTCTGCAACTTCTCCAAAATTTTCTTGAAAAAGGCCTTCCCGCTCGAGCGCCACTTTGGCCGCTCGAGCGTACTGTAAAAAGTTCCAAAACTGCTGGGAGGCTGTTTTCACCGCTCGAGCGGGCGTCCCTCCGCTCGAGCGTACAGAGCAAAATCCGAATTTCTGGTTCTTCTTCCAAGCTTCATTCTCCTCTTAACAAATCACTTTCCACATTTATGAAATCTAAGACCCAAAATACTTGAAAACCACTTGATTTAGACCTTACAACTTCTCAACAAAACCCACATGCATCATGTACAAGATCAAACCATGAATTGAGGTGAAGAATCATAACTATTCATGTAAAAGCTTCGTTTCTTCATATCCATGGAGGTTCTTCCTCAAGAATGCCAAATATAAACATAAATCATCTATTCATGCCATACATGCGCAAATTAAACATATTTCTCCTTTCAATCCTCTTATTTAACACGAGATCATTGATGATTCAACCTTATTTCAAGAAAGTAGAGAAGAAATTCTTACCTTAAGCACTTAATTGGAGAAGTTGTAGCTTGATTCTCCTTTTTTCCCCTTCTTCCCCTTTCTCACGAATGCTCCTCTCTCTCTCTCTCTTTCTAGATTTTTCTTTTCTTATTTTTTTGAGTCAATGAGTCAACAAAGGCCCTTATACTTATCTATGTCATTTATAAACAATTGTGCCAAACTTTGAGCCAAACATGGCCTAACGAATCAGACGAAATTCAGTCCTCAATTTATTTTCCCAAATGGTTCTAAAAATTCCCGGTATCACATAGGTGTGCTCAATTTCGTTTTCTGAACCCATTACGGTCATCAATTTCAGTCCCAAAGTTATAGCCTCAACAGATATTTTTTTTCTAATTCAAACAGATATTCTTCAATTAATTCGCATAAACACATAATTAATTACCACTAATTGTAGCATGTATTTCGAGGTCATTACACATAAAATCCTGTTTTGTTTTATCTAAGTGTTGTTGCGTGCTTTGTTCCTTGTTTGGTGTGTGTTTAGCCGAGGTCATCTTAAGCCTAGGTTACACCTTTGAACCTCTTATACCTAGGACCATCTTGGAACCACTTTGGTTGACCTCCACCTTCACCCTGGCATATTGGCCGAGATGTCATTATCTAGGCCGAGGTGTTCATCACCAAGGCTGAGATGTGTATTATCTAGGCCGAGATGTTATCCTTGCACCTAAGTGATCTTGTTCCTGGACTGGAATGACCTAGACCGAGGTGTGGCACATCTAGGCCGAGGTGTGGCACAGCTAGGTCAAGTGTTATCCTTCCTAGCCGAGATCATTGAGACCTTACTTGCCGAACCCTATGTCGTAATCCGAGATCATTACCTGCCGGGGTGCCCATGTCACCTTACTTGTTGTACACACTTTGTCATGCTCTTGTCTTGTCAGTCAGTCACCTTTTTTAGGAGAGCCAACTAGTCGTTGCCATGTGTCCCAGCAGAGGGTTAAGTCAGCTAGCAAAGAGAGAAAACATATCATTTCTATATCTTTGCCTTTGAAGAGAGAGAAACTCTAGGAAAGAGGAAGGAGTTCTTAGGGAGGAAGTAGATTTCCAAGCTTGATCCTTAGAGTTTAAACCGTTTGATCCGTGTTTTGAGGTTAGATTCTTGATCTACCCTTGTTGTTCTTTTGTTGATTCGATCACATTGCATGATCTAGCATGATTCATGAGCCATGCATTGATTTAAATCTTGTTTTAGAAAGAGAAAATGATGTTCCTGTGTTCTTGAAGAAAAACCATGTTTTGATCCGAAAATTTGTGTCAAGATCCATGTTTTTGTGTTTGTTTTTATAAGATCTTCAACTATGGGTACCAAGGTCCATGTTTTTGAACTCATAGCATGAAATCTCAGATTTTGTAATAACAAGTTATGATTTTAGCATTCATGTTCTTTACATTCTTCATGTTCATGTTTTTCATGTGCTTCAAGGAAGGAAACCCAGATTTCCAAACTTCACATTTCCCAAGGTGTGGTCACCGAGACCATTCTTGCATAGATCTCACACTTAGGCCAAGCATTGTATCTCACCTTGGCCTACCTTGCATGATCACTTGCACCATTAGTCTATCTTGCATGCACACCTAGGCTAACCACTGCACACCTAGGCCGACCATGGTACACCCTTGTCGACACCTTGTAACACCTCGGCAGACAGCCGTTCGCCAAAGCCTTGATCGAGAGCTTAAACTATTTTCTCATTTTCATCTTCCCTAGAGAGTAGATAGAATGGTTTTATTGGTTTGTATTGCAATCTAGATATTTGCTTGTCTGATGCTAAATAGCATGCACAACATGTCTGATGTTAAACAGCAGTTGTTGCTTCTACTGTACTTTTTCCTCTATGGAATGATCATAATATCATATTTGTACTATTTCAAATTCAATAGCTGGTCACTCTTTGGCTTACATATTCACTTCAAATCATGGAAAGAAGATTTTACTGCATTCATTAGCTAAAATTTATTTAAATTTTAGGCGGCTTATGTAGAAGAAGGAGTTCGACACAAGCTGCGTGGGATTCATGAAAGATGGGGCACAATGGTTGGTGGATAACACTGACATTAAACTTGTTGGTAAGTACACCCACTATGCACATATTTTTTTGTCATATATTACTTGTTAAGCATCTAAAGTGATGAGTGTTCAAATATTTTTCCCATTACGTTGCACCAGGAATAAGTTGGATTTTTTCTGGCCTTTGCTTAATAATTGATATAGTTATCAATTTTGTGTGATATATATCATATCACATCAAACACTTGCCCAAAAAGAGGAAATAAAAAATAAAAGAACTAAAGAAATTCAAGCCAACAATTTTCTCTTTGGCATGCTATCTCTTTGGCATGCAATTATTTAGTTTGTATTCTAGCATCATCATTGAACTGTCAAGTACCAATAAATCCTCAAATAGAAAAAGAACTCCTTTGAAGCTGGACATATTTTCAAGTTGTAGTTCCATGAAATAGAAAAAAGAAATAGATGCCTCCTGAGTCCCAGTAGTTTCCTCTATAACTAGAAATACTTGGTCGGTCAACAAGATTTTGGCTAAATTTATTCTATAAAAATGACGACACAATCGACTTTAAAATGATATTAAGCGTGGGCATCACCTAAGCCTGGACTATGCTAGGAAAAAATTTAAAATCTCTTGCCAAGCCCACCCATTAGGCCTGTAATTTACTCAATAAAATGAAATAAAACAAAATGTGTCAGCTAACACCCTTTGAGCTACAATAAATAAATAAAGAGAATTTAATTGGAATAGCCATTTCATTTTAAAAATAAGAGAATCTGATAACCAATCATTTCTAATGGAAATACATGAGCTCCATTGAGGGATTGCTCTTCCATCCCGTTCTCCTTATTCTTTTTCTTTCTATTGTTAATAGGTAATCTCCAATTCTTGAGATTCTCCATCCAAATGAAATAAACAAACTTGTAAACATCTTGTCAATTAATTTATAACATATGCTTTTTAACAAGGTGAATCTACTTGGGTTTGAAACATTGTTTCTTTTCATAGATTCTCAATAATCTCTACCCTCAATCATGCAGTAGCAGATCTAGTTGAAAGTATATTGATTTACTCCATGCAAGGTTTGAAATCAGAATTAGAAAAGGCTTCTCCTTCTTTGGGCCACAGTGCGATTTACATTAAAGATTCACGTATCATTAGCTTGCAAACGTAAAAACTGGCTCTAACTTTTCTTGATTGTTGGCTTGAAACATGAAGCATTAGAGCCCTGTTTGGTAGAGCTGTGGGAAAGTACTTATAGCTTATGTCTAAACAGCTTATAGCTTATAACTTTCAGCTTAAGCTGATTTCCAGCTTATTCTTAAAGTATCTCCTGCTCCACTCAAAGAATAAGCTGATTTCTGACTTCCACAAAGCTATAAGCTATAAGTTATAAGCTAAACCAAACACATCAAAATAGCTTAAATTAAGCTGAAAGTTGAAATAAGCTGTAAATAATTTCTGCCAAACAGGCACTAGGTCTCAAATAGTACTTGATTTGTTTATTTATTTTTATTTTTTTACTTTTGTTTCCTCTTTCCAAAATGAACAAGTACTTGACCATTCAGTTTGTGTGGTTTTTCTGGAAAAGGGAATCAAATCAGAAGGCCAAGATTTTGTGGATAACTTAAGTTTTCAACATGCTCATATTTTTAAGAAGAATGCATCCTTGCACTGTACCCCTGTTTGCTATGGCATGGTTAGGTCTTACCTAGTGAAGTTGGTGGTCAAGCTCCCAAGAGGACAAAAACCTTGACACTAAGAGAAGTCCTTGGTAAAAGCTTAAATGCTTGGATAATGGGTGGTCCATCAATCTAAGTTCAGGCAACTTGGGCCTGTGAACACCTCTCAGGTGCTTCATTGTAAAATAAATGTACTGCATTCTTTGAATTTGGCCAGGAAAACTTTACAAATATTTTGATCATACTTTTGTATGCCTTTTTAATGATATTCTTTTTGGACAGTTTTGAAGTTGAAGATAATTTTTGATGTTTAGAAATATAGTTTTTGGATGTTTTGGAATGTACAGACAGTTTTTGGATGTTTGAAATTTATGAATAGTTTTTTTGATATTTGAAATAATATTTTGGTGGTTGATTGATGTTTTGTGATGCTTATTTGTAATATTTGTTAGATTGTACAAAATTGGTCAAATAAAACTTGTTGAATTTAAAAAAAAAATTTAAAAATGCATATTCTACGGCAGGCATAATAAGTCGTTGTATTACATATTTTACAGTACGCAATCAGCGTCGTTATTTGTCTCACCAATTAACGGCATGCAAAAGTAGTCGTACAAAAGTAACAACAACGTACAAAATCTACCGTTAACTAGTTTTTAATGGCGTACTATAGCATGTCGTAGAAAAAGTAACAACAACGCACAAAATCTGCCGTTGAGTAGTTTTTAATGGCGTACGATGCGTGTTGTTGAAAGTGAATAACTTTCCATGACTGGTTATCATATGACGCGCGCTGCACGTCGTAAAAGGGTTTTTATGGCATGCATTACGCGCCGTAAAAACCTTTTTTTGTTGTAGTGGAATAAGTGTTATATTTTCAAAGATAGAGAGCTTTTAGGCAAATTTGACTCCCATTGTGATGAAGGTATTTTTCTAGGGTATTCATCCACTAGTAAAGCCTTTTGTGTCTATAATCTTTGCACTTTATCTATAATGGACTCTATCGATGTGGTTGTAGATGACACAGGTTCTCCAATAGCATCTCTACAGGAAGAAAAAGATGGTGATCCTCAAATTCTGGATATGGCATCACAAAATCAAGAGGAAGCCCAAGGCAAAGCTCAAGAAGGCGAAAAAGCACCAATTTCCATGGCAAGCCCAAGTCCAAAAAGTGCACAAAGAGATAACACCATTGTTACTCCAGATTCTTCTCATTTTATCTTGGAGCCATCGATAAGGGTGAAACTGAATCATCCTATACAACAAGTGATTGGGAGTGTCATGGATCGAATGAAAACTCGAAAGCAAATTCAGGAGGAGGTATCTCATGTGTGTTATTTTTCTTTAATTGAACCTAAGAATGTAAAGGAGGCCTTGTTGGATAATAGTTGGGTCAATGCAATGCATGAAGAATTATGTCAATTTGAACGTAACAAAGTTTGGACTCTTGTTCTTAGACCTAGAGATGTGAATGTGACAGGTACCAAGTGGATCTTTAAAAATAAATATGATGAGAATGGTACAATTGTTAGGAACAAAGCTAGGTTGGTTCCTCATGGTTATATGCAAGTAGAGTGCGTTGACTATGATAAGACGTTTACCCTTATTGTAGGTCTCGAATCCATTCGTATACTACTTGTTGTTGCATGCTTTCTTGGTTTTAAATTATTTCAAATGGATGTGAAAAGTGCATTTTTTAATGGGTACTTGAAGGAAAAAGCCTATGTTAAGCAACCAAAGGGTTTTGAGGACCCTAAGTGGTTGCTTGGGATATGCTATATAAGTACACTTTTTGAAAAAGTAAAGAAAAAAATGTATGTTTGGGATAATTTTTTGACTTTTTACGAAAAAATGAGTAATAAAATATTGTAGCAACTACCAAAATTACTCTTGTACCCTTCCTGACACAGCAGCAGGAAGAGTGGGTTTCCGTGCATTTCAATTTTTGGCTCATGGGTTTTCGTGACACTGTTTTGTTTTTTTTTTTTAATTTTTTATTTCTTACCCCAAAAGCAAGGGCAAAATTGTCTTTTTGCCCTTTGAGTATTCAGACACAGATTTCCCACCCAAACCATGAAAAAGTATGAACTTTTTGGCTTTTTTGATAACTTTTTGACTTTTTAGCTATAATAGATTATGCCAAACCAGGCCTAAGTTTCCATATCATATCTACAAGTTAGACAAGGCATTGTATGGGTTTAAGCAAGCCCCTCGAGCTTGGTATGATAGGCTGACTATGTTTCTTCTTGACAATAACTTTCAAAAGAGTAGAGTGGATAAGACCTTATTTGTGAAATATACTAAGTCAAATATTCTTGTTGCTAAAATTTATGTTGATAATATTGTGTTTGGACCCACATTTGAATCTCTTGTGAAATATTTCTTGGATTGCATGACACATGAATTTGAAATGAGTATGGTGGAAGAATTGTCATTCTTTTTGGGGCTTCAAATTAAGCAGTTGTCATCGGGTATGTTTATATCTCAGACCAAGTATGCTAAGAACCTTGTGTCTAAGTTCGGTCTAAAGTCAGCCAAACATGCACGAACCCCTATGAGCACAAGCCTTCATTTTTCTAAAGATCCCTCTAGTACTGATGTTAATCCTACCCTCTATAGGAGTATGATAGGGAGTCTTTTGTACCTCACCACCAGTCGGCCTGATATTGCCTTTAATGTTGGTGTTTGTGCCCATTATCAAGCTTGTCCAAAAGAATCTCATCTTCTAGCCGTCAAGCATATTGTCAAGTATGTAAGTGGGACCTTAGAGTATGGGATTTGGTTTTCTTCCGACATCACGACCGATATTACTGGCTATTCTGATGCCGATTGGGGAGGGTGTGCTAATGATCGCAAACGCACATTTAGAGGTTATTTTAAAAAAGTAGAATACCTTCTTTCTTTCGACTGCCGAGACTAAGTATATTATTGCAGGGAGTTGTTGTACTCAAATGATTTGGATGAAGCAAACGCTTCATGACTATGGGATAGACCAGCACACACTTACTCTTTTTTGTGACAACATAAGTGCCATCAATATCTCCCGAAATCCAGTCCACAACACTCTTGCATTAAACATATTAACATTCGTCACCATTTCATTTGAGAGTTAGTTGAGAAGGGCCTTGTTGTTCTTGAACATGTGTCCACTGAGCATCAAAGAGTAGACATTTTTACAAAATCCCTTGAATCTTCATAAGTTTGAGTTCCTTAGAAAGACCTTGGGAGTGATGCTTATTGCCTAGAGTATGTGACTTGTTACATGAGTGGATGTGAGTTGATTGGCATTTTGTGTGCTTGGATGTTATAATCTCACTGTCATTAATACTTGTCTTCTTTGAACATAGATGTTTTTTGAATATCTCTCATGCTGCATGCAAGGTTTCATATGTGTTTATTTATAGCCCATTTTGAATGTACATGCTCATTGATTTCATGATCTTATTCTGTACACATTCTTAAGTTAAACAATTGCAGGAGTTTTCACTTAAGTGATAAAATGTTTCTATGGACTTCTAACATTGTGTCTTTTGCATTTCTAGAGGAATTGACCTATACTAGCACATCATGGGTGATGTTAAGTCTCTTAACCACCTACCATCTTTTTGCATCTTCATGGCTTTTTCCTCAATTTGTCATAGTCAAGACATGAGGAAAAGGCTACTTTAAAGTCACTAACCAGGTTATCCTTATTCTATCCATGCTTCTCTGGTTCAGTTTCCATACTCTTGAGCGTGAAAGCTGCCCTTGAGTGCACAAAAGAAAGAAAAATAAAATAAAATAATTGATTTATTAATTGAGGGGGAGCCTCTACATTTACTCAACAAATGCCCCTTGATTCCTAGTGGTTTGACTTTCCTAAATTGTGTTTAGATTCTCTTATCGAAGGTCTAGCCATCCGATCACTACCAAGATTAACTCTAGCGATTGTGGACACTCAAGGATTATACACACACTGTCGTTGTGAGCAATCATGTTCTTCTTTGAGCCTTGCATTCATGTGTTGCCTATGTCCATTTTCACATTCTTACCTTGCATGCTAATGATCCCCTATTCACAATTATCTATCTTGTGAGTTTCAAGGCTTCATGATTTGTGGATTGTTTCATCTTAATGTCACATTATTGCATTTTCACTCATATCTTTTAGTTTCGGGTGATACATAGAGTGCTTTGATGGTTTTGGATCCTCAGGGGTGCGTGTTTTAGGGCTAATAGGGTTTTGATTGATTGTGGAGAGCGCTCGCGTGATGTCTTTTGCGCTCAAGCGGTCATAGACATCTTCCAATACTTTTGTAGAGCGTCAAAACTTCTAAGAGCATGTTATCTGAGATCGAGAGGTGGAGTCTTGGCTCGAGCGACGAACTCACATTTAAGTGGCTTCACTCGAGCGACAAAGTGGTCGCTCGAGCGGTTTGTGCGGGTTTAAATTGTTCAATCCGTCATTTCACTTCACTTTTCCCCCAAATTCTTCGAAGTTCTCTTCTCTGTCCTAGGGCATATTACCTCTCTTGCTGAGATCGACTCCTTGATTAGTGTTTTCTCTCAAATTCATGCCTTCTCTTGTGATCTTCTCACTCATTGGTAAGATTTCTCTCTTCTCTCTCCGTATTTGGTTTATTCTACTTCATGTTTTTTCTCTCCTCTTTCATTATGGTTTACTTATGTTCGTGATCTAGGGTTCTACATTTTTTGGCATTAGTTTTTTAATGTCTCATTGGGTTTGTGCTCCATTGTTGATTTGCAAGTTTTTTTTTTTTCTTGGTTTAGTTTTTGTTTTTAACCAATTTTTTTCCCTTGTGGTTATAGTCTAGATTGTGGTTGTTTATAGTCTAAGCAGTTGCTTTTGTCTCGTGCTTAGCCTTATCATGCTTAGATTAGCTTAGAGTATTGTTTGTCTCTCTGTTTCTCTTTTTTAATTCATGGATTTGTTTATCTAGTTTTGTTACTAATGGTGGTTATTTATTCATGGTTGATATTGGGGCTATTGGGCTAATGTTAGGATTAATGTTGGTTTGTGTCTTGTTGTTGGGTTGTCTTTTGGTGGGCTGCCTATGGTGGATTTGTGGTATCTTTGTTGGTGGACTTCCCTATTTTTTAGTGTTTAGTCATGGCCAAATCCTCTAAACAACGAAAAGCTACAGTTTCTCGTCCCTCCTACGACACTGAAAAATTCTAGTCAACAGAGAAAACCACAATGTTTAGGGACTTTTACGAGTCTAGAACTGTCCATCTTAAGAGAAATGTCCACCTTAACACCTTTGAGTCCATCTCCATTCAACCTGTATTCTTTAGAAGGAGACCACGTTGTTTTATTCTCGAGCCAACAAAATTTGAGTTGGGTCACGGAATTCTATTGTAACATCCATTCCATAGATCTAGTTGCTCCGTCTTTTAAAACATGGGTCCATTCCAAGGAAATCCACATTATTACTGATTTAGTTTAGACTTTTCTTGGCATTCTTCCTGTGCATAATTGTCATTTTCCATTTCTTGCCACCCGCAATGCTAACTTTGACATGGTTACATATGAAATTTGTGGCACACTGTAGACACCCCATTTTTGACGATCCTGAAGACTCGGACGTCATCGCTTGTGCACTCGATGATTGTGCTTGTTTGTGTTTGTTTTGAGTGCTCGAAATCCTCGATGGAGTACCTTGCCTTTGAGCCTTGAAACCTTATATGTTTTGTGCACTGTTTTGGACCAAAAGCTTGTTGTTTCAAGTCTGAAAGAGTGGGTAACCTGTCGGCCAGCCCCATAGGCTGTCAGCCTTGGCTTATGCTTGTTGGTTACCAGTGGTGACCAATTGCTATCAGTGAGGGTCAGTCGGCTTTCAGTGGTAGCCGACTACCACCAGTTTCTTTTTCCAAATATTTGTTGACAGTTGTGCCAGTTGTTGCACACTGAGCTGCATCTCCATACACGTGTATGGTAGGATGTTCGTAAGCTCAAGACTTTTTTTTCTATATATAGGGGGGTTCTTCCCCCATTTTTTAGGGTTAGCAATTTTAAACCAAAAAAAAATATCTCTCTCTAGCTTTCTCTCTCACTCTTGATATTTTGTGCTTGGTTGCCTAGTTTCTCTATATTTTTGTATACAAACCCTTAATCAAACTTGACCATCTTTGAGCTGAGATTCCTTGGAGTCTTGTTTGAGGTCTAGAAAGAGGTTTGAGCTTGAATTTGTGCCTAATTTGTGGTTTGCTTCAAAGGTATAGCACTTACCTTGTTTATACTTGTTTTATATCTTTGTTTTGCCATCTATTTCAACTATTTTTGGGCTGATTATGAACTTTCAAAGACTCTATTTTTACGGTTTAAAAGTGTTGGTTTGAGGTCATTTTGAGTTAGGGGATGGTCCACCCTTCTTGCTCCTTTGTTTGTTAAGCTTTTGTGCTATTATTCATCACTTTAAAACCAATTTTTTTGGGCCTTTTAACCACTAAATTTCAGAGGTTTTTCAGTGGTAAAAAACTCATTTTGAAGTCCAAAATTGGAGGGTTTAGCCTCCTCTCCTTGTGTCTTGCTTGCATGCCTAGTTAGCCTCATGTATTAGCTTATTATTTTAGCTTTTTATGGCTTAAGTCCAGCATGTTTTAGACTATATTTAGGGTTTTTTTGCCTCTATTTTTGGTTGGTTAATTCATTTGAGCCTTGTATGGCATGGTTGTAGTGTAATTTCCTTCACTAGGTTGGTGTTTTAGGGCTTTAATCACCATTGTTTTGAATTGATAGCATGTTTTAGTGTTGTTTTGCACTTAATTTCAGCACTTTAATCTCTGCAATCTCCCTCAATTCTTCACTCTTTTGTTTGCTTTGAAAGTGGTTTTAAACCCCTTGTTTGCCTAAGAGTGAAATGGAGGTGCTACACCTAATGGTTTAATCCCTTAGGGGGCTCATTACTAACAGTGTAATGCCTCTTTCATACCCAAAGCTACTTGTGGTTTGAACCATCTTTGCACTAGAGGACAATCACCAATGGGTATTGGATTAAGGAATGGTTTGGTAATTAAAACGAGTAAATAAAAAATGACAAGTAAAAGAGGCAAGATAAGCATCTTTTGTGTTGCATTGCATGTGTTCGAATTGGACGTTAATTCGAACACAAGGAAAATGGGACATTTCATACTCAAAAGTGATGAAATGTGCCACTTTCCTTAGTCACCATTGCCCTTGATCATGCATGATAGGGTGGTGGTCATTTTGGTCTTGTTCGTGCATTTATTAAACTTGTACAAATTGGTCCCTTAGCCATCATGCATGGAAATTGCTTGATTGATGGTTTGAGGGCCAAGAGTTTCTCTCCTTTGAGCTTGTGTGATGATAAGTTTCTCTAATTTGAGCTTGTGTGATGATAAGGAGGGCAAACAACACAGACAACCTATGAGAATACAATGTTTTGCTCTGTTTTGCTGTCTGTTGTAGCAAGGAAGTTCAGCTCATTAGTGGCCGACCGGCCACCATTGGTAGGCGACCGGCCCCTTGTCCCTCTTGTCGGCCATCTGTGATTTTTGCACAATGTGTTGGTAAGATGAAGCAGAGGTGTTCTGGAAGTTGGCAGAATTTTCAGTGATCAAATGTGCTAACAGAGGCTTGCAGAAGCAAAACAACGGCTTTTCGGGTGGAAACCAGTCGCGTGCATGAGCCTCCCTTATATTTTCAAGTTCGCTTATCGCTTAAATATCTAGCTTAGATGCATGTTGTAGCTAATTAAATGTTGTGAATGATTAGTTAGTTTAGCTAGTTATTTGATTTCGGTTTGTAATAATTAGTTAGCTTAATTAGCGTAGCTAGTTGGTTAGCTTATTCATTTGAACCCTCCTTCGCGAGGGCATAATGTTGTAATAAGTGTGCGTGCATGTGTGTATGTCTTCCAACCCCACGTCTTTCTCCCTTTTATTTAATCGCTTTTGATGGTTAGATTAGGGTCATATTTCAACTTAGAATATTGCATGCTTGCATCCATTCATTTGTCTTGCATGCACCGAGGCTCGGCGCATCATTCAAACTGCATTGTTATTTCAATATTTCTTTGAATACATGTTTAATCGCATGTTGTTCAAATCGATTCATATGCCATATTAGTAGACGAGCCTATTAAATGCATATTGCATGTGTTGCATTAGACATCTTGTATAGTTAGGATCATGCATCTTTCTAACTAATTTTCTATTTTGGCTTGGAGTATTTGGTGAGTTTTATGCTTTACCATACTTGCATGAGTGTAAATGTTGCCATGATTAGCATGCTTTCCATGAGGCTATGTGCTTACTTGCTAAACTGCTTGAATGCTTGTGGATAAAGGCTTGTTGTTTGAATTGGAACAGTTCAACGAATGTGTGTTTTAAGCCCACTTTATTGAGTGGCAAATCATGTTTTAGGCTCATTATGTTTGGTGGCAAATCCGCACCTTTTAAGCCCACTTGAGGGTGGCAAATTCAAACCATTTTTTCCAAACAAACATGAGTTAAATTGTTCCAAGTCTTGCAAACTAGTCTATACTTACATGTGCGCATCACATAGTAAAGCTAGTTTAATAACCGGAATAAGAACACACAATGTTTATAAAAAATCATGTCATGATTAGTAGAGGCCAATCTTTGATCGAGCGAGCGGGGGTGCTCAATTCATGACCTTCCCTCTTCGTACCTAAGTTCCCAAGCCGAGGCAACTTTGGTGATGATGGATACGTGGCCTTTGGCACGAGTCAGGGTTTCTTAAATTTTCCTAAAACAAAATATTTAGGTGGCGACTCTGTATCTGGCAAAGCAGTCCAATTTTGGCATTATTTGATTTAAAATCAGTTTTCCAAAACAGGTTTGCTGGATTTGGACTCTTTGGTGTTTATTAGTTTCACATTGCACTTGTGAGACTAGATTCAGAACCGCAGGAGTCCGAACTGTAAGGCCTTCTTTTCAAACCTTTCCGAAAGGCGGGGCGCGACAAAAAGGCGAGTCCACACACACCTGAGACTCGAATTATCGGAGCATTAATTAAGCAAAATGAACTCCTGTCCCATTTTCGTCTTCTAAACATCATTGTCTATGCCAATATTCATGTCACTACCCACAGTTCCGACATCTCTCAAGATTAAGAGTAGGTTCTATATTACATTGATCGTTGCCCCTCTATTGATCTCTCTGAGATGAATGTTTTAAAGATGATTTCAGTGTTTGAGGGCAAAAAGTCTTTAGGTCTTCCATATGGGTGTCTTATCAATCGGATTCTCTCGTCTATTACTGTTCGTTCTTTTTCAAATGATGAGTTTGCGTGTCCTATCAAACTAGTCACCAAAAAGACTCTCTCCCAGAGTTAGGTTCATGTCAAGGGGAAGTTTTCGGGGGCAGGTCCTTCTGATGCAATTGAGGACTAGTCGGTAGACAAAGGCAAGCTTGATGATGCGGCCACCAGTGAGGATGAGTTGGCTATCTATCCTCAAAGTATTCGAGGTCAACTTCTCCAGTTTGAGCACACCATGACCCAGTGCCTTGATCGACTTGATGCTCGAGTAGATGCTTTCGATGGACTCCTAGGTCGTATTAAGCATACAGTGGACTAGTCATCTCTACAACTCGCTCAGATTCTTTCAATTCTCCAAATACAACAACTTCCTCCTCCTCCACCATATCAGTGATTGGTTGTTTCTCTTATCTCTCTTCCATGGACACATATATATAGATAATGTTTATTCTTTCTCTTTGGACAATTTTTTTTTTTTTTTTTGTTCTTATGCCTTTTGGATATATTTCTAATGGACATGTTTCCCATATGCTAGACTATTGGTAATATTTGTTTTGGGATAATTTATTAGCTTTCTATTCTTGTTCGTTTGGCAACTTTCGCAGGTTGTTTAACCACTTTGTCACTCCCGATTAGAAAGGGAGAGGATTTATGATCATAACATGATTGATGATTATGTTCTTTGGATTATACTTTTTATGCTCTATCATCTAGTTTTTTTGTGTGATTGTTATAATTTTTGCAGGTGGTTCTCTTCGCACGGTGTTTAGAGTGGTTAGGGTGTGGATGTGTCTAGTGCATATGTTTGTTAAGAATTAATGTTAGAAGTGTTTTGTTTGGGAATTGACAAAGGGGAAGATTGTGAGGTCCCTTTGTGTTGTCAATTCCGTGATCAAACACATTTAAATTGTATTTCAGTGTCTTGTTTTTGCTTGTACCACTCGAGCGCAACATTGGTGGCTCGAGCGAAGAATCTTGTCTCTTAGTAGTTTATTCATGCTTACAAAAATACTTGGATGTTTGATTCTGAGCTCGAGCGAACTTTTCATCGCTTGAGCAAAGGCACTTATGGTTTCTCCACATACAAGACATATTGCTTGAGTGACTATTCTTTTGCTCGAGCGGTTATCGCACTCCTGTTCCTTATAAAGCTGCATGAAAGACTAGTTTTAGGATTACGACTCTTGATCTAAAACTTGATATCTTGTTCTTGCTTTTGGAGTCTTTTTTCTTTAATTGCATAACATGAGTTAAGTTGATCACATCAAGGGGGTTTGTTTGATTCTTCTAATCAAAAAGAGTTTGATCAATGGATTCCAAAGGTTCAAGCGTGAAGACTTTAAAGGAGTTCAAAGCGGTTGTTGCCGTGGACTCGATGTGGGTGTTGTGGATTCAACATCAAACTAATCAATTTCGAGACAAAGGCGTTCGTGAAAGAAGCACAAGTTGTAGAAGACAATTCTTCAGCGTGTTGAGTAATTGTTGGCGATCTTTTGTATTTTCATTGTTTTCATAGTGGATTAATTAGTGACGTTTCGCCTGTGATTTTTTTTTATGATAATTGGAGACGCTCCAACTGTGATTTTTTTCACGTTAAAATTGTTTGTGTCGATTTATTAATTCTAAATCACTTTTGTATGTGCTAGATGGTTTCGATTGTTAGTTTTATTTGTTTGCAAATTGTTGCAATTCAATCTATTTCGAATTACGAATCACTTCAGTTTTTCAAGCTTATTTGAGCTGCTTACGATTCTTTTTATTCTAGGAGTTTCTGCTAGACTATTTGGTATAGTTTCTATTTATAACTTATAAGACAAAAATAATTTAAATAAATTGGAAAACCTGATTTTTAAAAGTTGGGTGAAAGGTGCTTTTAAATTATGTTTTTAAATTATTAATTTATAATAAGCTGTATCAAACAATACCAGCAAAGGGTAACATATTTTTTTGAAAATTTCAATCTTTAGTATTTATTTTTATTTTTTAAATTATATCAATTTTTTAACTTTTTGGGTCCATCTTTTGAAGACGAATCGAAAAAATAAAAATAAAAATTGAAAATTTATTAGAAAAATAAAAACCAAAATAAGAAACAAAAAAGGGGGGGCAGGGAATTAGCATCTAGTGATATCATAAAAAAATATTACAAATACTTGAAAAGTCTAAGAATTTCATTATTAATATCGATAAATTTTTTTCACTAATTTGTAATTTTTAATTTGTTTTTGAAGCTACTACTGATTTGTTATTCCAAAAAAAAACTATTATTTTTGTCTTTTTTGAACTCTTTTTAATTTTTGTTGTTTTTTTGACTCGTTTCGTCAAGTAAAATTTAAATTTCGAAAACATTTTGAATTTTTTTTTAAAAGTTCACTAAAAATAAAAAATAATGTTTGGTTGTGTTCGTGCAAAAAATATATAAATAATTTTTTTGACTAATAACACAAGTTTTGACTTGAACTAGGAAGTTTTGGGTGATTTGCGGGTGTGCCAAGGTAATAGTGCCTGAGTTCATGCAAATGTACTTGGAAAAATCTAGCTTTTGCAAACAAAAGGTTGTGTGAGGCTCAAAGGGATAAAAGACCTCTTGATTCTTATTTTGCCTTGCTTAAGAGGACCTAAAATCTCCATGGCGTTTTTAATGTGAAAAAGAGAGGTAATTAGATGGAAATAAACATCAGAAAATATAATTTCATAAATTCATTGAATTGAACACATAAAAATATAAAAATAAGTTGAAAACATGAAATTGAGTTACAAAATGAAATTGATACACAATTTAAGTCTCAAAACAATGTTTATGAAGGTCAAAAACAATTAATGTGGCACGGATGTCATGAAAACTAGGAAACTAAGGCTAAATCTATGACAAAGATGCCTTTTAAGTCTACTCCTAAGTTGAACTAAACTAAGGATAAATAGCATTAGGCTATGTACTAAGTTGTATTGAATGTTGGATTGATTGTGTTTTGCTCCATTTTCATTTCTTGTATTTATAGGTTCTGAAGCCGCCTGAAAATCATGAACTACCTCCTGGAAAACATCAACAGCTTCTTGGAAATCTCTATAAAATCCTAAAAATGAGGTAGTAGACTACCTATTGAAGTGACACCTGTCCTAACTTTCTCATTCTTCTCAGCGAATGGTTAGTTTGTTACTCAAAGATAGGCTGACTAGATCCTTCTAAAAACATGAGCCGTTGGATGGCGGGTGGAGTTCTTAGATGGTTGTCATCTACCTTGTCTTGGTCAATACACTACTTCTTTGTAGGAGCCATTGCACACTTTGAAATGGAACCATTAGATTGTTTCTGGTGGTAGATATGGTGGCCATTGGATCAAAGCCACGTGCCCTCTTGTTGAACTATTTGAATCTTACCAATATCCAAATATATCTAATATATAAATATTAATATATATCCTTTAACAAAGAGAGAATGGAGCACAGGACCCCAACTCCTATAATTTAGGGATTTGTTTCAATCACATCAGCACCATGATTACATCTCCTTTCCAATTCTGCCACCACCTAAACTTGCTAAAGCCACTCACTTTGCCTCACCACATACACACGTGACATGCCCCCATTGGCTACTTATTTTCGGTACAAACAAGTTGATTAACATGTTTGCCAATAGTGATTCTTTGAAAATGAATTTGTTTTCATATATTTTTTTAGTATGTAAACAATAGATAAAATTTAATTGGTTTAAATATGAGAATACAATACTTAAAAAATGTAAGCAAATGCTAACAACTCCCTAGGCATTATTTAATATTGGAAAATATGTAAAAATTATCTTGAAAATATGTGTAAATTATAAAAAAGTGTATTAATTTTAATAAAAACGCATTGAATTTGGTAAAATGTGTCCCGTAGGTTTTTCAATTTTTTCCCTTTTATTTATACCCTAGAGATACTTATTAGCAATACCCAAAAATATAATGTCTTCAATTAAAATGGTAGATTCCATTTTTCTTCACTAATTAAAAAAATGTATTTTTTTAGTTAAGGGAAAAAATGTGCACTGTCCACATACTTTTTAAATATATTGAGTTAATTACACTTTACTCCCTTGTAATTTAGTTAAAAAAAACACGACCTCCTTATAGTTTATAAATGCATACATAACCACCTTTGATTTGGACTAAACTAAAATTTATGACTCTATTAATGAATTTTACAAAATACCTATAATAGCCTCACTTCTTTATCTAATTTTTGTATCTCTGCCACTCTTTCTCTTTTCTCTCTCTCTAAAATAATTATCTAACTGTAAAACAATGCAAACACATGATTTTGTCTTCCACCTATACAATTCACTTTCGCCTAATAAGTAATTTTTATTTCTCATAATCCAAGTAATTTAACTTTATGTATTTCAGTATAGGTCTGCTATGGACCAACCATGGCTACTATGAAAAATGGTGAGGTGGTAGTTGCCACCGTGGAGTTGAGGCATATAGTAACCTGTTGAGGGGTTGGTGGTTGAAATAGGTCCACGTCTTTCATGTCAATTTCAATAGCAAATTATATATCAATTTCAATCTATTGTACTACTGCATTGTTGTCACAACCCAAACCGGCCCCTAAAGATTTAGGATGTAACCGACTAGTAATCATGAGATTACCTACGGCCTCAGACAAAATTTCAAAATATAGTTAACATACAGGGCTTGTAACGGAAGCAAATTATGAAATTTGTCCATTGAGCTATGCATACATGCCATGAACAGGAACATACATGTTATATCCCACATCACACTTCATATCATATATCACAACGTTTAATGCCTGCATTATATATACATAACCCAAGAGCAAAACTTATAACATAATAGACTATATAAAACCAAAGTTTCTCGATCTTGTCATGATAAAAGCTAAGGCCTCGACACGGAGACGCATCTTGGGTGGCTTCACAAAAGGTTGACAAAAAAGCTGACACTTTAACAGGCTTTAGTACTGAACTTCCTGATGCTCACCTACATACATATAAATAAACAGAGCGAGCTGGAAGCTCAATGAGTAATCTCAATGTAAGGGAGTTAAATAAATGAGTCTCATAACCTAATCAAAACAATATAACTTATTGATACAATTAGAACTGGTTCCAAATCACATTAAATCTCGTTTCAAATCACATAGTATCAAATATTGCTTATCAACCTTTTATCAAACCTTTCATAACTCCAAGTCATAGCGGAGTACCTGAAGGCCTTATTTAACTTGTTGAATTTACCATATAGAACATTCAAAAAGAATGCCTTCATTCAAAGCACTCATATTAGTGTAGAACATCATTTACATGGCTTTTATAGAACATCACTTTGATGGCTCATTCAGAACATCATATTGATGGCTTATAGGGAATACAAAACATCACTTGGATGACTTATACAGATCATCACATTTGATGGCTTATACAGAACGATTACTATTGAAGCCATACAGAACAATCATTAAAGATTGACATCATACAAAACGTTTATAACGAATTATTAGTTTGTACAGAATGTCTAAGACAGGTCATAAACAAACAACGGTTGCCGAGAGTCAAGTGCATTTTTCTATTTATCATAATCGTTGTTTAAAAAGGAAACTCATTCATTCTTATTGACACAATCCTTCAAAAACTTGCCATGTCATATTCATTTCGTTCAGAAACTTGTCATGTCATATTTATTTCGAAGATTCAAAACATACTTAACCATTTCGAAGAACTCTTGTCAAGCACATGACATATACCAGCGTAAGTTTAATAAATCATCACATAGGAATGCTAATTTGAAAGTACTTCATATCAAAATACTGTTACAAAGACATTACTCACCTTGATTGATTCGATGATCTACTTCAATGTTAGAACCTTAGCTCAAATCCTTGAATTTCCCTTGAATCTCTTCAAGCCTTTCTTCTTCAATTCTAGAACTCTCTTCTTCTTCTTCTTCTTCTTCTTCTTCTCCTCCTTCTTCTTCTTCTTCTTCTTCTTCTTCTCTCTCCCTCTCTCTCTCTCTCTCTCTCTCTCTTGTTTCTCTCTTTCTCTCAGGAGATATTTTATTTTTGAGCCCCAAAGACTAAGGTTCTCATATATATATATATATATACATAACTTAAGCTAATAACCAATTAGGCTTGACTAAGAAAGCTCATATTAACTAAAACTAAGGTTTAAACTAATTAAACCCAATTAATTCATTACGAATCATAATTTTCCAAAATTTCACAGAAGGCTCTAAAAATCATGCTAAACACAAATATGGAGTTGGTTTTGGTTTATCGCGCCTCTAAGGCTTTTAATTTTCAATTCAAAGTTCCAATTGTAACAGATTTTCCTACAAGTAACAAGTATAATTTCAAAAGCACATAATTTGAACAATTAGCATGCAAATTCACACCAATCACATAATCATATGCATAATTAAGCATAATACGGGTTGGGTTATCACAATCTTTCTCCTTTTAGGAAGTTTGGTCCTTTAAACTTGTTTTACCTTACGTTGAAGAGCAGACATTTCAATCTCATATCATTCTCTCTTTCTCTATTCAAGTTTGCCATAGAAATTCAATTCAGGTCTCAATTGTTTAACAGTTCATAGTCCAATTTGGTTATTCGATTCAATAATCTATCGTCGTCATCCAAGTTATTCAGAAATCAGCAGAAATGTAAAGTAAATTCATAGATCAATCCCATGACAGCAGATGCAGTGTTGAAGTTATTAGTCATATGATGTTCATAATTCATATCTCCCATAGAATCGATTGTATAATACGATAATACTGAGGTGGTCATTCGTAGAATGTACTAAATCCATATACTTCCCAGCAGCTGAGATTTTTAATCTCGAATAGTGTTCACATTCAACATAGTCTGTGGTTAACAATTCTCCTAGCCTCAGGAATAAAATATAGTGACATGGAAACAACCATTCTCTAGGACAGTCAAACCCATGGTAGCAAGGGTAATACCAAAACAATTACTCCCTCCATCCCAAAATAATGGTCCCTTTTGGGGAATCCAACTTTTTTTGGTAGTACAATTATTGTATTTGAAAAAAGTTAATTTTCCAAAATTACCCTTTTGATAGTACATTTTTTGAGAATATCAATGTCATAATTGTACTTTTTACATTGTTTATTAATTTAAAAGAAGGGCAAAATAGGAAATTCACATTATTTTTGTACTTGATTTTTGAAGAGGGACTAATATTTTGGGACAATGAAAAATGGAATAAGGGACTAATATTTTGGGACGGAGGGAGTAGGTTTTAGCATAATACACGTGTTCCCAATCAGTCAAAGGTATGTGTTTACATATTTCAAATAGTCTGTTGTTGACTGTCCATATAAGGTCTCTAAAATAAGTCAAGTATGCAAAACAAATTCAAGTTCTTGGTCTATTAATTCCCTTAGCAAACATAATCTAATCATTCATTCATAAGCAATTTATAGTCTCCCCGTAACCGAAATCAAATCTGATACAAGTTCCATCACATCACTCTCAATCAAAATTTTGTTCCAAAAGTCATAATCAAATCATCTAGGTAGACAGTTAGTAGTCTCACATAAGTCCATATGTAGGCTTATACATATTATAGAGTTTACTATCCAAGGCATTCAAACAAGTCACATAGTCACGAAATCATGGTCTCATTCCAAGCAAAGGTATATATATCAGTCCAAAATTAAGTACTACAAAGGTAATCGTTCACATCAATAAAGGTACCTTGATTAGCATTTACTCTTATAATAACAGGTCTTGTCATTGGTTCTGATCTAACTGAGCTAGAGGTAGGTCTATTCACAATCTGTCCAACCTGAGGACAATTTCTCACTATATGGCCCATCTTACCACACCTATAGCAAGCTCCTAAAATTCGATAACAGATTCTCCAGTGCTTTTTTTCACATTCTAAACAAGTTGGTGCAGAATCGTTTCTTTGAGCAAGTTCATCTTGGCTAGATGTTTCTGACTTCGATTTCATATTCTTTGAAAATTCATTACTCTCATCAGTGCTTTGTCTTTCTCCTTTCCATTCAAAAGATCGGTTGATATTAGCTTTAGACATCAATGCCCGATCTAGCACATCAACGTATTTTGGCAACTTCAAAACATTAATTTTCTCCAAAATGGAATCCCAAAGTCCTCTCTCAAATTTTCTCGCTTTCTTATAATCTATATCAACCATGTGAGGCGCATATCTTGACAATTCGGTAAACTGAGATTCATACTCTACCACTGTTCGGTTGCCTTGCTTTAACCTTTCAAATTCAAAAACTTTATGATCTCGGACACATTGCAGAAAATATTACTTGTAGAAGATTTCCATGAATTTAGCCCAATTAATGTCTCTGTTTTCATCTCAGACCATCATCCACCATCGTCTAGCATCATCTTCTAAAGTAAATGCGGCTAGCAGAACTTTTTGTGCTTCAATGCACGGGAAGACTTCAAACAATTTCTCAATTCCGAGAACCCATGCCTCGGCTTTCAAATGATCAATTCCTCCATGGAACAGTGGTGGTTTCATTTTCTTAAACTCTTTTGTCAATGCGATAATTCGTTCATCCGCTTGATGTTCTTGCATAAGCAGTACTGGCATTGGGGGTGGAGTTGGCGGTTGTTGCCGTTGTTGTTGCCATTCCTATTGTCATCGTAAACTTTCTACCATCTCATGTATCATTCTTTTCATTCTGTCTAGCCTTGAGGAGGTCGACTCCTCTAGTTCATCCCCTCTTGTTCTGATCATTTTCTATATGAAACTTCTATTATAACAAATACAGAAAGTGACACACACATATTTATATATAAGCACATACCCTCATGTTCAAATTTCACATATCTTAGGTGCAAAATTATTCTTATATTTGATAAATGATTACATGTAGGACACGTATCAAATAAATGCATCCATAACAGATGATTGTATACTTACCAGATATTGCACACTGAATACTTATCAAATAGACACATATTTACTAGATGAATGCAATCCTGAATTCCATTCTACCAACTCTTATTACTCAATTGGACACGTGTGTGAGATATAACTCATGCTCTGATACCAACTATCACGATCCAAACCCGCCCATAAAGATTTAGGACGTAACTGGCCAGTAATCATAAGATTAGTAATCATGAGATTACCTACGAAGTCGGACAGAATTTCAAAATATATTTAACATACGGGGCCTGTAGGAAAATCAAATATGAAATGTGTCCATTGAGCTGTGCATACATGCCATGAACATGAACATACATGTTATATCCTATATCACACTTCATATCATATATCACAACATTTAATACCTGCATTATCTATACATAACCCAAGAGAAAAACATATAACATAATAGACTATATAAAACCAAAGCTTCTCGAGCTTGTCATGATAAAAGCTAAGGCCTCGACACGGAAGCATATCTTGGGTGGCTTCACAAAAGGCTGACACTTTAATAGGTTATAGTATTGAATTTCATGATGCTCACCTACATACATATAAATAAACAGAGTGAGCTGGAAGCCCAATGAGTAATCTCAGTGTAAGGGAGTTAAATGAATGACTCTCATAACCTAATCAAAACAATATAACTTATTGATACATTTAAAACTGGTTCCAAATCACATTAAAGCTTGTTTCAAATCACATAGTATCAAATATTGCTTATCAACCTTTTATCAAACCTTTCATAACTCCAAGTCGTAGTGGAGTACCTGAAGGCCTTATTTAACTTGTTGAATTTACCATACAGAACATTCAGATAGAATGGCTTCATTTGAAACACCCATATTAGTGCAGAACATCATTTAGATGGCTTTTACAGAACATCACATTAATGGCCCATGCAAAACATCATATTAATGGCTTATACAAAATGCAAAACATCGCTTAAATGACTTATATAGAACATCGCATTTGATGGCCTATACGAAATGATTACTATTGAAGCCATACAAAACAATCATTAAAGATTGACATCATACAGAATGTTTATAATGAATCATTAGTTTGTACAGAATGTTCACAATGGGTCATAGACAAACAACGGTTACCGAGAGCCAAAGTACATTTTCCAACTTATCATAATCATTGTTTAAAAAGGAAACTCATTCATTCTTATCAACACAATGCTTCAAAAATTTGCCATGTCGTATTCATTTCGTTCAGAAACTTGTCATATCATATTCATTTCGAAGATTCAAAACATACTTAACCATTTCAGAGAACTCTTGTCAAGCACATGACTTATACCAACATAAGTTTCATAAATCATCACATAGGAACACTAATTTCAAAGTACTTCATATGAAAATACCATTACAAAGATATTACTCACTTCGATTGATTCGATGATCCACTTCAATATTAGAACCTTAGCTCAAATCCTTGAATTTTCCCTTAAATCTCTTCAATCTCCAAGCCTTTTTTCTTCAATTCTTGAACTCTCTTCTTCTCTCTCTCTCTCTCTCTCTCTCTCTCTTGGTTCTCTCTTTCTCTCAGGCGATATTTTATTTTTGAGCCCAAAAGACTTAGGTTCTCATATATATATATATATACACACATAACTTAAGCTAATAACCGATAAGGCTTGACTAAGAAAGCTCATATTAACTAAAACTAAAGTTTAAACTAATTAAACCCAATTAATTCATTACGAATCATAATTTTCCAAAATTTCATAGAAGGCTCTAAAAATTATGCTAAACATAGATATGAAGTCGGTTTTGGTTTATCGCGCTTCTACGACTTTCAATTTTCAGTTCAAAGTTCCAATTACAACAGATTTTCCTACAAGTAACAAATATAATTTCAAAAGCACATCATTCAAACAATTAGCATGCAAATTCATATCAATCACATAATCATATGCATAATTAAGCATAATACAAGTTGGATTATCATAACTGTATTTGGAAAAAAAAAGTTTTAAGGGTTACTAAGCAACCATTCAACATTAATAAAAATGCAGGAATAAATAACTAATCTTAATATGCATATTAGCACACATTTGTATATGTTTTCCATATTTAATTAGTATATCCTAATGCTAGCCTCATGATACTCATTCACAACCATGAATACCAAAATTCTAGGTTGCGTTGGGTTCAAATTTGAAATTGTGATTATCTTTTTAGAATTATGATTTAAGTGTGAAATTGTGAGTTGGGTTTCGAAAAAAAAAAATTTGTTTGGTTATGAATTTTGAAAGGAATTTTGAAAAGAGTTTTTGAATTTTGAATTTTGAATTTTAAAAAGAGTTTTGATTTGTATTTTGAGTTTTGATTTTTTGAATTTTTAGTTGTATTTTGAATTTTTTTGATTTATTTTTTTAAAATATTAAAAAATGTTTAAGAAAATTTTATTTTTTAAAAAAAATATATAATTTTTATTTATATATTTTATTTTATTTTGTAAATATTTTAACTTTTAATTTTAATATTTTAAACTCAAAACACAGCTCCACACTCAAATCGTAACCAAACACATAACTCGAAACTCCATACTACTTTCAAAACTCTACACTCAAATCATAACCAACACATAACAAAAAAAATTAAAATATTTAAAAATATATTTATAAAATGAAATAAAATATTTAAAATAAATAAAAAATATATTTAAAATAAAATTAGGGCAAACTTCACTTTACCTCCCTATGGTTTGGGCCGAGTGCGTTTACCCCCCTGACATTCGGAAATCACCACATAACCCCTTTGTGGTTGATAGACTAAAACGCACACTAACTTCTGTTAACAGAAGTTGTAAATTGACAATTATGCACTCATATATAATCCAGGGAAAACCCAATTCTTTCCCTCTCCATCTTCATCTTCTTCTTCTTCTTCTTCTTCTTCTTCTTCTTCTCTCTCTCTCTCTCTCTCTCTCTCTCTCTCTCTCTCTCTCTCCATTTTCGTCCCAAACACAAATACGGAGAGTGCGAGAATCTAAATGCGTGCGTGTGAAAGTTTTGGCTCGGTAAAATTGGGAGGGAGTTTCTCTATTTTCATTCAAGTCCTCTGTTTCCATCAATCATCATTCACATTTCATAGCTCTCTCTCTCTCTCCTCTTCATCTTCTTTAGCCCGCTCTTTCTAAAACCCTAGTCATATAAATCCTCATTCCTCTTTCTCTCTAGATCTGCACGTCTCTTTATATCTCCATTTAGTCAAAAACTCATTTACACACCCTTTAATCTTCAAAACAAATGCACACTCAAATGAACCTCTAAAATGGGTATTCGGGTTTCCTCTATTTCAGTCTCCTTGTTGTTTGAACTTTTCAATCTCACAAATTTCACTAATGTCACAAATGCGCAGTGGCAGTGAATTTGATTCAGAAGTTATAAAACTAAAAAAATAGTTTGATTGGGTTGTATATATATATATGCATATATATATATATATATATAAAGTTTCCCAAAAAAAAAAAAAAAAGAAAAAGAAAAAGAAAAAAAGATGAAAGATGGTTTGATCTAAATTCTATGATTTCTTTATTTGATGAATATAATTAATTGAGTGATTTGGTGAGAAAGATTGAACTAGTTTCAGTTTATACATATGCAATCTCATATAATGGCATCTTTTGTAAATTTGAAGAGGTAGAAAGGGTATTTTCGTCATAAAAATGGACTCACTCTCTATAAAGGCGCGTAACTTTCACATTCTGTTATTTTAGATAGGAAAGCTAATTGTTCGTTTTAGTCCATCAACCACTATGGGGTTATATGGTGATTTCCGAATGTTAGAGGAGTAAACCGCACCCGGCTCAAACCATAGGGGCGTAAAGTGAAATTTTCCCTAAAAATTATATATTTAAATTAAAAAAATACAGCACATAAATGTATGAAATATAGTACACATTAAAATAAATAAATAAATATTTAAAATATAAAATATTTACCCTAAAAAATAAAATTAAGAAATTTTTTTAAATATTTTAAAAAAATAAATCCAAAAAATTTCAAAATATAACTCAAAATTCAAAATACAATTCAAAACTTTTTTCAAAACTCATAACTAAATAAATTTTCTCTTTTCAAAACTCATAATTTAAAACATGACTTCGCTCTCAAATCTAGATTCTAAAAATAATTTTAAAAAACCAAACAAAAAAATATTTTTTTGAATTTTTTCTTTTAAAATAGAGTTTTGAAAAGAGTTTAGTTTTGAGTTTTGAAAAAAGTTTTGAACTGAGTTTTGAGTTATGCTTTTGGTTATGAGTTTTGAAATTAATTTTTGAATTAAGTTTTGAGTAATTTTGAGTTGTATGTTTGGTTATGAATTTTCAAAAGTGATTTGAAAATTTTACCTTTGGAATCATGATTCCTAAGGCAAACCAAACACTAGGTTTTCCTTATTTTTAATTTGTTCAACACAATTAAGGTTTCTTAAGAGTTACGATTGATTTTACATAGAATTGTTTCTCCTGATCTTCAAACACTGAATGGTGATTAATTCAATGATGGTGGCTTCATGCTGGTGGTGGTGGATGTAAAGATAATTTGGTGTTGGTGTTGGTGTTGGTGTTGGTGATGGTACAGATATTGGTATTGATACTAGTTGAGGATACAGATGAATGGTGAGAATAGAAGAAGAAAATAGAAAAAAATAAGAAAAATGTTTCAATAAGGACAACGTAATAATTTTACTCTCAAACGAGCCTCACAACATTTGAGTAATACGTGCGGTTAAATTTAACTGATTCTGCTAGTTTTCCACTTAACTCTAAGCCATATAAGAGTTATGTATATATTTTTAAACGACCAGAAGATCATATTGTTTGGAGCCCAAAATGAGATAAAGTATAATTAACTCTAAATGATTTGTGAATAAAATTGGACTCGTGATTGGTTGCTTCAGGCCACAGCGATTACAAATTAAAAGTTAGTTAGCCTCGTTTTTCTCCTGACCCACGTGGAAACCTTTACTTACTTATTTTTGTCACCTTTACCATGCGTGCACCCTCATTTATATGAACCTCACACCTAACAATTAAGTGACAAATTTAAAAAATAATTTCAGATACATGATAAATTTTTTAAATTATTTTTTAACTTTACAAAATTTATCATTAATATGTAAATATATATATTTTTAAATTACATTAAAATGAAATTCCGGATTTCTTTTTCTTTTCCTTTTATTTCAAACAAAAAATTTAATAAATTGATTCAAGAACTGTAATTACATGATTTTAATTGATTTGCTCTAAAAAAAAAATTTTGATGACAAATATGATTTTTAAAAGATAAATTTAATAAAATCATATGATTAAGATTATCGAATTAATTTATTTTTTTTCATAATGACTCTACACACATTAGTCTATAAATTGGATGGTCCAAATCATTTGATTAGAACCTGATGAGTAGGGGTGCAATTTGGGGGCTCAACCCGAGTAACTCGAACCTAGTTTGAATTTTTTAGGGTTTAGACAAAATATTTTAAAATTCGGTACGAGTTTGGGTAAAAATTCAGAAGCCTAAATTAAATTTGAGCAGGCTTAGACAAAGACATTAAACAACTCGAGCAACCCAAAGCCCGAATTATATATATATATATATAAATATTAAATATACATATAAATTATTAGCCATTACATGATATTAAAGTGATTTAGATTATTAAATCATATTGAATATATATACAAATAATATAAAATCTTACTTTTTTTTATTTTCACTCATAAATTGTAAAGGCTGCTATAACGGCATCTCTTTTACATTATATAAATTACTTATTTCGATAGTATTAATAACTATCTATATAAAAAATATATATAAATAGAGTCAAATTTTAATAATTTACTAATGTAGCTACAAAAAAAATTTTGAAATTTATTTACAATTTGAGTAACTCGGGTTTAACTCAGGTCGGATTAAAGCAGGCAACATCGGGTTACAATTCAGGCCTGGACAAGTCTCAGTACAATTTGGACTGGGTTTGGACAATCTCTCAATCTAACTGAACCCGCGCGAGTTGTATCTCTAACCAAACACGCGTGAGTTGTATCCCTATTCTCTTCAATTGAAGAAAAGCTAGATCCTTAATAAATTTAGCCCAATCTAAAAGATATAAAATAAATGAAAAAAAGGAATACACAAATAAAACTTTTTATACAAAAATTCATTAAAAAAATGTGACAATTATATTTTCAAAATTATAAATTAATCGTGCATGTTGCAGTTTAAAAAAAAAAATTGGCAAAAGCTACAACATGTATAGTCCCTTTTGAACTCATCTTGGTAGTTTGGTAAAGATTGAGTTGGCGTTTGGCATGGGTTTTCTCAGTTGATTTTTTTGATTGGAAATTTTTTAGTTTGAAATTAAAAAATTTTGTTTGAGTTTTTTTTTTTTTTTTAATTTGTGTGAGAGAAAACGTAAAATAATTATGATTTGAATATGACACTTTATCTTATTAACTTATTTAACCTATTTTGTCTTTTTTACTTTTTTAAATCTCAAAGGTCCTACAAACGAAGAGTGATTAAGGCCACATTTGTAGACTGTTTATATATATATATATATATATATGTGTGTGTGTGTGCGAAATTAAGTGAAATATAAGTACATTTTATTTATATTTCACTTTCTTTTTTTTTTTCAAATTCTTCCTTAATCTTTTAAGTATAACTTAAATAAATTATCAAATATTATACATAATACTTCACATGATATAAAATCTAAATATTATATAAAATATTTAGTAATTTATTTGAGATTTCAAACATTTCACTTAATTATGTGAAAAATGGTGGTGAGTCCACTATAATCAAATCAAAGTGTATCAGCCATCTTTGCTACTCAAAGTGACGTTTGATTAGCCCCGTTTGATAGGATCGTTTCGGTTCGGATTTAGATAATTTGCGGATCGGTTTGGACCAGTTCGCATTTATGCGGTTTGAAAAAAAGATAACTCACAACCGCCCGCAATACGGTTTGCGGTTTGTGCGGATAGGATTTACGGATGTGCGGGCGGTTTGCGAATTAGACTTTTTTCTTCAAAATTTTATTTTTGAGCCTTATTTTTTTCCCATTTTATAAATATTTATTTTGGGCCTTTTTCTCCCCATTTTTTAAAATGCTCCAACATTAATAATTAATGAATTAAAACTTATAAAATTAAAAACACAACAAAATCAATTCGTAATACAAACAAATCATTCAAAATCTTAAATCAAATCATAAATTAACACAAGCACATATTTCGAATCCTAAACTATAACTACATATTCATTAAGGAATTTAAAATTCCAAATCACACTTCATCCGGGACAAGTTCAATTTTGTAACAATAATAATATGATCAGTATTTATGCAGTTTCAGTTGATATAATACTATTAACAAATGTAATGCTAGAGTAAGTTTAAAGAATAAAGGGTGTTGTTTTGGGAAAAAATATCTAGGTGGGATATAAGAATGAAATCAACGGTTAAGATAAAAAAAATAAATAAATAAAAGTGCGGGCGGTTTCTTGCGGGTGCGAGTAACTGTTGGAGAAAAATGGTTGAATAAGAAATTGCCTCATAAATGTGTATATAACTCACACATTTAAGGCTCATCAGTTTTACAAAATTGATTGGGCAGTTTTGCTAGCATTAGTTGCCAGCCTTGATGGCTAGAGGCTCCTCCCCTCTTCCCCATGGTGTATAAAATGAGGCCATATTCCTTGAAAAGAGATATAGAATTTTTGCTTGACATCCATACACTGTCAGTCTACTTCTCCTATAATTTTCTTCTTGAGAGAGAGTGCTGTCGTTGTCCGTTCGCTAAGCTAATTAGAAGGTGCTTCTGTTGTAGCTGGTAAAAACCGTCGTATCTTGGGAAGTAGACGCCGGCGTACCTCCAGCGCCCAACAGTGAGGCGACAAATCTATTTTAAGAAGACTGTGGTATCACACAGGTTTCGATTTGCTTCCTTTAACCATTTTATATTTTATCTGTATTTTATTCAGCATGTTATTTTTCTTGGGATTGAAGGTTTGTTTTGTTCATCTCATAATTTTGCGATATGCAATGTGAAATTATGTAATATGAGTAGTTTTTCCCAACAAGCTTAAAATAGATTCGACGTTTATCATAGAATTAGATTAATAGATTCATAGATGTGTGTAATAATTTTGCATGTAATTGGCCACTGGTAGTACTAGCGAGTTAATTGGTTTATTAGATGCATGTACACAGGGTTAAGCTTTTGATTTTTCCATTTTGTGTATGCTACTGTTTGGTCTTCACATGGCATGGAATAGGCCACTGTTATCAATAGGGAAGAAGAGTTCCATTGGTGCAACGTTAATTCACTGTATTTTCTAATTAATTTATTAATTTATGGTGTACCGATTCATGCCTTGTATTTCTAGATTTACATGCTTCTAGTTCACATGCTTCTAGTTTACAATATAAATTAAATGTTCATTCGGGTTTAATTTTTAGTGTAATTTACATTTCTAGCATGTTTATTAGGTAGTAAATTTTCATGTAACTTGTACCTATTAATCTTTAATTTAGGTGTGGAGTTGTAAAGTTTATAACTTGCCTATATTTAAATTCATGTTAATTTCTCTAGAATTATTTACATGTTAATCATGTCATTTGCAATTCTTGCCTAATAATGTGATTTAAGTATTTAGGAGTTATAAAATGTTTGTAACTTGCCTCAATTAATTACATGTTTAGTGTACCATAAGTTCATATTAACTTTTACCAATTTAAAATATGGTTTAATTATATTTAATTTAGGTCTGTAACTTATATAGTTAATTACATGTTTATTATGTAATTAATTTTTTACAATTTTTTTTAGTTTAAATTTTAGATGTGTAACTTAAGAGTTGGTTTTAATCTTTACTTACAGTTATTTATTAGTTTGTTTGCTAGTACCCTCCCCTTCAATCACTACTTTGTCAAAAGCAAAGAAAAGCTGAGGGAGGTTTTGTTGTATTTTGTTGCTAACTCTTTATTGCAGGAATACCTATGGAAATGGGAAAAGGATTAATTTGGACTAAATATTTGAAGCAATTGTTTGCTTGAGTGTTCATTTGTGGTTATTCACCAATATGTAAAGCACGTTTTATTTGCTTGTAATTATTATAGCAATTTTGTTATAATTGCTTGTACAGTTTGGAACTTGGTGTGTTTAACCTAATTCATCCCTTGAAAAATTTAATTCTTAAAGTTGTTTCCCATGGACTAGGAGTCAACATGCTCTAGAAAGTTTTGTCTAAGGTAAACTGGGTTGTAAGTGGGACCGGTGTGACCCCTCCAGTCTTCCTGGAAACTTTCCTAACCATGTTCGATTCTAGGTTGCGTGGTGAGACTAGTTTTGAATTAAATTTCCAATTGTGGGATTTTCTAGTGTTAAGTTTGATTTCTGAAAATACAGAATAGTGAAAATTCGGCTGTAATTTTTCAAAAATGGCAACTGTCTCTGATGCTGCTACTACTGCTACTAATGTTGGTGGGGATCCGAACCCCGGGGCAACTGGCTTGCCAACCCCTGCTGTGACCTCTGTGGTCAATCCTCCTGTTGTTACTTTGGCTGTTCCGGGAGGACTGCTCAATCATCACGAGCGCCCGGAGAAGTTCACGGGAGTGAATTTCAAGAGATGGCAGCAAAAGATACTGTTTTATTTGACTACTCTAAGCCTTGCGAGGTTTCTGAGTGAAGATGTACCAGCTGTAGAGTAGAATGAGCAAGATAAATAAAAGCTCATGGCTCTGGACGCTTGGAAACAAGCAGACTTCTTATGTCGGAATTACATTCTGAACGGCTTGGCGGATTCACTTTTCAACGTGTTCTATGCCAAGAAATTGGCTAAGGAGTTATGGGATGCCTTGGACAAAAAGTACAAGACCGAGGATGCTGGGGTAAAGAAATTTATCGTCGGCCGGTTCCTGGACTTCAAGATGCTGGACTCTAAAACTGTCCTGAGTCAAGTCCAAGAGTTCCAAGTGATTCTGCACCAGATACATGCAGAAGGGATGGTCCTAAGTGAGTCATTCCAGGCAGCTACTTTGATTGAGAAGCTGCCTAACGGCTGGAAAGACTTCAAGAACTACTTGAAGCACAAACGAAAGGAGATAACAGTCGAAGAGCTCATTGTCAGGCTCCAGATTGAAGAAGACAACAGGAAGAAATGAAGGAGTACCTCCACTGTCAAAGCCAACATGGTTGAGCATGGCGAGTCCTCGGGGGCGAGGAAAAAACCACCGACAGGAAAAAGCTCAAAGTTGGGGGCTAGAGGAGGAATCTCCAAAAGGCCAGCCTACAAGCCAAAGGAGCCTACTTTTAGGTTCGATGGCAAATGCATCAACTGTGGAAGTGACGGGCATCGGGCAG
>NW_021026285.1:0-11126 GCF_004153795.1 Camellia sinensis | reverse complement strand
CAATGAGTAGCATTAGGATTACTCGTGTATCTACTCAGCCTACTAACAGCGCAGGCGATATCTAGCCTTGTACAACTCATCAGATACATTCAAACTCCCAATGACCCGAGAATATTCTGTTGAGAGCACTCTCACCATTATTCTTGTCAAATATAGACTTAAGTCTACCGGTGTCCTAAACATACTTGTATCTGACTTTCCAAATTTCTCAAGTATCTTATTAACATAATGAGCTTGAGAAAGTACAATACCACCAGATGTTCTGGTGATCTTAACACCCAGAATGACATCTGCAAAGCCCATATCCTTCATGTCAAACTTAGAGTTTAACAATCTTTTGGTAGCTTTAATCATTTCATCATTGCTACCACAATGAGTATGTCATCAATGTATAGACACAAAATGACATAACCTTTGTCAGTGTCTTTAACATATACGCACTTATTTAACATTAACTTCACAAACTTTACCTCATATACACTCAACTTCGGGAAGATAATCTTCATTGCTCATGGAATAATATCAGTTGAATGTCATTTCTGGATATCCAAACCTCATACGCATGTCCTGCTCCCACCTTTTTTTTATGGGGCTGCTTCAAGAAGTCATGATCGGCACGTCGACTGAATTGGATGTAGGCACCATCAACATTACAATGGAGGGGACGAGGCCTTTTGACAAGGCTTACACTTTCTGTACGTTTCTTCCGAGGACTTGAGGTGATCTTTTAGGTACAACCCTCGGGGTGGGTGTCTGGCGTGAGCATCGGGTGATCACGATTTAGTTTTTCCATCTAAATCGGTCCATTTTAAGAAAGCTTGGTCTTTACATCCATTTCTTGATGGTATTTCTTTAAACACGTAAGCTCTATGGCAATCACTAGAACTCAATTACGGATTATTCCTTAGTGCCACTGACAGTCAGTAAGTGCGGGTGTGCCAAAGCACTACAAAAAGACGAGTTTGGAAGGTGGAATACTGATTTATGCATTTGACTTATGTAGATTGGAAGGTGTATACCTCTTTACACTTTCGCACAGTTCTCCTCCTGTCTAGTTGCTCAAGAGTCCTTACTCATTGCTTTTCCAGGTGTCGCGACCGATGTATGTCTCTGTCTAACCTTGCGGATATGTGTTTCAGATAGTCATGTATTAACTAGGCGCTGCGCCAGCTATTTACCTACGGGGATAGGTAATCGATCTCTCATCTGAGTTTAAACTTGAAATTCATTTGTATTATGAGTTTTGAAGGGCATTATGCGGGTGTTGGGGTATCTGTTACACCCTGGATTATAGGCTGCATTATACCAGATACCCAGCGGTACTAGAAGGGTATAGTGACGCAAATTGGATATCTGATATAAAAGATTCCAAATCCACTAGTAGTTATGTGTTTACCCTCGGAGGGGTAGTCGTGTCTTGGAAATCTGCCAAGCAAACGTGTATCTCGAGATCAACGATGGAATCTGAGTTTATTGCTTTAGATAAAGTAACTGAAGAAGCTGAATGGCTTCGCCAGTTTGTTAAGGATGTTCCACGTTGGCCGAAACCTGTGCCAGCTATCAGTATTCATTGCGATAGCCAATCAGTGATTGGTCGGGCACAGAGTAATATGTATAATGGAAAGTCTAGACATATCCGTCGTAGACATAATTCCATACGATAACTACTCTCAAATGGAGTTGTTTCTCTAGACTATGTCAAGTCTAAGGATAACATTGCGGATCCGCTAACCAAAGGGTTAACTCGAGAGTTAGTAGAAAAGTCGTCACGAGGAATGGGGTTAAGGCCTTTAGTAAAGGTTACCAGAATGGAAAACCCAACCTAGTTGACTGGAGATCCCCAAGATCTAGGTTCAAAGGGACAACCTAACTTCGCGTAACGGGTGAGTCACTGAAGAGGTAAATCCTCTTGCCCATTCCTTTATACAGTGATGCCCTGTGGGGGTGGAAGGTTAAGCTAATACTTTTAATGACCTTAGTGATGTGGTATAATGAAATACTGTATCTAGGTCACCTATGTGAGTGCGAAGTGGGGCCACTTCTTTAAGAATTGCCAAGGCCGAATTCTTTAAAAACACTCACAGAACCAGGCTAGTGTTCCAGGGCCATACCGGACACACCAGTGAGAACAAGAACAATGGTTGGACTAACTCCTGTGTGAGGTCTATTGTCTCGGTTTACATAAACGGCAGAACAGTTCAAGACATCACGTTCACTGGTCAGCCAGTAAATCCGATAGGCTTTCACTACGAAAGGTTCAAGGCCAACAGCTACCTTTTCTGATGTAGGGTTAGTCTATATGCTCTCTCTCTTTCCGAGTCTTTGTTGATAAACGTTGAGCGTTTGCTGTATTCGGTCAATTTTTATTCATGTGGGAGATTGTTGGAGAAAAATGGTTGAATAAGAAATTGCCTCATAAATGTGTATATAACTCACACATTTAAGGCTCATCAGTTTTACAAAATTGATTGGGCAGTTTTGCTAGCATTAGTTGCCAGCCTTGATGGCTAGAGGCTCCTCCCCTCTCCCCCGTGGTGTATAAAATGAGGCCTGTTCCTTGAAAAGAGATATAGAATTTTTCCTTGGCATCCATACACTGTCAGTCTACTTCTCTTATAATTTTCTTCCTGAGAGAGAGTGCTGCCGTTGTCCGTTCGCTAAGCTAATCAGAAGGTGCTTCTGTTGTAGCTGGTAAAAACCGTCGTATCCTGGGAAGTAGACGCCGGCGTACCTCCAGCACCCAACGGTGAGGCAGCGAATCTATTTTAAGGAGACTGTGGTATCACACAGGCTTCGGTTTGCTTCCTTTACCATTTTATATTTTATCTGTATTTTATTCAGCATGTTATTTTTCTTGAGAATGAAGGTTTGTTTTGTTCATCTCATAATTTTGCGATATGCAATGTGAAATTATGTAATGTGAGTAGTTTTTCCCAGTAGTAACATGCCATATTTCAAACCGCATCCGCCCGCATTGTGTTTGCAAAACCGCCCATTTGTACGTGGGTTGGGCGGGTTAGGCGGTTTTTGCGGATCGGATAAACCGTTGTCCACCACTACCGTTTGGTATAGCTGTTAAAACAGATTATAGATTATGACTTTAATCAGAAGCTGTTAATCTGTTTGGTATAACTGTTAGATTATAGACTTAAGTTGCTAAGTGGTGCTTGTTAAATAAGGTGTGGAGTAGCTTTTTTAATTAATTTTTTATTATTATTCACTACTTATCTACATTTCTCATAAATAATAATAATAATAATATTCTATAGTCCATTCTGGTCTTTTTCTTTTTTTAAAAAAATAAAAAATAAAAAAATCTAAGAGTATAACCGTAAATTAACATGTCCACAGCAAAAGTTGATAATCAGAAGCAATGGGTGAATAGTTTCTCAGAATCAGCTTTTTTGACTTAAAATAAGTTGTTAGAATCAGAAGCTATTTGAAAGAAATTTAACCAAACAGTCCAAAATAGCTTTTCAAAAGCCAGAAGCTATAAGTTGGCTCAGAAAAGCCCAAACAAACACCATCATTGTATTTTAAAAATTACAAATACACCTCTTGAGATTTGATTAAAATACAAATCGTCCCTATAGTTTCAAAAATTATATTTTATTTCTTGAGATTTTTAATTTCATAACAAATCGCCTATTTTATTAATAAATTATTAAATCAATTAACAGTTTTTAATGATGTTAGAAATATATTTTAATTAATAATTTAGGTAATTTTATTATTGTATATGAGAGCAATTATGAATTTTATTTTTTTAGTTAATTCTGTTAAATAAAAAATTTTAACAAGGAGATATTTGTAATTTTTCTCACCACAAAGGGCAATCTATACTTTAAACAAACCTTAGGAGGTGTACTTGTAATTTATCCTATTATGAATTAATTGCTTTAGTTTATGGCCAAACTAAGTAATATTGAAGTAATTATTCCATCTTCTAAAAATTTCTTTTGTTAATGTGTGTTGAATTAATACAATAAGTTTAATGAATATATGACTTAAAAACAAGAAAGTAGTGGATAAATTACTAGTATTGAGCTTGCTTTGGGAAGAGTGTTTTTTTTTTAACTTTTTATTTTCGGATTTATTTTAATTTTTAGTAATTTATTTTTTAATTTTTCTAAAATTTCAAGATTCAACTCAACGAGACGAATCGAAAAATTGTTTTTTTTTTAAAAAAAAACTCCAAAAAAAATCTAAAAAAGAATAATAAAAAAAAGCAATATTTTTTTACTTATTTTGACTTTTTCAATAGTTTTTGAAATTTTTCAAAAAAAAAAATATAATTTTTAGATTCATCTTAACAAGATAGATCAGAAAAATAAAAAATTTTGACATAATTTAAAAAAATATATCACTAAAGACAAAAAAAATTCAAATTTTTTTTTTTAATAATTCCCGAAAAAGATATGAATACATGATATTTCATACCTATTAAATAATTCATGGATGCGTGATATTTCATACTTATTAAATAATTTATGATAATATTGAGATTATAAAGCTCAAAATGATATTGCTATATTTTGAAGTGACAGATGCATAAAGCATCCACCCTAAAAGACGATAGTACTCATATTTGTGGTGTCGACGCAGCACAATACAAGCAAATCTCATCCTGCGATGAGACTTGCAAGAAAGAGCTTGTTTTATGTAAAAAGTGGGCACAACTTGAGGGGCACACTTGTAATCAGCTTTGGTCTATTTTAGAAAGATCGATATAATTAATTTTTTAATTAAAAAATTATTTATAAATAATTTTTTTATAAAAGAGAAAGTGAATTATAATTTAAAAAATGAATTATAACTCACTTTTGAAAAGGAGCCTTTGTTTGGCTTTTGTTTATTTCAAAGCTTCCCAAACAATTGGAGATCTAAGGAATGCAATAATGGAAGGCTAGCTAATTAACTAACAGGTAATCTAAGAAATTTGAATTTAACCATAACTTGGTTTTAAAAACAAGTAACAAAGAAGCAACTTTCGTATATTGGGTTTCTTAATGGATGGACTAGATTTACACAATAAATATTATGTAATATTCAAAAAATAAAATAAAATAAAATTAGAGTCACATTATCTTTTTAAGAAATGTTGAGTGTTACAAGAAACGTATGTTATTGTGGTGTAAATTTATTTAGGAGATATCCCCTTCTAGTAATCAGGGGCGACTGCACGTTGAACAGAGAGGGTTCATGTAAACCCACTAAAATTTGCAAAATGATTATTAGATACGTGAAGTTTTACCAATAAAAGTCAGAAATGTTGTGAATGAACCCTCTTATTTTATTCCTTGAACCCTGTGTTTCTTGAGAATTCTTAAAATCTTTTAGTAATGTTTGGTTTATTGGAATGAAATAATTATTTCATTAAAATATTCATTCACATGTTTAGTTGATTAAAAAATAATTAAAAATACACTTTAAATAGAATCACCATTTATTATTGTAAAAGAATAATGATTCCATAGAGAAACTTAAGGAATGATAATTTCATTTCCATTCCATCTCAATCCAATAGACCAAATAAAGCATAACTTGTATAAAAAACACAATTATTTTATAATACTATGTCATATTATTTGGAGTAATGCCTATATAAACTAATAAATCTTATAAGTTTTTTATTATTGAATTTTAATTTTAATTTGAATAATTTGAACTCTATACTTTTAGTTTTATTGTAATATTATTCTTCCATCATGCGCTACTTACATTTTGAATAGAAAAACAACTAGTGAAAACTAGAAGGACCGGTGCAGAAATCAAAAAAATCATAGGGATCACCAATGCAATTTATTCATTTTTTCTTGTGTGAAAATTGCTAAAAATTCCATGCGAGTTGTACGTGGTATTTTTTCTGCTTAAAATCAAACCCAAATCAGAGAGAGGGATGAGAGGTGAGAGTGCAGAGAGTGTTTGAATAGAGACAGAGAGGAGAGGAGATAGAGAGGAGAGGAAAGGAAAGGAAGAGAGGAGAGAGAAAATGTTCGGGCCACTCGAGCCAAAAAATCTCGAGCTACCAATCTTTTTCCTTTATGTAAAAAGTGGGCACAACTTGAGGGGCACACTTTTAATCAGCTTTGGTCTATTTTAGAAAGATAGTTATAATTAGTTTTTTAATTAAAAAATCACTTATAAATAACTTTTTTATAAAAGAGGAAATGGATTATAATCCGGAAAGTAGATTATAACTCACTTGCCAAAAAGAGCCTTTGTTTGGCTTTTGTTTATTTCAAAGCTTCCCAAACAATTGGAGATCTAAGGAATGCAACAATGGAAGGCTAGCTAACTAACTGGTAATCTAAGAAATTTGAATTTAACCATAACTTGGTTTTAAAAACAAGTAACAAAGAAGCAACTTTCGTATATTGGGTTTCTTAATGGATGGACTAGATTTACACAATAAATATTATGTAATATTCAAAAAATAAAATAAAACTAGAGTCTCATTATCTTTTTAAGAAATGTTGAGTGTTACAAGAAAGTACGTTATTGTGGTGTAAATTTATTTAGGAGATATCCCCTTCTAGTAATTAACCCCCTCTACACTATTGATGTGTTATGCATACGATGTTACAAGGGAAAAAAATGTTATGCATACAATGTTACATGGGGAAAAAAAAAAAAAAGAATTCATGTAGGAGATGAAAAATATTAGTAAAATTTATCATGTGTCATTTATTATTATTTACTTATGCAAAAATGCTAGAATTTAGTGAATAGTACGACATAATTACAAAAGTATGCATATTCGATTGTGTTTTCGTTTTGTGTTTTTATTTTTAGGGAAAACACAAATCTAGCGAATTATTTTAGAAAATTATTTTTATGCAAAAAATTAATGAAAACAATTCACTTTTGACGAGCACAAAAAAATTGTGTTTTGAAAACTTTTTTTTTTCACAAAATTAAAAATAAAGAATATTTTCAAACATGTCACCATTTGTCACTATTCATAGATCAATTTTTTTTTTTTTTTATACAGGTAAGAGAATGTAGGCTTGGTGAATTTCATCAGATAAATTTAAAAATATTAAAATAATTTTGACATATAGATACAAATTGAATAGATAGGTTCAAAAAATTGAACAGATAAAAAAAGATTGGAATAGATAGGTCAAAATAAAAATTTCAACAATAATGGACTTTTAACCAACAAATATCCTTTTGATTAACAAATATTCTTATGTCCCCAATAGAACCACCCTTGTCTTTAATGACTTATGGGGGTGGAAATATAGATTTATCACTAATTTTCTCTATCAAAAATATAATTTTAAATTTTAAAAAATTATTTCTACTCCCGAAAAAAAATAAAACTCATAAAGATGATAAATGCTTTTATTTTTTATCAAAATAATTTTTAATTATTTAAAAAAATATTGTAAAATAAATTTTTGAAAATCAAATCTATATCCTATCACGTTTTGAGAGAGCGATTACGGGTCCATTGTGTTGGCGGAACAGGGTCCTTGCTGTGCTCAAAGTACAGTAGTGACTGTGGTGCTTCCGTTTGAAGTGTATTATAGCCTTATTTTTATGATCTAAACCGTTCATTTTGTAGGGTTTGTTGATTATTTCATGCCTACCAAAAATCATATTAATCGGATATCAATAACTATATGATCGAATTGCATATTGTTTATGCTATTTCTCAAAAGAAAAACTTATTATTTATTTTTTTGGTTATCAATCATATAGTTATTGATATCCGATTAATATGATTTTTGGTAAACATGAAGTACTTAACAAATCCTACAAAATAAACTGTTTGGATCATAAAAAAAAGGCCATAATCCACCTCAAACGGAGGCACCACAGTCACTGTTATGTTTTGAGCACAGCAGTGACCCCTTATCCTTGTGTTGGGGCATGAGATTCTCTCCGTGGTGTTTTTGAAATTAAAAATTAAACAGGTCACCCCTATGAATCGGACTTATTTACCAATAAATTCTTTTAATACATAAACAGGTATAATGATCAATTTCCCAACTACATAGATAGATTTATTAATCTAACAAATAAAGCTCACAATTACACATATAAACAAAAACAAAAGTGAATATATAACATTAATAAATTTTCATTCACATGACTTATAAGTTTTTTCACTCAGAATTTATGAGTAAATAAGTCCGGTTAGTTATGAAAAAAAAAATACAAATAAAATGAAAACACAACCAAATTGTATTTTAAAAATAGGTTTTCTAACAACATTTAGGCATTTGGTAAATAACTCTTATTGTCCTGAAAATTTGACCTCTCATTAGCATTTATAAATGAAAGCACAGCTTTATGTGTATTGAACTTGGATTTATGAAGAGAAAAAAAAAATGGAAAAAAAAATTATTTATTTTATATTCACTTTTCCTTTTATTAGAAAAATGCTTAAAACACCCAATGCCATATCATTAGGGGGTCATTTAGGGATGATAAATTAGGTGGATGTAAGATTGTTGTTTTTTCTCTCTACAAATAATTTTGTAAATCTAATAGGCATAGGTGGAACCATAGTGGGGCCGAAAGGAGCCTTAGCCCAAGGGCTGCAAATGAACGGAACCGTTCATGAACAGACTTCAGATCCGCTTAATAAAGGCTCGTTCAAACTCAGTTTATTAAATTTTTATTGTGTTCGAGTTTGAATTCATTAAAATTTTAATAAATAAGCCCAAACATATTAAAACTTGACTCGCTAGTTCGGCTCGCTAACTAGCTCATTTAACATTTATTTAAATAATAGAATAAATATATTATTTATATATTAAATAATATAAAAATCTGTATAAAAAATAGGATAAATATTCTATTTATATATTTAAATAATATAAATGTAAATAATAGTTAAATTTATTTATATTTAAATAATAGCTAACTATAAATAATACATTTATATAATAGTATTGATAGATATTATTATTTTGGTAAGATATTCATTTTTTTATTATGTTTATATATATTGTATGTATAATTGTATAATCAAAGTTTCAATTATAACTTTAGTTTCATAAACAAATATGAATTTATAATTTCTTTGGCTTATTAAGACTCGTGAACAGGTTCGAGCTCGAATCAAACTTAAGTCAACTCGGTTTGAGTTCAATTCGTTAAATTTTTATTGAGTTCGGGTTTGAGCTCGATCTCGTTAAAATCTTAATAAACAAACTCAAATATACTAAAGGCTCGGCTCGGCTCATTTACAACCCTACCTAGCCCCTCTCCAAATTTTTAAAAATTATTTATTGTCTCCTACATTTTACCTATCTATCTATCTAGGAGGAAAGACCCCGAACCCATGACCATAGGTTTAATAATGAACGCTCTAATTACCACTTGAATAACATATATTACGAGTATATTTTTCTTTGTCATTATTTTTATAATATTAAATTTTTCGAGTTGTATACGCATCACGTGTGCAGACCGTAAGTATTTATAATGCATATGAGATGAGCACTAATTTAATAAAAAAAGAAAGAATTATCGCATTTGTTACAAAAAAAAAAATAGTTTATTTTTAAAAACACAATTATCATCAATTTTTTTATTGACAAACGTGATAAATTTAATAAATTACAATTATCAGATTGACTTGATTTTTTGTATAAATGAAATATACAAATTATCTAACAAAATGAACGATTTAAATAATTGAAACAGAATGCCCCACCAGCCCAAATAGTACCCTCTGGTCATGTTTGATTGACAGGATTAGAGTATAGGATTGAGATTATTAATCCGTGAGCCCAATAATCATGTGTTTATTTTGAAATTTTGTTTTAAGATTATTAATCCAATGGATAATTAATCCAACAAAATTGTAGAATTATTAGTAATGGGGTAGGGGTGGGTTTATGGGAGCTTCTATATACACACACCCTTTCCTCTCTATACAAATCCTTCTTAATACACACACTAAAAAAATAAATCCTAATATATTTGACTCACTACACACACCTATCATTCCACATATACCCCCAAATGTAAATCATACACACACACCCCCTCTCTCACACACACACACCCGTGACAGACCCCTCTCACACACACATCCATCTGAGAACCCCTCTCACACACACACCCATCTCTCGCACTCTCCACCATTCCTCCCCAAAAGCTTCATCCATCCATTTGTGTCATTGAAGTATTGGCATTGAAAGGCATTGAAGAGCATTGAAATTTTCACATTTTAGGTTAGTTTACACATATTAGAATCTTCTCATTCCTATTTTATTTGTAATGTAGGGTTAATTTTTACCATTTTCGAAATTTTCAGTCCACCGTGATTGCCGTGTTTCATTCGGAACTGGTTATTCGAAATTTTTGTTTTTGTTCGGCATTAGAGTTCCGAAATTTCTGCTTCTATTCGGCACTATAGTTCCGAAAATATTTACTTGGTTCGGCTTTCAAGTGCCGAAAATAATTTTTTTTTTCGGTTTTCAACTTCCGAGTATTAGCTATAATTTCGGACAACAACTTCCGAAGAGAACAGGTATTTTCGGACAATAACTTCCGAACAGAATAGGTGTTTTCGGACAACAACTTCCGAACACAAATTTTTTTTTTTTCCCTTCTAACACTTAATTATAACACTTAATTATAACACTCACTACACACACTCTCATTATAATTTAAAACACTTATTATTTACACACACACTCTCATTAATTTTGCACACACGCTCATTACACACACACTTATAATTTAAAACACTCTCATTAATTTTACACACACTATGTTTATTTACACACACACTCATTACACACACTTAGTATTTTTTGCAAATAATATGGATTCTGAATATCAACAACGTGTCCCACCTACTGCTTCAAATAGACGACGTCGTGAATTGGATGTAGACCATCAACGGGGACGAGGGCGTGGGCGAGGACGAGGTCAAGGTCGTGGTCGAGGTCGTGATCCAGTTTCGGTAGAATATGATATTCCTAGTGCCAGTCAAAGTGGGGGCCAAAGCCAAAGACGAGTTGAAGGTTATGATATGCTTGACATTGCTGTGGAGGATACCTCTTTACCTGATTCTCCTCCTGTCCAGGAAGAGTACCTTACTCATGCTTTTCCAGGTGGACCGATTGATCCGTCAATACTGCGGAGTTTCAATA
>NW_021026284.1:1714175-1728833 GCF_004153795.1 Camellia sinensis | reverse complement strand
TGAAATTATGAACTTATGAGGCCAAGGGTCATTTGTGAATTTGTTGACTTATGAGGCTGAGGGCCAACTTGTGAATTTATGAACCTATAAGGCCGAGGGCCATTTTGTGAAATGTGAATCCATGAGGCCGAGGGCCAACTTGTGAATTTGTGAACTTATGAGGCCGAGGACCAACTTGTGAAAATATGAATCTATGAGGCCGAGGGCCAGCTTGTGAAATTATGAATATTTGTGAATTATGAACTTATGAAGCCAAGGGCCGACTTGTGAATCTATGAACTTATGAGGCCAAGGGCCGACTTGTGAATCTATGAACTTATGAGGCAAAGGGTCGATTTGTGAATTTGTGAACTTATGAGGCCGAGGGCCAACTTGTGAATTTGTGAACTTATGAGGCCGAGGACCAACTTGTGAAAATCTGAATCTATGAGGCCGAGGGCCAACGTGTGAAACTATGAATTCAAAGGGCCAAGGGCCAAGTTGTGAAGTTATGAATCTCAATTATGAATCTATGATGCCAAAGGCTAATGGTGAATATGTGAACCCACCAGGCCAAGGGCCAGTCTGTGAATTTGTGAACCAACAAGACCGTTCTGACATTAGTAGGGAATCAAATTAACTACCTGTCTTTTATATTATATAAACTCTTATTTGCATTATAATTCAAGTTGAACATTGAGTTATTCACGTACTATTATTCACTAAGGTTATCTCACTATGTATTTTGCCGATTCCGTAGGTCCTGCATTTGGAGGTCAGCCTCAACTTTTCATGCTCGTCTTCCTTTGTTAGCCTCTGTGTGTCCAAGCATTTGGGTAAAGCCTACCCGTTTGGTGAAGTTTTGGCTTAGATTCTGATTGTCTATAATATGTTGTAACTTCTAATGTTTTTTTTTTTTATTATACGCCCAAACACGAGCAGGGTTGTATATGTGTATGTAACTATTATTATCTGTCTATTTGTGATCCTGGCATGATAGTGGTCGCTCAATGGATGTAGCTCTTTCCTTGCATGTTATTATATAAAATTTATGCTTCCACTCAGGCCCCATATGTTATATATAACAGGTTAAATGTCCGTTTTTGAAGTGGTCATGCCCAAACTTCTAGGGGCAGGTTTGGGGCGTGACAGAAGCCTTTTGATCAAGATGTAACATGTACTTTATTTTATTTGTATTCAAGTTGTAAAACTATGCTAAGATGTATGTCATTTCATTTGATCTATGCACAACTCTTATGGACTACTTAGATTTAAATATATTGCTTCTGCACATGTTAGCCCCATATGTAATACTCTGATTGTGTGTGAATTTTGAAAGTTGGCCTTTGGTAATCTCGGATTACTGGCCATCACGGCACCATTCTACTAGGGACGGAATGGGGTCGTGACATGAAGGGTTGGATTAGATCCAGGAAATCAAATAGAAGGCCTTGGCTGTGTGGTTGGACTTGGCCTTTTAGTTTGTCAGTAGTTGTTGAATTTAGCCCATTAGATAGCTCAGTTACAATTGTTGGTTGCAATAGTTAAAGCTTGGACTATCTGAATAAGATTCAAGGAGTTTTGTGGTGTTTTTGCCTTTTGTTTTTTTATTTAAAATTTTCTAAAAATACATAAAAAAATTATTGGACAAATCCTTTTCAAAAATTGTTTTCAGAAAATTTTAATCTGTAGAAAAAAAAAAGATACAGAAAATGAAAAATGAAAAAAATAATATAAAATCTACTTAATTCACTTTTGTTTTCTCTTCACAAATCCAAGGTCCAAACACAATTTAAAAGTGACGTGGTTAGGCCCACAAAGGTCATAGCCCACTATGAACAACCCAAGCCCATCACTTAGAGCCCAACACATAACCCAACTGATAAGATCTTGAACAGCTGGAAGCCAACATGGCACGAAGAACCAATGATATTCAGACATGTGGCAGGTAAAGGACAAGCCACATCAGTAGACAAAGATCTGTAAAGTTATTGCCACTGCACATCGCCATTAATACAGTCCATCACAGCATTTATTACGACAACACCTCTCCGTCGGAACAGCACCCCCTCACCCTGAACAAGGTAAGCTACAGCATAGACTTTCGGCCAAGGTGGCAATTCGGAAGGGACAGCGAAATGATTACCAGAGGATATAAGCAGACGTTGAAGACAAAAAGAATGTTAAGTTTTTCTATCTCCAATTCATATCTCTACATTACACTTCTCTCTCTCTAACTTGCTCGTCGGAGGGTTCGTTGGGGGACTCCCCGTTCCCCTGTCGAACTTGTGTGCAGGTTCTCTGGTGGGCTTGAACACTCAATTACCGGTTGAAGAAGCGTGGATTAGTCCGACCCATTCCACCTGAGACCCGTTGTGTAGTAACTGTATCATCAAAAAGTAATCTTCATGGTTATTTTGTCTTAAAATAAAAGTTCCCATCATTTTGTATGAAAATCTTTTTTATTTTATTTTTTTGTATTGCATTACTCAACTATGTATTGAATAGATATTTTGTTTTAAATATATATATATATATATATATGATTCGGGTTGCATCATTCTGTAAAAAAAAAAATACCCAAAATTAGGGAAGGATAGAAAAATAGAAACAAGGCTGAGAAGGGTGAAAAAACTTTGAATTGTCAAGATATACCAAATTGTCACCACAAAAAAAATATAAAAACAAACAAACAAACAAAACTGCAGAAAAGAGGAGAAGAGGAACCATAAAGTCTAAACACTTTCTTATTTTTTGGGAACAAGAATTAATTTTTTCTGTACAATTTGCCTAGAAATTCAAAGGAACATCACCACGAAGAGATCAAGATCAAGATTGTCCAACAAGTCAGGGTTAAGAATGGAATCCAACGATGGCAATTCATCAAGATAGTCAAAATAATTGTCATGATGAGTGTACGGGAAAGAAATAATTCTCCTCGTATAATCCTGTTGACTAGGTCCACGCTCCTTCGTACGACGTCGCTTTGTCACCTGAAAACACAAACGTGAGCTAGCCGGCGGGTGTGTGCCGGAAACCTCTCCGATGCCTAAGTCAGCAAACTTGACAGATAGACAAAGCTCAATGTATTCAGAAAGCAAAATTGTGTGTTGTGTTTTTTGTGTTACCTCCTCCAAGGTGATGTTTGTGAGCTTTTATAGGTTTCGAATGGCACAATCCTAGTAGGACTTTTATTCCTCCATGCAGAGTCCTCCTAGGATTCATACTCCTACAGGATAATGCTTATCCTTTTACACCCTCTCCCACTGCTTAAACCAAGTGGGATGGCTTCTACCATGGCCGAACTACCATTTGACCGAAGTAAAACTGGCTATGCTGAGCCACCAAGTAGGTCGAACTATCCTTAGTTCGGCCCTTCCTTTTACTACTCCTTATCTCGGTTTTCTCCTGTTCAACCCATGGTATGTTTGGACCGAGCTACCGAGTAGCAAGGTTCTGACCGATCTATCCTGAATACGTCATGACCGGACTAACTCTGAGACCGGTCTTACTTCAAGTTGTCCGGACCGAAGTAACTCAACATCTATTCTGGGCCGGAATAACTTCATCTCTCTTGGGCCGGAGTAATTTTTCAGCCCTTTTTACCCAATCCTTTGTACTTTGGGCCATAAAGTCCAACTCATAGCTCGGCCCAATTTTCACCAAAAATTACCCTCTCAATTGCCCCTTAATTCCATCTGCACAACATGATTGGGATTACCTGGTGACCAGCCGAGCTAACGCTTTTAAGCCTTTCCAGCCAGGCTAAAAAACCCCTTTAGCCTCTCCAGCCGAGCTTATTTCACTCCGGCTCTACTCGTTCGGTCAAAATGTCTCTTCAATCACAGTGACTGTAACGCTTCACATTCTAACGACACGTGGCAGGCTCTGATAGGCTGAGGACGGCTGTCACGCCGTCTTCATACTTCGTGAAATTTGAACAGTCCCGCCCTTTTTTCCTTTCGTCCTTTTAACAAAACAACCCCTTCTATATTTTGGATTACCACTCGACTATAACTCTCTTCTCTCTCCTTCCTGTGTTCTTGCTGTTCTTCCGTTGCACTTGAAGAGGCTGTGACTTTGCTGCCATTTTTCCCTCTTTAGCTTCATCTTCCTCTGGTAAGCTTCAAGAAACCTGCTTTGCTTTTCTTCTTTCTGCTTTCTATGTTTTTACGAAACATGCTTGTACATTTTTGTTTTTACTTCTGAACTTCCATGGAAAAACATTAGCAGAACCCATGTGTGTGAACTATTCTGTAGAAAACAAGTTTTGGATCCAAAATCATGTAGCAACCAAACTAGGATACTGTTTGTCCTACATAGGTAGATCACTTTGGACAATAACCGAACTAGAACTTGTAGAAATAACAGCAGTTTCAGTAGGTTGTCAACTCCCGAATCACTCTGGCCGAGATAAGCTCATTGAACGACGTTTGAACCCATTAAAATAGGAACCTCGGTCTTAAACCGAGCTAGGCCTTGGGGCTAAGCCAGCTTTCCTAGTTTCTAAACCAAACTTAGAAAGCTGCCCCTAGAGGCTCAACCGAAGTAACAAAACTGTAGGGCTCTTTTACCTTGCTTTTAATTTGTAGCACGGTCCAATGATCTGTGCTTAACCCCTTTGTTTTCTACTTTGCAGACTTAGGTTGCCCAGGCACTCCTCCGTGCGCTCAACCGAGCTACTGAGCACATTCTCTCGACCGAACTTAACTTATTAGTAACTTATAATTTAAATGGGAAAGTATAGGTATCAGGTAGATACTCCGGGCGGTTTAGCCGAATTCAGGAAGGACTATAACATACCTGATGATGTCCACCTGTCTTTAGCCGAAAAAGATGTCATTCCCTGGGATAACGAAGGCTTCGTCCCTTTTACCCTTCTATCCATAATAGAAACCGGACTACGGTTTCCAGTTCAACCATTGATTTGCGAGTTTCTTAGGCAAACTAGACTATGCCCAACCCAACTATCTACCAACTCCTACCACATCATCATGGGAATAGCCGAACTGAACCGCCAAGTCGGACTAAACCTTGGCCTGGCCGAAATCTTCCATCAATATTCCATCGGCTCAAAAGAAGATGGGTGGGTCTATTATCTTAGGATACGCCGCCGTCGAGAGAAGATAATAAAATATACACTGGACAAAGACTTAAATGACGACGATTTTTTTTGGGTGTCTGGAAACTTAGAGGATTTTTAAGCCCAAATTCCTGGCCGACCTATAAATTGGAAAAAAGGAGAGCCCGGTAATTTAACTTCGGTCTTCTTCCTTGCATTTTTTTATTTCGGTTTGTTAATCTATCAACCGAACTAACAGTTCTTCTTTCGCAGATTCTGCCCACCTTCATTCCTTATACAGCTATCCAAACCTTGCAACTTTGCGAGCCGCACTACGATATCCTGAACGTAGTTGGGCCGAATTGCTGAAATTCGAGCCGACCTACCGATACAGTGGTCGTCGGAAAGCCAGAGCAACTGACTTTCTTCTTGAAGAGGCCCCAGAACCGGACCCATCCTTGCCTGAGATTAGACTGATCCCACTAACAGCTGAAGAGGAGATGGCAAAAAAAAACAGAGTCAGGGCGCTTTTAACCGAGACAACCAGGCCCGAAGTAACGCCACCAAGCCAATCGCAGCCTGCTGTTGTGGCCCTCCCTTCTCAACAGCCGTCCTCTTCCCGCCGAACCAAGCGCGCTCGGACTGCCGAAACCGAATGAAGTTTGGTTGATGAAGAAGAACCTGCTCTTCTACCGAGCTTGCCACCGAGCCCCCAACCGGAGCCTTCTGAGCGAACTACCGGTAGCTGGGTACCAAATCTTACATTCAACAACCGAGACATCCAAGACTCAGATTCGGTTGTTGCTGAGAAAGACCACCAGTTGGCCTTCAACCTGGCCAAGAGCGTGTGCCTCCCCAAAGACATGGAGCACCACCAAAAACAGTTAAACACCGAACTGAAGGCCATCTGGTCCTCAACAAAATCCATGATTCTGGTAAGTAACTTCGGCCGTCTCTGTCTACTTTCTTTTTTCAACTTTTACTTCGGCTAAAGGGAAATCTTTTGCTTTGTCAGGCCATTCAGAAAAACAACGTCACCTATAGGAAGGTGGTAGAGCTTAGGAAAATAACAAGGCAAGCCGCGGCAGAAGCTGAAGCAAAAGCGACCGAGCTAGAGGAGGCCAGAAAACAAATGGCCGAGCTACAAGCTGAGATCGGCAGACTGACCGGACTGGTTAGTTCGGCCGAAGCAGAAAAGCAGAAGGCTGCCATTGCTCTAAAGGACAAGTACCTGCGCGAGCTAGTGAAGCTTGAAAAGAGAAAAGATGCCGAGATAAACCAGCTGAAAGAGAGCGCAAAAGGAGCCGAAAAGAAAGGCTTCAAGAAGGCAGAGGATGTATATGTCAAGTAGTGTGAAGCCGCCAAGGAACTGTTCTTTAAGTGCGGCTGGAGGGCATCCGTTGAGAAGCTCGGTCATGATCCACAGACCGAGGTTTTCAACCCTCCAGCCTACTTCATACCGAACTCCCTTGTGGAGTACGCTAATGCCATGCAACAGCAGTTTCTTGAAGGCTCAGACTCTGATGAAGACTCTGCCTCTGAGGATATTCCGGTTGTCAATGTAGATCAGGCAGTTCGGTCGGAGCCCATAGTGGAAGATCTAACTATTGAATAACCAGGTGAAACCGTGGTTCCGACCGAAACCACCCTTGCGACCGTGAGCGAGCTCCCAGCTGAAACCGGTCTTCGTGATGATGCCGATGCGGCTTTTGATGCCGAAATTAAAGACCTTTTCTCTTGATTTTGTACTTTTTCTCTTTTTTGTTACCTTTTATCTTTGTAACCGGGCTATGCCCCTCTGTAATTGCTTTTCAATGAATGAAAATTTTGCTTGAACTCTTATTCCGGTTTTGATGTGTATGCTTGCACTTGTAATGTCTTCTATTATTCCAACTGCTATTCCGGTTTTGATTGTTAAACTAACTATGCTTACCAGCCAACCACTCCTTAGCCGAAATAATTACTTCGGCTGAGGAGTACTCAGAGTTGGTTTAATCCGGCCAACCACTCTTCAGCCGTACCCATACTTCGGCTGGAGAGTACAAAGAGTTGGTTTAATCCAGTCAACCACTCTTCAGCCATACCTATACTTCGGCTGAAGAGTACAAAGAGTTGGTTTAATCCAGCCAACCACTCTTCAGCCATACCCATACTTCGGCTGAAGAGTTCAAAGAGTTGGTTTAATCCAGCCAACCACTCTTCAGCCATACCCATACTTCGGCTGAAAAGTATAAAGAGTTGGTTTAATGCAGCCAACCACTCTTCAGCCATGCCCATACTTCGGCTGAAGAGTCCAAAGCGTTGGTTTAATCCAGCCAACCTCTAAGTTAGTTTTTCCAGCCAACTTAGAATAATGCTTGGTTATTCCGACCAAACGTCCTGCAGCCTAGATCCTTATCCTGGGCTTAGGAAGGGTGTTGGTTTAATCCAGCCAACCTCTAAGTTAGTTTTTTCAGCTAACTTAGAATAATGCTTGGTTATTCCGACCAAACGTCCTGCAGCCTGGATCCTTATCCTGGGCTTAAGAAGGGTGTTGGTTTAATCCAGCCAACCTCTAAGTTAGTTTTTTCGGCCAACTTAGAATAATGTTTGGTTATTCCGACCAAACGTCCTGCAGCCTGAATCCTTATCCTGGGCTTAGGAAGGGTGTTGGTTTATTCCAGCCAACCCCTAAGTTAGTTTTTTTCAGCCAACTTAGAATAATAATGTTTGCAATATTCCTAACTTTACTAAAGCTAACTTTTACAAAGAACAACTCATGCTAAAAAGAATTGACTATTTTATTGACGAAAGGGAAATTACACATGTTTGAAAGGAAAAAAGCTAAAAATAAAATAACTTGAGATTGGCCGTGTTCCATGGTCTAGGGATTGCTTTGTCGTCCTTGTCTTCTAGGTGGTATGCCCCTTTGCCTGCTAACCCAACCACTTTGTAAGGACCTTCCCAGTTCGGCCCTAACTTGCCATCTCCTGGTACCAGGGTGTTTCCCATTACTTTGCGAAGTACCCAATCGCTGATCTTGAATTGTCTTGGATGCACCTTTTTGTTGTATTTTCTAATTAACTCTCGTTGGTATGAAGCAATGTGAACCAGTGCTCCTTCTCTTCTTTCTTCTACAAGGTCGAGTTCCAGTGTTATGGCTTCTCCATTTAAGTCTGGATCAAAATTTTCGCTTTGAATTGTGGGGAGGCCAACTTCCAGTGGGATTATTGCTTCCATTCCGTAAGTTAAGGAGAATGGTGTCTCTCCTGTTGATCGTCGAGATGTGGTGCGGTAAGCCCATAAAACATGAGGAAGTTCGTCCGCCCACTTGCCTTTTGCCTTCTCTAATCTTTTCTTAAGTCCATCCAAGATGAATTTATTTGATGCTTCTGCTTGGCCATTTGCTTGAGGATATGCCGGTGTAGAATTGTAGAACTCTATCTTGTACTCTTCACAAAAGCTTCTGAAGATTCTGTCGTCGAACTGAGTGCCATTGTCTGAGATTAGGGCTTTTGGTATGCCAAACCGAGTGATGATATTCTGCCAAACGAACTTCTAGTTCCTCGAAGGCTCAGATTCTGATGAAGACTCTGCTTCCACCCCCCACTTTGGAAGTAGTTTGGTTTGCTGCGATAATATTCTGTTGCCGGGTGTCTGTTGGAAGCGGTCTACTATTCCAAGCCCACAATTGCGAAGGCCATGGGCTGGTCCCAATTGGTGGAGTTCTCTTCTGGTTTGATGAAGTTTGGGTGTGCGAATTTTTGGCATTTCTCAACTTTCTTTACATTATTTCTCTGAGTCTGCCTGCATGTATGCCACCAGTACCTTGTGAAATGGCCCTGTAAAAGCTAGCTGATCTTCACCACGCTTGATGGCTTTCGCATACCCTATCGTGTTCTCGTACAAGAAATGCTTACTACTTTGCTAGGATGTACACACTTTAGGTAGGGTCCGTGAGAATGACTTCTTGTATAATGCCAAGGATGGGGAGAGCCAAAATCGCTACGATTTCGCTCTTATTGCTGTTGGCTTCTTTTTTCTCTTCTGGGAGGATGCTGTCCTTTAAGAACAGATGATTGGGAATCGCAATCCAAGAGGGGCCTAGTTCTGTGCACATACTTCTTCTGCTTCGGGTCTTCTATGCTTGGTTAGGTAGGTAGTCGATTAGTAATGGAGAGGTATGGAGGAATTTGCCATTGAGGCAAGCCTGCTAGTTCCGTCTGCTCTGTTGTTTCCTCCCCTACCGATTTTGCTCTATCCTTACTACTTCAAATTTCTTGATTTTCTGTTTGACCAACTCTTGGTACTTGGCCATCTCTATCATCTTCTTGCTTCGTGTCGCCAAAATTGATTTACCACCAGCTGTGAGTCCCTGTAGACCAAATAAGTTCGGTGGCCTTCATGTAGATGCCTGATTTGAGTCCTGTGAGAAGCCGCTTTCGTATTCTGCTCATTGTTTGATGCTGGGAACACGGTTGATTGCTCTTGCTCTACAACAGGCCGTTGGTGAAGATGAGGACCATGCAAGTCCTGCACCATGCCGATTGGATGCTCCATCCACAATAGAGTTCCACATCTTCACCAACGACAACTTCCAGCAAGTGGAGGTGGCAAATGATGTCGGGTGGGGTCAAGAATGAGTGTTTTCTTTCAAGGTTCATAGCTTTGGCTGTCTGCCCTCGCCGTCTGATTGTACTGTTGGTGGCCTTGTTTGTTTCTTCCCTTGTTGTCCTTAGTCTGGTCTGCCTTGGAGTTTGACTGAGTAACCTCTACTAGGGGTTGCGCTATTCCGGCGTCACAACTCCGTCCCTATTCGGTTGTGTCAGCTAGGTCGACTGGGCAGATATGATGATTTCCAGGAGTAAACTCTTGCGACGAAGTTCCTGCCAAAGATTGGGCTTTTATGCGGGTTCCCTGGGTTGGAACTTTTGATGTCGATTGTCCGAACTCTACTGCCACTTCAAAAATTCGCCCAGAAAAGTTGCCCTCTCAAACAAAGCTTTTAGTGGGAAAGCTGTGAGGACGACTATGGTTGGGCCGTGAAGTAGTGTGCCAATTTTTTGGAGGCCATCATCAAGGTAATGCCAGTTTTTTTTCCAGTGGCAATACCTTGTTTTCAGCTCCCAGCAATGTCTTGCTGACATAAATAGATGGGACCATGTTGAATTCCTTCTGCACGAACCACACTGCGCTAAACTGCGTGCTGAGAGACGCTAGGTCAAGAAAGATGTTCTTCACCAGGGTACTGGGGTAAACAAGCAGTGATGGGGAAGAATATACTCCCTTCAAGCTTTCCAGAGCTTGTCCATTCTTCGTCCACCTCAAACTTGGCCTTATAAGGCATGGAAAATATGCGTCGTAGTCTATCTGACGACCCTGGCTTATGAACCGGTTTGAGTGCAGCCGCACCAGCCAGTGAAGAATTGACTGGCTGCATTCCTTTACTGAGTTTGGTTTTTCTCTCCCAAATCCTGGATCTGCCTTTGATTGTGGACGAGGGCGTGGCGTGGATTAAGGCTCTCATACCCGGTGGTCACAAGAAGCCAAGGGAATTTCGCAGATCCTACTCCGATTGCACATTTTGGACGCGTTGCAGGGCGCAATTTTGTGCTTCTTTAGGATCTCAAACATCTCGCATGGTCCTTAAGATGGTCATTCTCATCCTTGCTTTTGACCACCATGTCGTCGATGTAAGCCTCCATTGTTCTGCCCAACAGTGGTTCAAACATCTTGGTGACCATCCGTTGAAATGTTGCCTCTGCGTTTTTTAGGCCAAAGGGCATGACCTTGTAATAGTATAGTCCTCTTGGAGTTGTAAAAGATGTGACCTCCTGGTCTGGCTCATGCATGGCGATTTGGTGGTAGCCTCTGTATGCATCCAGAAACCTAAGTCGGTTGTGCCCTGCCGTTAGGTCCACCAGTTGATCTATCCGTGGTAGAGGAAAGCTGTCTTTTGGGCATGCCTTGTTGACTGTTTTGTAGTCGACGCAGACACGCCATTTGCCATTCTTCTTTGGCACTACGACCGTGTTGGAGATCCATCTGGGGTAGTGCACTTCTCTAATTGCTCCTGCTTCCAGCAGGTTTCCTACTTCCTCTGCCACTATTTCGGCATGGTGAAGTGCCGATCTGCGTGTGCGCTGAATGACTGGCCTGGCGGATGGGTGGACATTGAGCTGGTGACAGATGAAGTTTGGATCAATGCCTGGCATGTCGTAGGGCATCCAGGCGAACACTTCGATGTTAGAGGTCAAGAATTCCAAGACCTCTAATCTCTCAATGCTGGACAATGATGAGCCGAGCAAAAAGAACTTATCCGGGTTCTTTTCATCTATTTTTACCTCCACCAAGTCCTCCTCTGCTTTCTGATCAGCCTCTTTGCCGACGTCCGCGAATAGTTCATTGCTTTCAGGTTCTTCCACCGAATGAACGTATCCTTTGGCTGCGCGGCTGCCATTCACCGTGGCGAAACATTGCTTTGACATGATCTGATCTCCATAGACTTCTTCAATTATTCCGGTGTCGTTGGGGAACCGCATTTGTAATAACCCGACCCTCATATGTGTTTCTGGTATCATATCAATCCCACGTTCTGTGCATTCAAATGCTTATTGTGAAATTTTATGTGAAATTAAGATTAATTAAATGAATCCTATGATTAAGGATGCGTATCTGTTTGATAAGAAAAAATCTCTGTTATGATTATAATGTTTGGATAAGAAATTGAGGGCCTTGGAAGCCTGATTATCCGAAATTGCTTTTGTATTTGGAATCATCGTAAATTTTAAGTAATAAGAAGCATTTTTGTAATAACCCGACCCCCGTGTATGTTTTCTAATATATTTTCAGACCCTATTCTGTGTTTTTGAATGCTTGTTGTGAAATTCCATGAGAAATTGAGGCTAAGTAAGTAAACCCCATGTTTAAAGATATCCATCTGTTCAACAAGGGAAAATATCTGTTACATCTCTAAGTTAGAAGCAGAAATTGGAAGCCTTAAGGGCTTAATTAACTGAAATTGATTATATATATATGATCAGCATAATTTTTATGTAATATTGAGCATGTTTAGGAAATTTCAATTTCGGATGTTTGAACGATTGATTTTTGTCTTTATTCAATATATGTATATATATATATATATATGTCTATGAGAAGCCTCTTTGAAGAAGACTTAGGAATTTCTCATAAAACCCCCTTGGGAGACAAGTGAAGGGAAGAGTGGAACAAGGAAGGATTGAGTGAGAGAAGACCTAGAGGGGAAACTTCAACAAGATTAGAGATTGAATAATCTAGAGAGAATTGGAAAGATCTAAGCTCAGAAGTAAGTTCTTTAGCTTCTCTAACTCCTCTCTTGAATTTGAGTGTGATTCCATCATAATTGTACAACCTGGACTTGGAACATGCCTTCAAATTGGATGATTTTCAATTATGTTGTCTATGCATATATGTGGAGAAATTATCTTTTGTTTCTCATGAGAATTATGAAGAATTCACCATGCATATATATGTGATGTTGAATGCATAAGAAAGTTTAGTTATGTTTGAGAATCAAGAATCTAGTTTATGTCTAGATTGATATGTATGTATTTGGAAATCCTATTAACATGAGTTTTAGGTTATGTTTTATTGATTAAACATGTTAATTTGAGCCTTGTGGAAGTGTCCCAAAAGGATGTGATTTTGAAGCAAAATTCGGACTGAAATTGCAGAATCCCCGCACGTGCGGGATTCATAGCCGCACGTGCGGGAGCCAATGGCCGCACGTGTGGGGGTTGTGGCCGCACGTGCGGGAGAAGAACAAATTTGGGGTTTTGATTCTGCCAAAAAGACACGTGCGGGCCGCACGTGCGGGACCAGCCGCCGCACGTGCGGGGATCCCAGCCGCACGTGCGGCACATGTGGGAAAATACGGGTTTCTCTGTTTTGCGTGCTGAACCCTCGGATATTTTTAGAATTTGCATTTTATGCCTATTAACATGTGTAAAATTCATTCGAAGTGAATTGAACCAAGAAAGGATTTAACAAAGAGAAGTGAACTAATTTGTAAGTTTGAATGTGTGCAGGGCACACTACGGGAGGAACAAGCACGTCATTATAACACTGTGAGTAATAGTACGAAGACATACATTTTATTTATCATTGATAACTATTATCACTAACGCTTTGTTTCTTGTAAGTGTTACACGAACATGTTACACGAACATTTATGATGATTGAAAGTCAATGTGAACGTTGAAAGATTGGCATACATCGGTATGACTTTGAAATGACTATGTTCTGTTAATAACGAATAATAATTCTCTGTTATTTATAAGCAAACCACGTCATTTCTGAATGAATATATGGAATTATGTTCATCTTTAAACCAAGTATCTGTATGAAACTAAGATTATTCCATTGTGACACATATGGACCTAAGGTCGTTAAGAACCTATGACAAACATGCAAATGTGTAACATTCTTATGGGACTCACGTTAGGATGTGGGTTATTCTGTCCTTATTAAGCATATGGTAATGATATATGTGACCTCAGTTAATAGTTGTTATTATTATTATTCAGTTGTCTGCGAGACACCTGTATTAATTTGTAACCAAGCTATGGGAAACTTATGGGCATTATTACATAGTAGTATTCTACGAAAACTGGAATTATTTCTATTACTGTTCCAATTATGCTATGCTAAGACATGATATGATGATTCGGTCTTTAAGACTTATGAAATTCTGGTATGGAGCAAAGTGTTGTACGGAACTAAGTGCTGCAATGCGAGTTACCTCTAGATTCCGTACGAGCCACCTCTTGAGTCCATACATATGTGAAAGTTATGAGGCCAATGGCCATTTTGTATGAAGTATGAAACAAAGTTGTAGGAACCCACATTTTATGTTCTCATCATGTTCATGAGCATCTGTGTGATTATGACTTGTTTAGCTTGCATGTGTATGTTGTGATTTGTTTCGCTTGAGTTAATGTGATCCATGCCTTGTTTTGAAGCCTTGTGATTTGTCTAAGTGTAGTATGCTTGCCTTGTTCCTTCCTTGATGTGAAACTTAGGTCACGCCTTGCCCGAGCTATACTAGCCGATGTTATTCCAAACCGAGGTCATCCTTAATCCTGTAGTAGTATCTTGGAACCCCTTGTTGACCTCCGTCCTTGCCTTGACCACATTAGCCGAGATGTTACCTTGCACCCAAGTGATCTCGTCCTGGAGTGGTATGACCTAGGCCGAGGTGTGGTGCATCTAGGCCAAGATGTGGCACAGCTTAGTCAAGTGTTGTCCTTCCTAGCCGAGGTCATTGTCACCTTAGTTGCCGAAGTCCTTTGTTAGCCGATGTCACCCCTTGCCGGAGTGCCATTCCGTATAGCGTGTTAGATACGCCTCGTTATTAGCCAATGTCATTGCCTCGTCAGAATGCCCATACCGCTTTGCTTGTTGAACACCCTTTCCACCATGCTTTGTCTGGTCTGTCAGCCACCTTTTCAGGGAAAACCCAACCAGTCGCCGTCACGTGTCTCAGCAGAGGGTTAACCCCAGAACCGGGTATAGAAAACTATCATTTGGAATCATAAGATGAATTCGTCGAGAGAGAAGCTCTAGGAGGAAGAAAGAGTTTTAGAGTGAGGAAGTAG
>NW_021026284.1:1672461-1714150 GCF_004153795.1 Camellia sinensis | reverse complement strand
GATCTCAGCTTTGATTCCTAGATCCAACGTTAGATCCGCGTTCTAAGGTTAGATTCTCGATCTACTCATGATGTTCTCTATGTTTATGTTAGTGCATTGCATGATCGGACATGATTTGTAAACCATGCATCGTTTTGAAGCTCGATTTTAGAAAGAGAAAATGGCATTCATGTGTTCTTCAAGAAAGTCTTGTTTTGATCCGAAAGCTTGCATAAAGGATCATGATTTTTTGTTTATTTCCGCAAGGATTCCAAGTACGGGTACCCAGGTCCATGTTTTCAAACTCTTAGCACGAAAATCCCAGATTTGTGGAGACAGATTATGATTAAACATTCGTATTTTTCATGTTTTCACGCTCATGTTCTTCATGTTCATCAGCAGAGGGAAACCCAGAGTTCCCGACCTCTTTTCCTTGCATGTGGCCCTCGGGGACACACCTCGGCGAGGAGGTGTGGAACCTCGGCCTAGACCTGGTTAGTGCCCAGCATGCTTTCCGAGATCATTTGCATACATGAGAGACTTGTTTGAAAGTGCATTCTAAGGCTTTGCCCTGTGTTTGTAGGACTTGGGCTTGTCTCAACCCCGACGTGTGAAGAAACTATGTGAGTGGTATTTCTAATAAAGCTATGTTACACTTATTTTGATAAATCTTGTTTTGCCTTGTCTTGAAAAGTATTTGATTTAGCATGAATGACTCTCCTACTTGTATATTAAACACTATCTTGTTTTGATGACTTGTCTTGACAGTCCTTAGTGCTAGAGGACTATAAACTTTCGCAACACAGCTTGTCTTGACAGTCCTTAGTGCTAGAGGACTATAAACTTTCGCAGCACAGCTTGTCTTGAAAGTCCTTAGTTGCAGGGGACTATAATGCAACTGCACTCTTGTCTTGGGAATGTCATCACCCTCTTGTATTAAGTAGATGTAATAACATCCAAAGAACTTGAAAGGCCGGCAATGAACTTGATTTCCCTCTTGATTGTAAAGTATGCTATGTATTGTTTTGAAAGAAATCTTGGATATATCATTGCAAAACCTTTATTTCTAATATCATCACTGAGTATCCAAGCTCACCCTCTCTATATATATGTAGGTGGCGAACAAGAAGGCATTGAGGCCTAGGCGTGATGCCGACGTGTTTGGGGCGCATAGACGACATGTTTTGGATTAGCGTTTTGCATTGTCTTGAAGATTATGTTTCTCGGCTTATGTTTTCTTTGCTTGTTTTGGCATATGTCGGCTTGAGAAGCCTTTTGGTCAGGATGTGTTTGTATCTCATTCTTGTTGTATCTAAATTGTAAGACTTGTAAAGATGTTGGTGTATGACATTCCATTGGACTTATGCACGGCTCTCATGGACTATTTAGATTTTGTATATGTATATATATTGCTTCCAACCATGTGTGGTTTCTACCCCCTGTGGTGACTTAATTACAACACCAATCCCAACTAGACCATTGGCCTTTGATCCATCGAACCACATTTGCCATGGCTCAACATTGACCATACCAAGATCCATTGTCTCTGGGCTTTCTGTTTGACACGGATGATCTACAAAAAAGTTAGCTAAGACCTGCCATTTTACTGCTTTTTGGGGGACATACTCTAGTCCATGTTTTCAAACTCGTAACATGAAAATCCCAGATTTGTGATAACAGATTGTAATCAAACATTCATATTTTTTTCATATTTTCACACTCATGTTCCTCATGTTCATCAGTAGAGGGAAACCCAGAGTTTCCCTACCTCTTTTCCTTGCATGTGGCCCTCGGGGACACACCTCGGCGAGGAGGTGTGGAACCTCGGCCTGGACCTGGTTGGTGCCCAGCATGTTTTCCGAAACCATTTGTGTACATACGAAACTTGTTGAAGGTGCGTGTTTGTAGGACTTGGGCTTGTTTGTAGGACTTGGGCTTGTCTCGACCCCGACGTGTGAAGAAACTATGTGAGTGGTATTTTTAATAAAGCTATGTTACACTTGTTTTGATAAATCTTGTTTTGCCTTGTCTTGAAAAGTATTTGATTTAGCATGAATGACTATCCCTACTTGTATATTAAACACTATCTTGTTTTGATGACATTTCTTGAAAGTCCTTAGTTGCAGGGGACTATAATGCAACTGCACTCTTGTCTTGGGAATGTCATCACCCTCTTGTATTAAGTAGATGTAATAACATCCAAAGAACTTGAAAGGCCGGCAATGAACTTGATTTCCCTCTTGATTGTAAAGTATGCTATGTATTGTTTTGAAAGAAATCTTGGATATCATCATGCAAAACCTTTATTTCTAATATCATTCACTGAGTATCCAAGCTCACCCTCTCTATATATATGTAGGTGGCGAACAAGAAGGCATTGAGGCCTAGGCGTGATGCCGACGTGTTTGGGGCGCATAGACGACATGTTTTGGATTAGCGTTTTGCATTGTCTTGAAGATTATGCTTCTCGGCTTATGTTTTCTTTGCTTGTTTTGGCATATGTCGGCTTGAGAAGCCTTTTGGTCAGGATGTGTTTTGTATCTCATTCTTGTTGTATCTAAATTGTAAGACTTGTAAAGATGTTTGATGTATGACATTCCATTGGACTTATGCACGGCTCTCATGGACTATTTAGATTTTGTATATGTATATATATTGCTTCCGCACTTGTAAGCCCCATATTTTATACTCTGATTGTGTGTGATTTTTGTAAGACGACCTTCGGTAACCTCGGGTTACTGGCCATCACGGCACCAAACTACTAGGGGCGGTTTGGGGGCGTGACAAAAGTGCTGTACGGAATTAAGTGCTGCAATGCGAGTTACCGCTAGAATCCGTACGAGCCACCTCTTGAGTTCATACATGTAAGACAAGGGCTTTATGCCATTACATGGGCTTTATGCCATTACACGGGCTTTATGCCATTACATGGGCTTTATGCCATTACACGGGCTTTATGTCAATCTGATAAGGGCTTATGCCGTTCTGGTATGAAACAAAGTGCTACACGGAACTAAGTGCTACGACGTGAGTCACCTCTAGAATCCGTGTGAGACACCTCTTGGGTTCATATATCTATATGTTCAAGGGCTTAATGCCAATCTATGTTCAAGGGCTTTTTATGCCATATGTTTTAAGGGCTTTAATGCCATTGTGTTTCAAGGGCTTCATGCTATTCTGATAAGGGCTTCATGCCATTTTGTTAAGGGCTTCATGCCATTTTGTTAAGGATTTCATGTCGTTCTATTAAGGGCTTAAAGCCACTGTGTTTAAGATTGGGGCCAAGGCCGTTCTGTAAAAGATACTTTAAGTATAAATGATTCTGAACATGACTATGCTATACAATGTTTAATGAAATTCGTATTTTGAGTTACGAAATGTTTCATATGATAAGTAATTTCTGAAATGAGAAAAATGCTATGAACTTCTGATATGTTTATGATATGATATGCTTTCTGGATAATTTTCCCAAAATGCCTAGATGCACTATGAAACCCCGAATATTTAAGATATGACAAGTTTTCTGAAAAAGATACTTTGCTATGCATACAGAAATAAATAAACCATATGTTCTCTTTATTGATAAATGCACGGATATGTATTATAATTCACGTTGAGCATTGAATTGTTATGTGTTATTATTCACTGAGCTTGACTCACTCTATTCTATGTTTGTTTCTGTAGGCACTCAACCTGGAGGTTAACCTTAACTTGTGGCTTTTGTTACCCAATTGTCAATCCCTGAGTGTCTAAGGTCCTAGATGTTGATCGTTCAAGTTATGGAGTTTTGCTAAGTTTTTAATTTGTACCCTAAATGTCTGTTAAGATCGATGTATATGTATATGTATATAGCTGTCTTCAGATGCACGTCTCTATATATTTATCTGCATTACGTAATTTGTGATCCTGGTATGGTAGTGGTAGCTCAATGGGTATTATGTTACGCTATTATATGTTAATATATGCTTCCGTTCAGGCCCCATAGGTTATATTCATCAGGTTTTATGTCCGTTTCTAAGGTGGTCATGCCCAAACTTTTAGGGGCGAGTTTGAGGCGTGACAGCATTACTTGGTGGTAGGATGACGCCACCGATCGCATGGCATGCAGCCATGTTCTGCCCAGGATGATGTTGTAAGTGGAGGGGACCTTCAATACCCAGAACTCCACTTGTTTTGTTACGCTTCCTGCTCTGACTGGAAGAATTATTTTTCCGACGAGCCATTCTGGCATGGAGTTGAATCCAATTAGGGGAGATACTGCAGGCGCCAAGTCCTTGTCTTGCAGCTTCAATTGTTTAAATGTTTCGTAGTACATGATTTCACATGAACTACCCTGGTCAATCAGAATCCGCTTGACGTCAAAATCCTTGACTCGGAGAGTGACAACCAGGGCATCATTGTGAGGACAGTATATTCGATCCAAGTCTTTATCCGAAAAAGACATGACGTTTGTTGCCTCTGTTTTCCCCTTCTTGATGGCAGGTTGGGCACTTAGCACCTCTCTAAAGTGCTCAGCCTTTTTGATTGATCCCCTGAGCTCGCATACACGCTCAGGTTCAAAGACTCCATGTATCACATTGATAATGCCTTGAGGTGGTGCGTTGATTGGCATTCCGTTGGGGTTATTGTGATCCTGGAGGGCTGGCTGCGTCCCTCCTTCAATGTATTTGTCCAAGTGACCTGCCGCCACCAATTCCTCCAGGTGCTGTCTCAGTGGTGTGCAATTCTCAGTTCGGTGCCCCTTTTCTTTGTGGAAGGTGCACCGCGATCTTTCGTCATAGTCCTTCTGAGCTTCTCCTAGCTTAGCTAGCCATCTGACGAAAGGCTCATCCCGTATTTCACTTAGAATTCGGTAGATCGGTTTCTTGAAGACCGTGGTTATGGCCGTGCGGACCCTCAACCATCTTTTAACCATCTTTTATTCGGGTCTTCTCCGTTATCTCGTCTGCCACGTCCGTTTCTGTTACTTCGATCTACCATGTTCACCTTGGCTGAGGTTTTCTTTTCTGGTACTGCGGTCGCACCAGATTTTGCTTTGGCACGTGCGCCATCCTCTTCTACCTTGATGTGCTGATACACTCTTTCCATCAGGGCTTCCATGGTGAGGGGTGGCGTCATGGTGATTGAGTCCCTTAGTCTGCTCCCGACTGGAAGGCCTCTTTTATATTGTGCAATGCCGAGATTGGTGGGGCAGTCCCCAATCTGATTGAATGTCTCCCAGTAGCGACTATTGTAAGATCTGAGGGTCTCTTTATCGCCCATGTCGATGGAGAGTAGCTGGTCGATCTCCACCGGGGTTTTAGTGTTTGTTCGGAACCTTGTCACGAAGGCTTCTGCCAATTGTGCCCAAGAGGCTATGTTGCCTTCTGGTAGTTTCTCGAACCACGTCAAGCCTAGGTCGCCAAGACTTGATGGGAAGAGTATACACATTAAGGCCTCGTTTCGCCTGTACACAACCATGACCTGGCGAAAGTGGCTCAAGTGTGAGTAGGGATCCGTCTTCCCTTCATATGTAGTGAATTTCGGCTGAAGGAAGCCTGATGGTAGGGGCGCGTTTTCAATCGCTGGAACAAACGGCGAAGTCTGTAGCCTTGCTAGTGCCTTGTCCGTTGGTTCGTAGGCTGGGCGCGGTATTGGCATTCCAACCTCGACGCTTCCATGCGTCCGAGGAGCCAACCGCTGTAAGGCTGAAACTTTGTGCGGATCCCGTGCCCTGGCATCCTCCTTGCATCGTGCTTTCTCTTCGAGCACGGTTCGTAAGTCGGATGATCTGGGTAATTCCGTCTATCTAGATCTAGTTTGATGCGAATGAGAGGGCCAGTATGTGCTTCCTTCAGTGTATGATCTTTCAGACTTCGTCCTCTCAGACCTGGAGTGACGAGTTCTGGAAGACCATGATTGAGTATCGCCTGTCCTGAGGCTTCTACTCTCTCCTTGTGAGGGTGTAGTATTCCTACTACGATTTTCGGAGTAGCGAGGGGGCGTCTTGTTTTTGCGCCCCTCTCCTGTCGCCACTTCTTTTTTCTTCATCTGGCGTTTCAGGGTCTCCATGTCCGCCGCCATCTTTTTTATTAATTCATCTTGTTCTTTTACACGATCTTCCAAAGCTTGAGGATCAATCCTCCGTCTTTGTCTGTCAGGACTTTGCGAACGAGAGTGACGGGGGCTGTTATTCCGCCTCCCCCTAGTATCCCTCCTGGTGTTATGTCGTTGGGGCTCCAAGTCTGCCATGGGAGGGACAGAAGGTAATCCTTCACGCCTTGCGCCCCCATCTGGAGTTAGCCCGTCGACGGCGGACTGCGGCAATTCTTCAATGTGTGCCATTGATCGTCAAGGGGAGAAGCCTTAATCAAGAGGTTTTGTTATGTCTGTTATTTCCCACAGACGGCGCCAATTGTACGGGAAATAAATAATTCTCCTCGTATAATCCTGTTGACTAAGTCCACGCTCCTCCGTACGACGTCGCTTTGTCACCTGAAAACACAAACGTGAGCTAGCCGACGGGTGTGTGCCGGAAACCTCTCCGATGCCTAAGTCAGCAAACTTGACAGATAGACAAAGCTCAATGTATTCAGAAAGCAAAATTGTGTGTTGTGTTTTTTGTGTTACCTCCTCCAAGGTGATGTTTGTGAGCTTTTATAGGTTTCGAATGGCACAATCCTAGTAGGACTTTTATTTCTCCATGCAGAGTCCTCCTAGGATTCATACTCCTACAGGATAATGCTTATCCTTTTACACCCTCCCCCACAGCTTAAACCAAGTGGGATGGCTTCTACCATGGCCGAACTACCATTTGACCGAAGTAAAACTGGCTATGCTGAGCCACAAAGTAGGCCGAACTATCCTTAGTTCGGCCCTTCCTTTTACTACTCCTTATCTCGGTTTTCTCCTGTTCAACCCATGGTATGTTTGGACCGAGCTACCGTGTAGCAAGGTTCTGACCGATCTATCCTGAATACGTCATAACCGGACTAACTCTGAGACCGGTCTTACTTCAAGTTGTCCGGACCGAAGTAACTCAGCATCTATTCTGGGCTAGAATAACTTCATCTCTCTTGGGCCGGAGTAATTTTTCGGCCCTTTTTACCCAATCCTTTGTACTTTGGGCCATAAAGTCCAACTCATAGCTCGGCCCAATTTTCACCAAAAATTACCCTCTCAATGAGCACCATCAAAACCAAATGCACAGTCAGAAGAACTTGGCATGCCATGGTGAACATAAATGTTGTTGTACATTATTCCACAAGATCGAAGAGGTGGCCATTGTTGATGATCTTGTTCAGCATTTGCCAACCCTTCCCTACGAATCACTTCACCACCTTGATGTTGATGATTTTGATTGTTGTCGTCATACATTATTTCAGAAAATGGAAAAGGCGGCCGCTGTTGATGATCTTGTTCAGCATTTGCCAACCCTTCATTACGAATTACTTCACCACTTTGCTGTTGATAGATGATAATAATCACCATCTTGATGTTGTTGTTCGTTGCGAATTACTTCACCACCTTGTTGTTCTTGATGATGATCACTATCTGGATGTTGTCTGTGTCTATCATTGTAGTAAATTTTACAAAGAACCCAATCACCCAACTGTAGGAATGCTATAAACAACAGTTAATGTTGAAAATTTGAGAATATTTTTATAAGCATGCATGCAATGGAGCAAAACAAAGTACCCAAGGATTACTAGGGTGGTGGTGTGTGGATGTCAGGTATGTGTCGAATACTTCTAACCTTCGGTGTTAATTGAACAGAGTGTATCCCTGTTTGGTTTTGGAGTTTTCGAAAATAATTTTTTAGTTTTTAATTTGTATTATTTTATTTTTAATTAAAAATTTTAAATAATTTAATTAATATTTTTATTTTTTAGATGCACTTAATCTAAATACAGTTAAACAATATAAATTTTTAAAAAAAAAAAACTTTAAAAAATTCATTATATGCTAAAAAATACATAAAATTTCATTACATTTTTTTGTATTTCTTGATTTTTTAAAAAATTTCTTCACAAATATTTTATTTTTTAAGTACATCTAAATTAGATGCATCTAAAAAATATATAAATAAAATTAACCAAAATATTAAAAAATTACTAAAAATAAAAAATATAGATTAAAAACTAAAAACCAAACAATAATTCATGTTTTAATCACTCAATCAGTGAGCCCTTCCACCACCATATTATTCTAACAAAAAAACAATGTACAAAGATTCTGTAAAAATAATATTTTCTGTCGAAAATACAATTTTAATTAATTTATTGTAAAAAATAATTGAAATCAAACTTTGAAACACTAACTTCGTGAAATAACTTGAGTTTAAAAAACAAGTACAAATCTACTTATATTTTGTCAATAAGTTTCTTAAAAAAAATGAATCTGATAAATTACTAGGATACATCAACATGCATGCAATGAAGCAAAAAGAAAGGAGTTCACCAAACCACAATTCACCACCTAAGCTGTATTCAACATATTACCTGATATTGTCCAATATATGATTCATATTACAATTCGGGTTTTTTTTTTTTTTTTTAAATATCGGAATATATCCTTCATTATCAATATCAATTTGTATTTTGATACTATTATTTAACATGATGATGTGTAATAAATTTATAAAGAGAATTGGTGAGTTACCTTCATGTCAATCTCTTTGTGAAGTTTATATTCATGCATTAACGAATGAGTTTTACCTTCTCTCCTTGCATTTCTTGACCCTTCACAAAAAACTAGTGCCTTCTTATAACCCACTATTTTTTCATTGCTATAGATGGGGGTATCAATTGCGGTCGCCTTCCAGAATCCATTACCAGCCGACCTGTCCGGTTGGTTACCTCCCTACATATTTTTTAGTTCTTGGAGTAAAGAAATACGAGTCAAGATCCCCTCCTTGCACTTCTTCCTTGCATTTCCTACTGACAAGGCCATTGGGTCCACTTTTAGGCCCAATTTTGATAATCCGAACCGTTCATATTTTAAGATTTGTTCAATATATCATATTTGTAAAAAATTAAGTTGATCGGATATCAGAAAGCATGTGTTCGGAAAACTGTTTATTAAATTTTTGTAAAAAATAGTTTTTAATTTTATTTTTCCGAACACATGCTTTCTGATATCCGATCAACTTAATTTCTTACAAGTATGATATACTGAACAAATCTTAAAATATGAACGGTTTAGATTATCAAAATTGGGCCTAAAAGTAGGCCCAATGGCCTTGCAAGTAGGAAATGATGCGAGGAGGGGATCCTTGCTCGAAGAAATACCACTCTTCCTCTCTAATTAGATCATACTCCTTTATTATTCATTCAAAAAACAAAAAAACAAAATTGGTTGGAGAAAATTTTAAATAAACGGTTCGGATCATTGAAGTGGGACGTGACAATGCCATCCAATCGATTAGTTGCCTCCTTAAGTATTTATGAGAATTAATTAATAATTTACATTACAAAACACTGCATAAGTTTACTTGAATTAATGGTAGATATGAAAAGAGGTAGAGGGTGACTATTTGAGTCCTAATGGACAGTGAACCAGATTTACATACACAAAAAAAACAAAAACAAAACAAAACAAAACATAACACAATCATGCATATATTATTAATTTATATATATCTATATAACAATGGAAGGGTGAGTTTGAAAATGTCTTTGAAATTAATGGTTCAGATCTATCTAATTTAAAAAGCAATGGCTTAGATTTATTTTTAAAAATATCTCTCTCATAAACTATCTTTAATGGCTTAGATTTGTCCAATTTAAAAATAATGGCTGAAATTGAAAAGAGTTTCAATGGTCTAGATTTATCAATGACTAAAATTCAATGGTTCAGATTTATTTACCTATCTACTCTGACCAACCCACTGCACTTACCAAGTAAGGCACTCTTTACATCATATGTATCAATGAACAAAGCTCTAAGAAAGCTTTGAAGAAGGAAGAAAGCTCTGAAGAAGGAAGAACAAAGCTCAATCGAAAGCTCTCTTCTCCACCATCACCAGGTATGGCACTCTTCTCTTCTCACTTCCATTTTTTTTACCTCTGTTTTTTTTTTCTCATCATCCCGCCATCGAAGCTCTATTTTTTTTTTTTTTTCATCATCGAAGAACAAAGCTCTGTTTTTTACCTCTGTTTTTTTTTTCACAAATGTATCACTTGCTTTACAAACTGATGATGGGATGATAAATAAATGTATCAGTTTGTAAATGTATCAAGAGAAAGAGATGAATCTATTTTGTCTTAGTTTGTAAAGCAAGTAATAATTGTATCACTTGCTTTACATTTAATTAGATCACGATCTATGCATCATGTCTCAGTTTGTTTTTCATCATCCCTTCAGTTGTTTTTTTCTGAAGCCAAAAAAAAAAAAAAAAAATCTGAAGCAAAAAATTTTGTCTCACATTCGGAGGGTTGAGATTATATTTATCAAACATCTATGGGTCAAGATGATTTGTTTGTTATAGCTTTTTCCTTTCAAAATGTGTCTCTTCATTTACTCTGTCTCTCTTTCCCATGTTAAGAGATAGATTCATCTCTTTCTCTTCTTACATACTCCACCAACTCTCCATTTTCCTCTATGGTTTTAGCTCAAATTTTTCTCTCGGTTTTGGTTCTGCAATCTCCAGCAACTCTTCATAGGTGGCACTCATATTCTTCTCTGCTCTCACTCTTCTAACCTATGAAATGGGTTTCTAATTCTGTAAATATTGAAATGGGTTAAAAATATGATGGATTTTGATTTCATTGAAGTGGGTTTCTGTTTCTGTTTCTGTATGTATTTTATTGAACCCTTCATTCACATTTGCAGAGTCATGAACAATAGTAGGTGTGTATTGGGTTAGATTGGGTACTGGATTAGATTGGATTACGTTTTTTTAAGATTGTTTAATCTCTTTGATTTGTGTTTTGTATTAAGATTATGAGCCAAAAAAAATTTAACAATTCTATTAAATAATATGTTTAATGATCATATAAAACATACAGGAAAGTTTAACTATTAAATAATATCTTAAAATTTTAAACAATTCTATTAAATAATATCTTCTGTCACGACCCAAACCTGCCCCTATGGGTTTAGTACTGTAACCGGCCAGTAATCCGAGATTACCGAAGGCCTGCTTAACAGTAGAACAGTAATACAGAGTACAGGGGCTGGCGGAAGCCAATACAGTAAGTAAACAATGTCCAATGAGCTGTGAGTCTGTATGCAAAAAGATTTTTCATACACATATACATGAACAGTACAGAACAGTATGCACATATATACAATCATTCAATTCAGAGACCTAATCCCTATTAAACAGTACAGTAACAGTCTATACAGTTATACAAAACAGATACAGAGATAGACGGAGAAATTAAAACACCCCTAAGCCATAACTTGACAGGCTCGGAACCTCGTAGTGAGGCACAGTGGTTGGCTTGACAAAACTGGAGTTACCCCAACACTTCTAGCCACGGTCTGGTGCCTGTACACCTACATATATATATATATATATATATATGAGCAGTGAGCTAAAGCTCAGTGAATAACGTAATGCGTAAAGAGATTAAGAATGAATGTCCTTACAGTAATGAAAACAGTTCGTTAATTCAGTATATCAGTCATTCAGTCATATGTGGTACATCCATTAGCATAACAGTACAGTAAACAGTAGGTCTTAAAAGACCGAACAGTAAATGATGGCCATCAATCAGTAAACAGTAGTGGTTCCAACAAGGGAACCGACAGAGATCTCTGTAACAGTAACAGTAAACAGTAGTTGCTAAGGATGCCACAATACAGTTCAGAATATAGGACATTCATTCATTCAATTAACAGTATCAGTTCAGAAAGTAGTACAGTTCAATTGTTCAGAAGATAATCATTTTGAACATATCTTTACACAGTTGTTACTCACAGAGTTCTGGGCTACAGTAAAGCTAGAGCGCGTCCCCAGTCGCCAACCCTACACAGTTACAGATTGAACACACACTAAGCTACACAGTTGGGAAAGATAATAACTTAATCCCTAATTTGCCTCGGTGTGTTCTACATCTATATCCTCATTAAGATGTCTTAAACTAGGCCTAAGAATGCCTAGGATGGGATGAGGATGCAAAGACGCATTCAGAAAATATTTTCAGAATTTTCAGAAAACAGAGGTCCCACTGGAGCATAGGTTTACCCACTCGAGCGGACATGCAGACAAAGGTATCCGCTCGAGCATAGACTTTCACGCTTGAGCGTTCTGCAAAACAGGGCAAAAGTACTGGATGTGTGAAAATCACGCTCGATAGGCGCTCGATTGCCGCTAGAGCGTGAGACACAAGGTCCCGCTCGAGCGTCAATTATTCCGCTCAAGCGGACATCAAAACAGTGCAACGTACTGGGAGCACGAATTTCCCGCTCGAGCGCCACTTCCCCCCCGCTCGAGCGAGAGTTCAAAATCTGGAATTTCCAGATTTGAACTTCCAAGCTCAAACCAAGTTCAAATGCATTAAAACCAATTCCTTTGGGCCCATTTCCTGGAAAACGTTTGTAAATACATAGAATAACATGATTCAAAACTCAATTTGTAAAATCAAGGCCCAAAAGGAAGATCAATTCAACTCAATTTGAAACCAATTTTCATGAACATAATTCAAGCATAACATGCATGAATTTAAACCATTTCAAAGCTTCAATTTCATGCTCTAACGAGTCAATATCTTCAAAAACAAGATGAAATCATGGTCTACACTCAAAACATGGACATGCATGTGAGGAATTATGGACTGCAACCTCAAAACTTAATTATATATACATGCATGCAACACTTAAGCTCCAATTCAACAATTTGAGCCATAAATTGGCTCTAGACTTCAACTTTGCTCAAAACCATGCAAAAACAAGCTTAAACACAACAATGAGAGGTTGAATTCCCTTACCTAGGTCTCCAATACAAGGTGAAGAAGCTTAATTTGCAACCTATATTCTAATTCTTCAAGCCAATGCACAAAATCAAGTTGAATTCATTCCAAACCTCTCACTCTCCTCTCTTGGTCGGCAATAACAAGGAAAGAGGCTCATGAAATGTTGTGTTGAATGTATAATAAAGCTCAAATATGTTGCCTAAGTGGTCCACTAAGTGGCATGTTGGTAATTAAGCCAACTATTGCAATTTAACTCATTTTAATCCAATTTAATCATACCAAATCACATTTTAGATAAATACACCATAAAATCATATAAATTCTGATGAACACAAATCATCAGTCAAATTTCAGATTCGGCCGCTGATAAGGCCTTTAATTCACAATTTAAACACAAAGGCATGAACAAATAATCAAACAGTCAACAGATAGACATACAATTAAACAGATATACTTAATCAATTCAGTTCCAGATTTCAGTCAGTCAGTTCAGTACTTCAATCAATTCAGTTACCAATCATAATCAGTCTCAGTTTAGCAGTAATCAGTGGTTAATCAGTAAACAGTGACGAGGGTTGTTACAGTCTCCCCTCCTTAAAAAGAGTTTAGTCCTCTAAACTCGAGTTACCTTCGTTTTGGAAGAAAACAGGATTCAGTGGAAACAGTTCAGGATATCTTTTAGCCATGTCATCTTCCCTCTCCCAAATGGCATACACGCCACCATGGTTTTGCCAGTCAACTTTCACTAACGGGATCTCTTTGTTTCTCAACTTCTTGATCCGTCTGTTTACAATCTGAATAGGCCGTTCCTCGTAAGTGTAGTTATCACTTAGCACTACACGAGTAGGCTCTATCACGTGGAAAGGATCCCAGAGATAGTCCCTCAACATAGAAATGTGGAAGACGTTGTACATATGCTCCATTTAAGGAGGAAGCGCAACTTGATACGCCACCGGATTGATTTTCTCAATAATCTCATATGGTCCGACGTATCTCGGCGCTAACTTGCCTTTGACTCCAAAACGAGTCTGGCCTTTCATCGGTGTCACTTTCACAAACACGTGATCACCCACTTCATATTCTCTATCCCGTCTTCTGACATCAGCATAACTTTTCTGTCTGCTCTGTGCGGTTTTCAGTCTCTGTTGTATCATTTTCACTTTCTCAGTCGTTTCGTATACAATCTCGGGCCCAAGCAAAGGCCCATCTCCAACTTCTGCCCAACAAATCGGAGATCTATATTTTCTGCCATACAATGCCTCGAAAGACGCAATACTAATACTTGAATGATAACTGTTGTTGTAGGCGAATTCAGCCAATGGCAAATGGCTTTCCCAGTTTCCCTGAAAATCAAGGACACACATTCTCAGCAAATCCTCCAGAGTCTGGATGGTCCTTTCTGACTGGCCATCGGTTTGAGGATGATAAGCACTACTCAGTCTCAATTCAGTACCCAATGCAGTCTGTAAGCTTTGCCAAAATCTCAATGTAAACTTTGAATCCCTGTCAGAAACAATGGACACAGGCACTCTATGCATCAATATAGAGTATAGCCAATTTGTCCGCATTATAAATTGTCTTAACAAATAAGAAGTGAGCAGATTTAGTCAGTCTATCAACGATAACCCAAATTGAGTCCATACCTTTACTGGAGTGAGGCAATCCCACAATAAAATCCATGGTGATATGTTCTCATTTCCACTCCGGTATGGGTAAGGACTACAATAAGCCTGCGGGTCGTTGATGTTTGGCTTTAACTTATTGGCAATGAAGACATTTTGATACAAAATTGGCAATTTCTTTCTTCATTCGCGGCCACCAGAAATTTAGTTTCAAATCTTGGTACATTTTCGTATTCCCTGGATGGATAGAAAATTTTGAATTGTGGCCTTCTTGCAGAACTCTTTTTTTCAGTTCAGTATCATTTGGTACACACAGTCTTTCTTGAAATTTCAGTACATTATTTTCAAATTTGAAACCCGATCTTGGTTTAGTTTCCCTTTCTTCGATGATCTTCTTCAAGAAGTCATCCAGTTGTTGTTTCTCTTTAATCTCTTCAATCAGTGCTGGTTGAGCAGAAATAGCAGCTAAGGTTCCACCTTGTTCTCGCAAAACGATTTCAATTTCAGAGTTTTCAAGGTCACAAAGCAATTCCTTCTGCCCGGTAAGCAAACAGGCTAAATTTCCAATCGATTTCCGACTCAATGCATCAGCAACGGTGTTGGCTTTTCCCGGATGGTACAAAATCTGTAGGTCATAGTTTTTAATCAGTTCTAGCCATCTCCGTTGTCTCATGTTCAGTTCTTTCTATGTGAAGAAGTATTTCAGACTCTTATGATCTGTATACACTTCACATGTCGCCCCATACAGATAGTGACACCAGATTTTCAGTGCAAATACTACTGCAGCAAGTTCCAGATCATGGGTCGGGTAGTTCTTTTCGTGCAGTCTCAGTTGTCGGGAAGCATAAGCAATAACTCTCCCATTCTACATTAAAATACATCCCAAACCCTTATGAGAAGCATCACTAAATACAGTAAAACCATCCGTACCTGAAGGTAAGGTAAGAATCGGTGCAGTTACAAGTCGAGTTTTCAACTCTTGGAATGCTGATTCCCTTTGGTCAGTCCAGTCAAATGATATCCCTTTCTGAGTTAATTGAGTCAACGGTAAGGAAATTTTGAAGAAATCTTTAACAAATCTTTTGTAATACCCGGCTAGTCCCAAAAAGTTTCGGACTTCTGTCACATTTGTTGGTCTAAGCCAGTTTACTACAGCTTCAATTTTCTGCGGATCAACAGAAATTCCATCTTTGCTAACAACATGCCCCAAAAACATAACATGATCAAGCCAAAATTCACATTTAGACAGTTTAGTATAAAGTTTCTGTTCTCTTAGGGTCTGTAGGGCAAGTCTCAGATAATGTTCATGTTCTCCTATACTTTTGGAGTAAATCAGTATGTCATCAATGAATACTACAATAAAGTCATCAAGGTATGGTTTAAAGATTCTGTTCATGAGGTCCATAAATGCAGCAGGTGCATTGGTAACTCCGAAAGGCATAACTAAAAATTCGTAATGTCTATACCTCGTTCGAAAAGCAGTTTTGTCAATGTCTTCTGGTTTAACTTTCAACTGATGGTATCCTGATCTGAGGTTGATTTTAGAGAACACTTGAGCACCCTGTAACTGATTAATTAAGTCATCAATACGTGGCAATGGGTATTTATTTTTCACAGTTACCTTATTCAGTTCACGGTAGTCAATACACAGTCTCAGTGAGCCGTCTTTCTTCTTCGCAAATAAAACAGGAGCGCCCTATGGCGAAGTGCTAGGCCTGATGAACTTCTTATCTAGCAGTTCTTGCAATTGCACTTTCAATTCTTTCAGTTCAGTTGGAGCCATTCGGTAAGGAGCTTTAGATACTGGCTGCGTTCTCGGAATCACATCAACGGTAAATTCAATCTCTTTGTCAATCAAATCCCCTGGCAGATTATCTGGAAAAACATCTGGGAATTCTCTGACTATAGGAATACTGTTCACGTTAGCATTATCATCAGTAGATACAGTCAATACAGAACACAGATATCCCTTACATCCCTTTCTAATCAATTTAACAGCTTTCACAGATGAAATCAAATACGGAGGAGGTACTACTCCAACCCCAATAAACACAAATTCGGGTAAACCCGGTGGGCGGAAAATTACTTGTGGGCGGAAAATTACTTGTTTCGTTACACAGTCTATGGTAGCATGGTATTTCGTTAACCAGTCCATTCCCAATATTACATCAAATTGATCAATGTTCAGGGGCAGTAAGTCAATAAACAAATGTGCATCTCCAACAATAATTTCACAAGCAGGGTACATATATGCACAGGTCATAGATCCCCCAATGGGTGATGATACAGCTAACAGATAATTCATGGGTTCTAATGGTCTATTCAGTTTTCACGAAAAAACATGCGACACATATGAATACGTAGACCCCGAATCAATCAGTACATAAGCATTTTAAGTACAAATAGAGAGAATACCTGACACAACGGTCTCGGTATTCTGCACGTCTCCCAGTACTAGGGCGAACAGTCAGCCCTGCCTCATGGGCTCTTTCCCGGTAGTTTTGGGGTTCGGTTTTGGTGCAACAGTAGATGCTGCCACGCTTGGTGCAGCTTTACTATTGGCTTGTGGAGCAGAGGGGCAGTCTTTAACCATGTGGCCCACCTTGCCACACCTGTAACAGGCTCTAGATATTTTGTAACAGACCCCTTTGTGCTTCTTGCCACACTCAGAACAGGGTGGTATGAAACCACTCCCTTGGCTGGGGCTAATTGTTGACCCCGTATTCTGTTTCTTGTTCAATGGGTTATGCTTGCCTTTCTTGAATTTAAAACCCTGCCTTTTACCACGCCATTCAGACGCTGGTGTTTCAGTTTTCAGTGCATCGATGTTCGATTCAGCCATCAAGGCTCGGTCAAAAACATTTACATAATTCGGTAATTTCAGAACATTTATTCTGTCGAGTATTACAACATTAAGGCCGCCTTCAAACTTTCTGGCCTTCTTGTAGTCGGTGTCAACCATATGTGGTGCATATCTAGCGAGCTCGGTGAACTTCATTTCATATTCAGCAACGGACATTGTGCCCTGTCTCAGCTGTTCAAATTCAGTTACTTTTCTGTCCCTGACACATTGAGGGAAGTACTTTTCAAAGAAGGCTCATTTGAATTGAGCCCAAGTCATAACAGTATTGTCATCACGGATAAGCATCCACCACCTTCTAGCTTCTTCTTGCAAAGTAAAGGTGGCCAATAGCACTTTATGTGCTTCGGAGCACGGAAAAACCACAAACAATTTTTCTGTCTCGAGAACCCATGCTTCAGCTTTTAACGGTTCAAGGCCTCCCTAGAAGGATGGCGGTTTCATTTTGCTGAACTTATGGGTGAGAGTAATTATGTCCCCATCATTAACATTCACATTCTGCTCCGGCTGTACCGGAGGAGGAGGTGGGGGCTATTGATTCTGTTGATCTAGTCTTTCAGTTATTAGTTCCATCATTCTTTCCAATCATGCCATTCTTGCCTCAGAGGATGAGGATTCAGATTCATTTGCAGTTCTCGCATTATCCATTTCACTATAAGCAATTATAACAGTTATCAACATAGGCAATCATTTGTTTAAACAGATTAACACATTAGCATATATTCAGTCATGTCATAGCCACACACTTATCATGCTCATGTAATGCCCTAATCGCTTTTCTAGAATATCCTATAGCTCATTGGGACACATGTGTGCAGTATAACTCGTGGTAAGTATCGCTCTGATACCACTCTATCACGACCCAAACCCGCCCTTATGGGTTTAGTACCGTAACCGGCCAATAATCCGAGATTATCGAAGGCCTGCTTAACAGTAGAACAGTAATACAGAGTACAGGGGCTGGCGGAAGCCAATACAATAAGTAAACAATGTCCAATGAGCTGTGAGTCTGTATGCAAAAAGATTTTTCATACACATATACATGAACAGCACAGAACAGTATGCACATATATACAATCATTCAGTTCAGGGACCTAATCCCTATTAAACAGTACAGTAACAGTCTATACAGTTATACAAAATAGATACAAAGATAGACGGGAAAATTAAAACACCCCCTAAGCCATAACTTGACAGGCTCGGAACCTCGTAGTGAGGCACAGTGGTTGGCTTGACAAAACTGGAGTTACCCCAACACTTCTAGCCACGGTCTGGTGCCTGTACACCTACATATATATATATGAGCAGTGAGCTAAAGCCCAGTGAATAACGTAATGCGTAAAGAGGTTAAAAATGAATGTCCTTACAGCAATGAAAACAGTTCATTAATTCAATATATCGGTCATTCAGTCATATGTGGTACATCCATTAGCATAACAGTACAATAAACAGTAGGTCTTAAAAGACCGAACAGTAAATGATGGCCATCAATCAGTAACAGTAGTGGTTCCAACAAGGGAACCGACAGAGATCTCTGTAACGGTAACAGTAAACAGTAGTTGCTAAGGATGCCACAATACAGTTCAGAATATAGGACATACATTCATTCAATTAACAGTATCAGTTCAGAAAGCAGTACAGTTCAATTGTTCAGAAGATAATCATTTTGAACATATCTTTACACAGTTGTTACTCACAGAGTTCTGGGCTACAGTAAAGCTAGAGCGCGTCCCCAGTCGCCAACCGTACACAGTTACAGATTGAACACACACTAAGCTACACAGTTGGGAAAGATAATAACTTAATCCCTAATTTGCTCGGTGTGTTCTACATCTATATCCTCATTAAGATGTCTTAAACTAGGCCTAAGAATGCCTAGGATGGGATGAGGATACAAAGACGCATTCAGAAAATATTTTCAGAATTTTCAGAAAACAGAGGTCCCGCTGAAGCGTAGGTTTACCCGCTCGAGCGGACATGCAGACAAAGGTATCCGCTCGAGCGTAGACTTTCACGCTCGAGCGTTTTGCAAAACAGGGCAAAAGTACTGGATGTGTGAAAATCACGCTCGATGGGCGCTCGATAGCCGCTCGAGCGTGAGACACAAGGTCCCACTCAAGCATCAATTATTCCGCTCGAGCGGACATCAAAACAGTGCAAAGTACTGGGAGCACGAATTTCCCGCTCGAGCGCCACTTCCCCCCAGCTCGAGCGGGAGTTCAAAATCTGGAATTTCCAGATTTGAACTTCCAAGCTCAAACCAAGTTCAAATGCATTAAAACCAATTCCTTTGGGCCCTTTTCCTGGAAGACATTTGTAAATACATAGAATAACATGATTCAAAACTCAATTTGTAAAATCAAGGCCCAAAAGGAAGATCAATTCAACTTAATTTGAAACCAATTTTCATGAACATAATTCAAACATAACATGCATGAATTTAAACCATTTCAAAGCTTCAATTTCATGCTCTAACGAGTCAATATCTTCAAAGACAAGATGAAATCATGGTCTACACTCAAAACATGGACATACATGTGAGGAATTATGGACTACAACCTCAAAACTTCATTATATATACATGCATGCAACACTTAAGCTCCAATTCAACAATTTAAGCCATAAATTGGCTCTAGACTTCAACTTTGCTCAAAACCATGCAAAAACAAGCTTAAACACAGCAATGAGAGGTTGAATTCCCTTACCTAGGTCTCCAATACAAGGTGAGGAAGCTTAATTTGCAACCTATATTCTAATTCTTCAAGCCAATGCACAAAATCAAGTTGAATTCATTTCAAACCTCTCACTCTCCTCTTTTGGTCGGCAATAACAAGGAAAGAGGCTGATGAAATGTTGTGTTGAATGTATAATAAAGCTCAAATATGTTGCCTAAGTGGTCCACTAAGTGGCATGTTGGTAATTAAGCCAAATATTGCAATTTAACTCATTTTAATCCAATTTAATCATACCAAATCACATTTTAGATAAATACACCGTAAAATCATATAAATTCCGATGAACACAAATCATCAGTCAATTTCAGATTCGGCCGCTGATAAGGCCTTCAATTCGCAATTTAAACACAAAGGCATGAACAGATAATCAAACAGTCAACAGATAGACATACAATTAAACAGATATACTTAATCAATTCAGTTCCAGATTTCAATCAGTCAGTTCAGTACTTCAATCAATTCAGTTACCAATCATAATCAGTCTCAGTTTAGCAGTAATCAGTGGTTAATCGGTAAATAGTGATGAGGGTTGTTATATCTTCAGAGACATATAGTGTAACGATCATATACTATATTTGATTACATAAAAGTTTTTTTTTTTTTGGACACCCTCGAAGATTTGATATTATATGTCGAAATTAATAAAACTTCAGATAAGTGTTATTATAGCGATCCCGGGTTTTTCCCTTTGTTGTACAGTATTTCGGACTTAGGTTCCGTGTTGTTGGTTGTTGTATATATCTTGTTTCGGTCCTTCAATACTTTGTATTTGAGTTATAGGATGTTTTGGGCAGGATTGTTACAGGATGGGTGTGATTGGGAGCATATGGTTGCTGCCCAGAATTTTGGTCCTTCGCTCGAGCGAGCCTTTTGTCACTCGAGCGAGCTCTGTGTTTTAGATCCTTCGCTCAAGCCAAGGTTCCTTCGCTCGAGCGAGAGTTGAGTTTTGTATCTGGTGGCTCGAGCGAGAAGTCCTTCGCTCGAGCTTGCATCTAGGTCTAGTATTGGACCTAAGAGTTGCAATCCTTGGCTCGAGCGAGCTTTTCTTCGCTCGAGCGAGCGAGGTCTATGTTTTGGGTTTCTTTGCTCAAGCGAGCATTCTGTCGCTTGTGCGTGCTTCTGGGTTGCAGACCTGAAGCTTCTCATTGTTGGCTCGAGCGAGACTTTCTACGCTCGAGCGTGGGTTCCTTGTGTCTGGTCGCTCGAGCGACCAATCCTTCGCTCGAGCGAGCCTGTGTTATATCAGTAGGCAGCAGTGGGGAAACACTTCACTTTTTCATCTCTTTTGATTTCAAAACCCTAGATCCATCCTCTCTCTCTCTATATACACCTTTTCTCTAGGGATTCATCTACTTCTAGTGAGTTTCTAGCCTAATCTCTTTGCAAGAAAGATAGAGGGTCGCGAGGGCTTCCTTTTAATCTGAAAAATAGTAGATTTGGAGCACTTTGGGTTTTGGTCATCTTCTCCATTTGAGCTCTTCATTTCGAGGTAGGGATACCCTACTCCATCTTATGAGTTTTGTCATAAATTTTGGGCATTTTGATATGTTGGGGTTGTTGGGTAATTTTTGGAAAAGTTAGGGTTTGATTTGTAATTTATAGAAAATGGGGTTTTCAAAATGTTAAATCCTATGGGTGTTTGAGACCAACAAAATGGAATTAATGTTGGTGTATTGTTGAATTTGAGCCTTTGGGTTGAGATGTGATAAAAGGGGAAAAATGCCCTAATTATTGAAATAAATTAATTAGTATAATTAATTTGGGAAAATATGAAATTGAGTTGGAAATCCATGAAATTGGGAAATTACGAAAATGAATGGTGTAGTTGGATTAATTTATCACTCACCTAGGTAAATGTTGATATTATATCTGTTTAATGCATTTATTTTCTGTTTAGAAATAACTACTTTGGGCTATCGGTGGAGGATAGTCTTGATTGTTGTAGACACTGTATGTTGATTAGGGAAAACTGAAACTAATCACATTGAATGTGTCGTTGAATATGACGGTTGGAATAATACATCAAATATGTGTATTGAGTGATCCACGTATATGATAATTGTTTATATACTTGGAATATGTGTATTGTGTGGGAGGAGATAGGGGATGTACTCCACGGTTTGGGAGGAGATAGGGGATGGACTCCATTGATACAGCAAATATGTATATCATATTGAAGTGTTAATACAGCAAATATGTGTATTAAATGGAAGGGTTAATGCAGCGAATATGTGTATTATTTGAAATATGGAAGTGTTTTAATTGTGAGTTGTAGACTCAATTGAATTATGAATCAAAGAAATGTTGTAATGTGGGATGTAATCTCACTTAACTGTTTGGCCAGGTTCTGAGCCATGTCTAAGAAATGATTTGGATAAGTAAAGGAAAGTGGAACGAAACATAGACATGTTTGTCATGAAATTGTATTGTGATATAAATTGGTTTATGAGTGTTGACCATCTATTAAATGCTATTGTTTTAGTCATTGCTTATATTTGGTTTAGTATATCTCTACTAGGCTGTGGCTCACCCTATATGGGACATCCTTTTCAGGTCCAGATGATATGCCACCTCCAAGGACATAGCTTGGAAGGCTTTGGAAGTTGAAGACTCTTTTTGGTTTTGTTATCTTTTGTTGTATTACATGTAAATTCAGGCCAAGGGCTTACTTTATATAAAGAGTTAGTACTCTTCTTTTGTTGTACCCAAGTGTTGACTTGGAAAGTTGTAAGCCTATAGGGCATTTACTTTTGATGTCAACATGTAATACTTTTGTACTTAATACTCTGATGAATGAAATTATGCTTTATTCTCTTATGACTAACATATCATTAATGTATTATTTTGAGGGCGTTACAGTTATTGTGCAAATAAAAGCTCCCCAAACATGGCCTTAATGCGTTAGATGAGATTGATTACTTTATCAACTATAAAGAATGAACAAGAGAACAGGGGACTACATTGAAAATGAACTTTTCAGAGACAATGAAATTTGCCGGAAATTCATTTTTAGAATTTAATATAATTTAGAGTGATATGTTTTGGCTGTGTTTCCAATTTCAAAACAATATCACAAAAACAAACCCAAAAAAGAAAAAAAAATGATCAAACAAGTTAAATTTTATAAGTTTGATTCACCAAGTGGGACCAACTAGCATCGCGATCCTTTTAGATCTGGTGCCAACAAGAGGGGTTTGCAACCTGTTTGCACCATGTTTTATTTATAGGGCTGTTTGCATCCTGTTTTATTTTGTTTTATGTATAGGGCTATTTTATTTATAGGGCTGTTTGCACCCTGTTTGACCATTTTATTTTGCACCCTATTTTTGGTGATAATAATTTCTATAATCTATTAAATGTTGCTGTTGAGGATGAGCTTTAATAGCAAAAACAAAAATGTTCAACATTTTAAAAATTTTATCAAATGTTAAACAAAATAAAATTTTGTATTGTGTTTTTTTCTTTAATAATCAATTGGATTTCAACACCCACTTCTCTCTCTCTCTATCAAATGGGGGTTAAGGAAAAATGGATTTCAAATTAAGAATCATTTTTATTTCATCTTAGTTAAATGGGTTGAGACTCTCTATAATTATCAATGATCATAATTATCAATAGTCATATTTTTACTCACCAAATATGGGTTGACAAAATAACGGTTTGTCAGAATTTTAAAAATTTTATCAAATGTCTCAAAATACAAAAAAAAAAAAAAAAAAAATTGTGTATTGTGTTTTTTTTCTTTAATAATCAATTGGGTTTCAACACCCACTTCTCTCTCTCTCTATCAAATGGGGATTAAGGAAAAAGGATTTCATGTTAAGAATCATTTTTATTGCATCTTATGGGTTGAGACTCTCTTTAAAAAAAAAAATTATGAAGCAAAAATCTCATTGAACCCTACCAATGACAATTACATTTGGACCACACTGAAATTGAAATATTAAAGGGTGTCTTTCTATTTCTGTAAATATTGAAATAGGTTAAAAATATGATGGATTTTGATTTTGTTACATTATAGGGTTGTTTGCACCCTGTTTTATTTTGTTGCATAATCCAAAGCCCATTTTATTTTGCACCCTATTTTTTGTGATAATGATTCATATAATCTATTAAATGTTACTGTTGAGGATGAGCTTTAATAGCAAAAACAAAAATGTTGAACATTTTAAAATTTTTATCAAATGTCTCAAAATACAAAATGAAATTATGTATTGTGTTTTTTTGTTTAATAATCAATTGGGTTTCAACACTCACTTCTCTCTCTCTATCAAAAGGAAAAATGGATTTCAAATTAAAAATCATTTTTATCTCATCTTAGTTAAATGGGTTAAGACTCTATTTAATTATCAATAGTCATATTTTTACTCACCAAATATGGGTTGACAAAATGACGGTTTGTCAGATTTTTTTTTTTTTTTGTGATTTTTTTTTTGTTCTTTTTCAATTTTTTGTTTGATTTCTGATTGTGTTGTGTTCTTACTTGTAGATTGTTTCTCAACGCTCTAGTCAGTACTTCGATCTCTGTTTTTTTGGATTTTCTCTTTCTCTCTCTCTCTCTCTCTCTCTCTCTCTCTCTCTCTTTCTCTCTCTCTCTCTCTTTTAAGTTTGGCAGTTGATTGTTGAGAGAATGAGAAAAATGAAGTTTGAATCTTATGCATTATTGTTTGGTATTTGAGAAAAAGGAAGGAAAAGGAAATTGAAAGTTTTAACTTTCTTCACCGTTTCATTGTTTATAAAACATATAATTAAAAATAAATAAATAGAACTTTTGAATGGAAAGTAAGGAAAAATGGGTTAAGGAAAGATATTTGTGATTAAATAAGCTACTGTGTAGTACTCATGGGAGTAAATAAGCTATTGTGTAGTATAATTTTTATGAGAGTATTGAAAAAGGCATTTGTAATTATATAGATAAGACAAAAGATATTTGTAATTATCCAGTTATAATGTGGTGAAACTTTTATAAATTTTTATTGTAGCTTTTTATTTTATTTTTTTCACATTTTCAAATGCAAAATTAGTAATTAAATTTCTATATTGAAGTTTTGCTAAAATTTTATTCATAAGTAGTATAATTTATATTTTTTTATAATTTACTTTTTTTGGTTTTTTTTGTTTTTAGTGTGGTATACATTAGTTGTTAGTACAAAAAGTGGGCAATACAATCCATAAGAATTTAACTGTTGTCAATGCAAAATTACTATATAGAATCAATCGCAAAATCATGTATTGTAATAGTTCTACATTTTGGCCAATAGAGAAAAATGATGAAGATTTCTATGACAATATTTAATTTTTCTTCTATCCTTTTTAATGTATATTAAAGACATTAAAAAATTATAATTTATATTTCTTTATTGAAGTTTTGTTAAAATTTTATTTCACCTGAGTATTATAATTTATATTTTTTTATAATTTATTTATTTAGTTTTTTTTTGGTGGTATACATTAGTTGTGAGTACAAAAAGTGGGCAATACAATCCATAAGAATTTAACTGTTGTCAATGCAAAATTAATATATAGAATCAACCACAAAATCATTTATTGCGATAGTTCTACATTTTGGCCAATAGAGAAAAATGATGAAGATTTTTATGACAATATTTAATTTTTTTTCTATCCTTTTTAATGTATATTAAAGACATTAAAAAATTATAATTTATCTTCTATTCTGTAGTAGTTCAATTTCCCTATCTGTGATATTCATGCAATGATGAACTTTTTAAAATAGGTTATTAACTAAACTATGTTATGAGGTTGTTAATTCTATGTCGATTAATATTTCTTTATGGCAATTATTAAACCTCATTCTGCCTTTTTACAGTTATATTTCATGTCAACAATCAATTTTATTTCATCTTAATCAAATGGGTTGAGGTTCTCATTAATCATCAATGGTCATATTCTTATTCGTCAAACATGAAAATAGATTCATGTACATTTTTAGTGTTGAGAAGTGCTCTTACTAATTGTGTTTTTCTTTTTATCCTTCTGTCTCAGATTTCTTTAATTTTGCTTCTCAAGCAGATACTCAGGCTATGACGTCTCTCCCTTGCAATTCTTTATTAGTTCCTCACTTTCTTTCTTGAATTGCAGTGGGTTAATAAATGTTCCAGATTAATGAATGAACTCTCTCAAATTTCTTTAATGCTCTGGAATTTTCATGTTTGGTCTTGGAATTTTCAATAATTAGATTGAACATTAAGTTTTTAATGTTTGGTTTAGGAAGAAGTTTAATATAGTGTGTACTAGGGTATGCCCGCGCCTGAAGGCACGATGAAAATAATATTTGGTTTAGAAAGAAGTCTAATATAGTGGGTATAGTTATGTATCGTGGTATATAACTATTAAATTTCTAGAGAAAACTTATGTTTTTTTTTTTTTTGAGTAGTTTGAATGTATGATGAATTATGTGAATGCTTATGTCTTTTTTTTTTTTTTTTTTAATAATGATACACAAGTTCATTTTTATACCCATTTTATAGACCCAGTGATGTGTCAAGAAGATGATTGGTTGATTCTTGACATATCACTGGATCTTATTAAAGTACGTCTAACTTTTGGGCTAAATAACTTATTTTTTTTTTTTTTTTTTTACAAAGATTTTGTTACAGTTTAATTTTGTAATATGATAGGTCTTTTTTTTTTTTTTTCCATCTCTCTTAGATTGTATTTGGATTTAAGATTTGAAGGGAATTTGTTGATTGAAAGGAAAATGAAACATTAAAAAGTTAACCCTTTTTATTTGATGACCCCTTTTTTTTTTTTTTTTTTTGCTTTTAGTGAACTGTTTTTAATTTGGTTTTTTTTATTGAATTGCTATTTTAAAATGTTTAGGCTTCTCTCTCTCTAAAAATTTAGCTTTTTAAATATTGATTTTGGATTCTTTTTTTAAAAAAAAAAAGACTTTTTAAAGTAGGTAATTCTATGTCAATTAATTGTTCTTTATGGCAATTATTAAATCTCATTTTGCCTTCTTACAACAATCTTTTTGATTTCATCTTAATCAAATGGGTTGAGGTTTTCATTAATCATTAATGGTCATATTCTTATTCGTCAAATATGAAAATATATTCATGTACATTTTTAGTGTTGAGGAGTGCTCTTTCTAATTGTGTTTTTCTTTTTATCCTTTTGTCTCAGATTTCTTTAATTTTGCTTCTCAAGCAGATACTCAAGTTAGGAAGCCTCTCCTTTGCAATTCTTTATTAGTTCCTCGCTTTCTTTTTTGAATTGCAGTGGATTAATGAATGTTCTGGATTAATGAATGAACTCTCTCAAATTTCTTTAATGCTCTGGAATTTTCATGTTTGGTCTTCGAATTTTCAATAATTAGATTACACATTAAGCTTTTAATATTTGGTTTAGAAAGAAGTCTAATATAGTGTGTATAGTTATGTATCTTGGTATATAGCTGTTCAATTTCTAGATAATATTTTATTTTTTTTGGAATGTATGATGCATTATGTGAATACTTATGTCTTCTTTTTTTTTTAATAATGATATACAAGTTCATTTTGTATACCCATTTTATAGATCCAATGATGTGTTAAGAAGATGATTGGTTGATAATTAGATAATATTAATTATCAACTAGTCATCTTCTTAACATATCACTGGACCTATAAAATAAGTCTAACTTTTGGGCCTGGATAACTATTCTTTTTTCTTTTTTTTTTAATTTTTAATTTTTACAAAGATTTTGTTACAGTTTAATTTTGTAATATGATTTTTTTTTTTTTTTTCCCATCTCTCTTAGGTTATATTTGGATTTAGGATTTGAAGGGAATTTGTTGATTGAAAGAAAAAGGGAACATTAAAAAGTTAACCATTTTTATTTGATAACCCTTATTTTTTTTGTTTTTAGCGAACTGTTTTTAATTTGATTTTTTATTGAACTGCTATTTTAAAATGTTTAGGCTTCTCTCTCTTTAAAAAGAGTCCAGTTTATTTAGCTTTTTCAATTTTATTTATGGAATTTTTCAAACAAAAAAATACTTTTTGGATGTTTATCAGGATTTTTGAAAAAACTTAAACTTATTTTTAAAATTTATTTTAATATTTTTTGTAACGCCCTCAAAATAACAACAATAAACCCATCAGATAAGACATGCATTTACATATAAACTAACCACATTCTTTTATTCATTAGAGTTCCATTACATAAGTATTACATGTTAACATCAAAACAAAATGCCCTACGGGCTTACAGCTTTCCAAGTTAACACTTGGTTACAACAAAGAGTACTAACTCGTTTACACATTAAGCCCTTGGCTTGAAGTTACATGTAATACATCAAAAGTAAAACAACTACACTATGTCCGCCTCTAGCCTTCCAAGCTATGTCCTTGGAGGTGGCATGCTTCCTGTACCTGAAAATGATATTCCCATATAGGGTGAGCCACAGCCCAGTAGAAATACACTAAACCAACCATGGACAAGGACTAAAACATTAGCAATTGATAGTTGGTCAACACTGATACATTCACATAAATTACACATTTATGTCATACAACTTATGAGTCTAAGTTACCTTTCATTTTCCCTTTTTCAACAGATAAGCATGCTAGCTCTATCATCATTTTCACAGATATGTATAAAAACTATATCTCACATTCAGATAAGCATAAAAGCTATACCCACATTCTCAACAATAGTTAACACAACATCCACATTCACAGATAAGCATATAAACTCTATCTTCAATCTCTAGCCACAAGCATATGAGGCTGGTGTCTACGGAGTTTCTCCCTATCTTCTCCTAACATCTAATCCGGTTTTAGAGTCATTAACCTCTAGTCTTCCCCTAAACCTCGGAGTACAATCCCCTATTTCTCCTCTCTACACATAATACGTATATAAACACATGGTTCATATAGATCATCAGCCACAATTCATACAGTTAATGTATTCTATCAACCGTCAAGTTCCATGAACATTTCATTGATTATTTCAGTTTGCCTAATCATCATGCATTGTCTACAAACAATCACGACTATCCTCCACCGATAGCCAAAGCAGTTATTCTAAACAGAAAATAAATGCACAAATGGATATTCATCAACATTTCATTTCCTCATTTCTCACCATATTATCCAATTAATCAATCAATGTAAGTTAGCCATTTTCCATAATTACCATTTCAACCCTTAGGTCCCATTTTATCAATGATTAACAAGTTATATCCATTTCTCCATGCCAAACATGCATCTAGGTTTATTATGAATAAAAACCCAACTTTGTTTAAATTAACAAAAGCCCCAAATTTTCACAAATTACCAAGCAAGCCCAACATCTCAAAATACCAAAATGTTTACAAGACAAAATCATAGAGAGGAGTAGGATATCCTTACCCGAAGTTAGCACCAATTTCTGGGTGTAGGCAATGACGGAGATGAAGACTCGAAGATCACTTGCTGCCAAAATCTAAACTTTTCAGAATTAAATCGAAGCTCTCAACCCCTCATCTTTTTAACAAAGGCCCTAGGCTAGATTCACACTCTAGGGAGATCAAATCTTAGAGAGAATGAAAGTTTAGAGAGAGAGAGTGTCGGATTTAGGTTTTGCTCAAAGAAAGGAAGTGAAAAAGTGATGTTTAAAACGCTACTGTCCGCTGATATAAAACACGCTCGCTCGAGCGAAGACTTGGTCGCTCGAGCGACCAGACACAGAAAACTCTCGCTCGAGCCAAGAAGTTCTCGATCGAGCAACGAAAAACCCAGACCGCTCGAGCGAAGGAAGCTCGCTCGAGCCAAGAAAGGCAACTCTCAGGTCCAGAACCAGACGCAACACTCGCTCGAGCGAAGCCACCCTGGCTCGACCCACCAGACACAACTCAACTCTCGCTCGAGCGACAAACTCCTCGCTCGAGCGAAGGACCAAAAATCTGGGCAGCAACACTAGGCTCCCAAACACAACCAACCTGTAACAAACCTGCCCAACACATCTTATAACTCAATATATAAAGTAAAGAGGATGCAAACTAGATAATAAACAACAACCAACATCCACGGACACATGTCCGGATCACTGTACAACAAGGGTAAACCCGGGATCGCTATATTTTTTAATGATTTTTATGATAGTATTACTCCTTGGAGTAAATAAGCTACTGTGTAGTATAATTTTTTATGATGTGTATTGAAAAAAGCATTTGTAATTATATAGATAATACAAAAAGTATTTGTAATTTTCCAGTTACAGTATGGTGAGCCCTTTTATAAATTTTTATTGTAGTTTTTTACTTATTTTGTTTTCACATTTTAAAATGCAAATTTAGTAATTAAATTTCTGTAATTAAGTGTTGCTAAAATTTTATTCATTAGTATAATTTATATTTTTTTATAATTTACTTAGTTGTTAGTACGAAAAATGGGCAATACAATCCATAAGAATTAACCTTTGTCAATGTAAAGTTACTATATAGAATCAACCACAAAATCATGTATTGCAATATTTCTACATATTGTATATTGAAGACATAAAAAAATTATGAAGATTTCTATGAGAATATTTAATTTTTCTTCTATCCTTTTTAATGTATATTGAAGACATAAAAAAATTATAATTTTTCTTCTATCCTGTAGTAGTTCAATTTCTCCATCTGTAATATTCATGTACAAACAAACTTCTTAAACTAGGTTGTTAACTAAAATATGTTAGGAGGTTGTTAATTTTGTAGCGATTAATTTTTCTTTATGGCAATTATTAAACTTCATTTTGCCTTCATACAGTTATCTTTGTCAAATTTACATAACCAGACACTTTCAGGTTGAGACACCATTGACCTTCAACCGCTAATTATGGACAACATTACTATTTTTGGTCACGTAAGTTGTTTTCTTTTTTATTTATTTGAAAAAAAAAAATAAACATTTTTCTGATAAGCAAAAGTCAATTTTCTTTTCTTTTCATTATTTTTTATCTAATTCCTTATAACAAAATGCTCTTTTCTTATAATTCCTTTAAATTGATTTATTCACCAAGTAGCATACAATTTATTTATTTTTCATTTATTTAATTTTCTACACAATAAACTGACCACCAAACCATAAAAATTGGTACATTTTAACCATTAGATTAAAATTGATGCAAAACTATAGCTATGAGATCTCTCTTCTTTACTTCAACCAAAACTCACTATCTAAAAAAATGTGGATATAGGAATTTATTTAGGTACTGTTATTGGTCAGGATAGTAAATGCTTATTTTCTATTACAAATTGCAAGTGGGTTACATAAACAAAAATACTGCAATAGTAAATATTTGGTGATATGATCTTTGTTTGCATTTGTGCTATCATTATTTTCACTTTTTCTTGGCCAAGGTAATAATTGTGTCATCAGTGTTTTTAATTTCTCCATCTCTCTAAATTTTATAATGCAAAATATTTAAATTGAAAAGTAAAAAATATTGATTAAAATATTAAAAATTTCACTAAAAATAATAAAATACAAATTAAAATTTTAAAAACTATTTTTGGAAACTCTAAAACCAAGTAAGTTTTGGATTTTAAATTTGTAAAAATTATTTTTAATTTTTAATATATACAACCAAACAAAATTTTGAGTTTGACAAACTCTTTTAAAAAATCTAATTATAAAATTCATTTGAAAATCCAAAACCATACCGATCATCTATTTATATTTTCACCTCAAATTTTTTTCCCAACAAATTAAATAAATTACGTTTTAACCCAATAATTTTATATTCAATTACATTTTCATTCCAACAATATTTTCACCGTGCCTTCAGGCACGGACATACCCTAGTATATATATATATATATATATATATATATATATATATTTGGGGTTAAATAAAAGTATCAATATATTAAAATGATTTAAGAAGTATAAATTAGTAACAAACTATTCAATTTATCACATTTATATTTAAAAAATAATTCTTTTTAAAAATAGATCCTTTTTTTTTGTAATAAATATGATAAATTGAATAAATTGTGATTATTGAATTAATCTAACTTTTTTGTATAAATAATATATATAAATCACCCTACAAAATAAATAAATTGAATCATAATAGATTCATAAGTTCGAACAACACATCTAATCATCTAAAATATGAACTGGAGACATGACAAAGAGCAATGGTTGAGGGTCACAAAAACAGTGGCTCAAATGACTCAAAATTGTCAAAATGATAAAACGATGTCATTTTGACAATTTTGAGCCACTGTTTTTATGGCCCTCAAACATTTTTTCATGACAAATTCTAACTTAGATTTACGGACCACCGATGAATAAAAGACACGTCAACCAACTTTAATTACATCTTAAATACCACACTTCGCTACATGAGATTCTACACATACACCATACCACATGTGATTACCTCCCCCTTCCTCTCACCGACCCTACCTCTACTTATTTGGCAGCTCGTGATTGGAGGCCTAATAAACCAAATTTTCATAGCATCCGATAATAATTTAATCTAATCTAATCCCATGCTTTTATCATCAACAAAAGGAAATATTTTTGGAAAAATTATTGATTAGTGGACTTGTCAAAAAATTATTATAGATTTATAATATAAAAAAAAAATTATATTTTTAATAGTTAACACTGATAGAGTTTATCACTTGTTTATAATTTTTTTGGAAACTCTACCTTGCATTGACGTTTTCCTTATATTTATTAACTCAAAAAGAGAATTACATCAAGATAATAAATATTAAAAGGTTAAAGGAAGAGAAACCAAAACAGTAAACAAGAAGAAGAAAACTCTAATCCAAATAAAAAGAAAGAGATACAATCATATATCCATTGATATTAAATAAAGATAAAATTAAAAAAAATAAATAAACAATGAATGAGAGGAAAAGAGAGAGATTGTTATAACTAACCAGAGAGTTGTTGAGGAGTGTGGGAGGGGAGATTCATATCATTGAACCTGTTTATAGGTAAAGGCTGGTCGATGACTTTATTTTTCAAGTAATGCTCTATCAACTCTTCGTCTGTTGAATTGAACCGGTATCCCGATGGCAAAGACTTGAAATATTCATTTATATCTTTTTTGTTATATCCATTAGGTTTCATTGAAGCTCTATTATTACCTTCTTACAAGTTTTGCTGATCCTCCATAATCAACTAATGGTGTGTTTGGTTGAGGGATTTGAGGAGGGATTTGGAAAGGGAAAGGAAAAAGGTGTGTGAAACTATGTGAAATATAGGCATGATTTATTCACATTTCACATACCTTTTTCATTTCCCTTTCCAAATCCTTCTCCAAATCTCCCAACCAAACACAGCATAAGACAGTATACGGTGAAAAAACTAGTAGAGGGAGAGGATAAAACAATAATAATAATTGTTAAGCAAGTTGAGGGTACAATTTCTAAAACTTATGTGAAATTTCAGGTGATTTAGGATTGGGGTAGAAATCCAATATTATTAGAGTATTTAGCGGTCTCAGGGCTCTCCCCATTTTTTACGGATTGTACGGAATAAAATCTCTCTAAACTGTCACAGTTTGTATGGATTTCTATTCCTAGTACAAAACGTCCATAGGCTATTATTCGCTGCATCGAAAGTATAGCACGGTCGATCACCAACCAATCAAACTCCACTACGAAATATCATGTAACAAAAAATGGATAAATTTCCTTCCATACCTCATCTCTCCATCAATACATTTTTTGTGCACCTCAATCCGACCATACACGGGTGATTTAAACCGTTTATTTTGTTTGTCTCACAATAAAAATTATTCATGTGAAAAATTAATTTCATCTAATAATTATAAATACAGTAATAAATCGTATTTTGTTTTATGTTGATGGTTTTAACTTACAATCATATTTGTCGTTCATTTTATAAAAAAAAATGTAATTTATTCTACGAGATCTACAAAGTAGATAATTTGGGTTATTAACGTAGATCACAATGAGACCCACAAACACTACTACAAATATAGATAAAGATCACACTTTTTTGGTGTGATGTATATTTTTTAATCACACATTTTAAATTTTATTAAAGTGTGGTCTTTGGGAGTGTGATTAAAAGGGGTCATTTTTAATCACACTTTTTAAATGTCATTAAAAAATGCTTTCATCACACCTTTTAAGTGTGATTAAAAATATTAAGATCACACTTTTTAAGTGTGATTAAAAAAATTTCGATCACACCTTCTAAGTGTGATTAAAAACATTTAGATCATACCTTTTAAGTGTGATTAAAAATATTTAGATCATTTTTAATTGTGATTAAAAATATTTAGATCACACCTTTTAAGTGTGATTAAAAATATTTAGATCACACCTTTTAAGTGTGATTAAAATCATTTAGATAGTGTGATTAATAACATTTAAATCACATCTTTTAAGTGTAATTAATAACTAATAAAACCTGTAATTAAAAAAAAATCAACATATTTGAAAAATAATCAATATTATTTTTGTACGCGCATTTGAAGAATATAATACACACTATATACTATATTTTGAATCACAACCATATATTAAATGGAATAATGTCATATATTTCATAAATGAAAGTTAAATGTTCAAAAATATGTACAAAGAAATTAATAAAAAGTTTTTAACTGTGATTACATGTATTAAAAAAAAAAACTTGAAAAAACTAAGTTTTTGATTTCTTTGACCATATTTTGCATCTCTCCAAGAAATTTTTGACCTGAAAAATAAAAAAACAAATTAATTTAGAAACCGTTAGAAACATATGAAAAAACGTACTATTTTTGTAGAGACTGTTCTTGTCTTACAAAAGACAAAATCGAACATTTTATCGTCACACTGACTCTTCATCCCCTGCATCAATAAAAAGAAATAATGAATTTGATTATTACTAGTGTAAAATGTTTGTATTACCATATATAAATATGACATACATATGGAGCATGATTAAACAGTATATATAAACACATATTAGTAAATCATAGCCTTGAAAAGATTTTGTCAAAAAATTATTATAGCAACACATCAACAGAGAGAGTAAACTAAACTAAATCCCAACAAAAATTAAAGCTCAAATCAAGGTAGAGAAAGAAACGCAATTAATATACCAAGTCAAGATGGATCAACTCCAAAAGACTATACAAATGAACAATCCCCCACAATTCCAATATTTGAGTGTTGAGCAATTCCACCAAGATTTTAAGAATAATGTGCTGGTGTATCTGTTTTCATATAAGAAAAAATATAAGTAGAAAGTGGATAGAAAGAGAAGAAAGAGATGAAATGATGAAAGAGAAAAGAAGAAAAGAGCACAAAAGAGAACAAGTTTAAAGGAGGGAAAGTCTGGAATAGTTATATGACTACCATGACCCAAATTTGTTTTCAACTTAACCAAAATTAACTCATGGTAATTTGTCCATACACAAAGCAAAGTCGTGAATACACTATCATGCATAACAGTCATAGAAAAGAGAGAAGTGCATATTGCATCATAGCAAAGTGCGTCCGATTGGGCTTGCCTTTCATGCTAACCTAGTTAAGATGAAACGGTTTTGCTATGATGCAATATGTACTTTTTTTTTTGTTGTATCATGTGTTGTGCTTTTCATGGTCTTTTCATCAATAAAATTTTCTTTTGCTAATCAAAAAATAAAAAATAAAATGGATAACCGTCATAACGCTAATCACACTTTTCAAGCAAGATAACAATAAACACTAAAGATATAATTTCTATTAAATGTTTGAGGACATGCTATCTTCAAAAAAACATAGAAAACCACCATATGATATTTGAAAAATCATTAAAAAAAAATAAATAAATTATTTATTCATGGTAAACATATAATTTCTAAAAACAGTGATGTTCAGAAGCCTGTTTTGTAACTTAGCCTTCCAAACCAAAGAAATTGGAGATTTATGATCATAGCACCCAATAAATCGAGTTGATTTTAGCTGTTCCATAATATGTACATAGTTCATTTATGCAAGAATAAATATACACTTACCATCACTTAATAAATAACTTTTCATCGAGAGTCTCAAGCTACCATCTCAGATTATTTCAATTTTAGAATCACAAATTAGAAGCTATATTTAAAGATAACTCTAAATTGACTTTGTACTCTTATTGAGAACAACGTATCTAGGGTAGTCAACATTTGGCTTGTAACCTATTACCTACCCAACTTTGTCTATTTTTAATTGCTATTCGTGAAAATCAAATGATGCCAAAGGCAAAATAAAAAAATTACAAAATATTTATTTATCATATTTCGAATTGGGTTCATCCTTATATTCATTGTATTGGGTATCATGCAATACAAGAGTGATATACAAGACTGATCTAGTGTGAAGCAATCTCAAACTCTTGAGTGTAAGAGTGATATTTTGTGAAGGTTGTGCGTTTTCCTAAGATGTACTTAAGTTTACTATCTTCCATTGTGCAAACACTTTTGTATGAAGTATAATTTACACATTTTATGAAATTTGTTATCTTCTTGAAGTGATTATATATTCCTTACCAACTAAAAAAATTGTTTACTAGCAATTTAAAGAACGGAAGTTATATCATACTTACATGTTGGATTTCAACTCATATTCTTTAGTACGAAATTAATCCATTCAACTCGCACTTCATCAAGTTCAGTTTCAAGGATTTTAAAACCACCCAAATTAAGGTTAAGCATACCTTGCAAATTGAAGCATTCAAAAGTCAACAATGGATGTGGTTGTCCACTAGTTGATTTGAGAGAGAAAACTTGTGTATATTCTGGCAAATTATCCTAGAGTTGTAATCCACAAGGAGACTCATAAAAAAGAATACACACAAATAATAAATAACAGAACCTAATCAACCTTAATCCAAGAAATTAAACTAAGAGTACACACAATGTTTCAATTTGAACAACATTTCTACAATGATTTCAGTCAAATCCTGCTGGCCCCATATATATAACAACAATGATAGAGACCACTAATTTTGGAGCTCTAAAAAGATCACTAATGACATGGCACTCAATAAAAAAAGAAAAAAAATACAACACCAAGGCCAAAACATCAAATCATTCATGATGGAGCCCACTGCCACATCATTAGTGGTAGCACTAATTAGTGCTCTCACTCATTTTCCTATATATAAATATATAGTACAAAATCAACACTTTCTTTTACACACAAATTTTAACACAAATTTTCATACCATCAATAATTAAAAATTCACCTAATTTTATAATGTTTGAGGATATCATTATTCTTCACAGCTTTTCCCCAATGTCAAACATAGATGAGCAGCAAGCAAAATTTACAAAAGGAACATGGTTACATTTGAAATCCATGCACTTACAAAACAGGCGCTTATGAACACATACCATGAGTAATCAAACAAAAATTCAATCACAAGGAACACAAACTCAAAATCAACAAATTTGAACAACCTATAAAATGATAACTATACCTATAAAGAAATTTAAGAAAAATTATTCTTAAGCATCTAAAACTTCCCAATGTCAAAGGTTTAATAAAAATTTTAAAGCAAACTAATTTATTAACATTCATAGCAAGTCTTTGTAGCAAAAGTTCACTAGCCCTAGGAGGCAAGCAACAAAGAATCAGAAACCCAAATGTACCACTTTAGCTTGCATGTTTGGAGCTTGAAGTCCCCTGGGGGAATAATTACACAAATCTTTGCAGTATTGGAACCATAGGTGCCTACAGCAGTTTATTCAACCATGCCATAGCCCTACAAGCCAAAAAAAATAAAACAATTTATGACCCCCAAACCCAAAAAAAAAAAAAAAATAATTGTGAACTTAGAAAAAATATGAAATACTCATGTTTCAATTGGTTTCCAAGGAAAAACATGGAAGTGATTGAAATGTAGAATCTCATATTATCTCCTTTTTGGACTTGTGTATATAGTAAAACAGGGGTAAGAGAGTTAGATATTTTGTAATGACACTAGGTTCAAAGCATGAGGAGAGAATGTCTTAGAATGAAGTGTATTCATAAGCATTTTAAGTCAACGGAACAATTCAATTTTATTGTCAAAAAACCCAAGAAGAGCATGAAGTGAAGAGTTTCTCAGCAAACATCATAAGAATAAATATAGTCTAGTCCTAAAGATATATATTTGGTCATCACAAGCAAAAGAAATGGAATTAATTGACAAATAATTGTTCTCCTCTAAAAAAAGTCCTTTCAATTAGGAAGGAACAAAATGAATTTCTACCAATTTGGGAGAAACCCTAATTTTAGAAATTTCTCTATATTTCGTGGCCCCGTTGTGTCATATGAAGAACCCACAAAGAGACTGAAGGACTAGATGCAACATTAAAATTCAACTTTCTCGTCGTGTCATATTGAAGAACCCAGAGAGCCACTAACACTATAGCATAATCAACTCCCTCTTATATAATACTGTATAGATATATATTCAAAGAGAGTTTACCAGACACGAACAAAGAGATGAAGAAAGTGCAACACTATCCAAGCTGATATTCAAACCCTTACTAGAGATCAAAACGTACACTGATTGCAACGAATCAAAGCCTCGCAAGAAGAAACCCTTCCGTGCCTTCTGTCAAGAAAATCATACTTGAATCTGAGATAGAAAGGCCACAACTTGAAAATCAACAGAGAGAGGGCAGAGGGTAGAGGGCAGCGACCAAAGAGAGGGTCATGATCAGCGCTGCTCACGATTCACTGTGCGAAAGAGGGACACGAAGAGGCATTGCCGTTCGAGGGAGTGTAGTTGGCTGCACAAGAGAGCAAGAGGGAGGGAGAGAGGAAGAGAAGACATACCTCTATCGTGAGAATGAGAGTGAGAGTGAAGTACAGTCGTCGTCGCAGCCCCCGCTAGCTCACCATTGCCCTCTGATTTCGCTCAACCTTCACTGCTTTCTATTTGACGGGTTAGGGTTCAAGATAATAAGAGAGTGGAAAAGAGGGGAAAACAGTGTTGATGGGTATTTCCTTCGGTGTATGTACAGAGAAATAATAAATAAATAAAAATAATAAAATTAAGCATGAAATAAAATTAGGCGGTAAATATTCTCCCCAAATTTTTTTGATCACATAGATCACACTTATTTAGAAGTTGTGATTAAAAAAATTAAATATAATCACACTTATTTAGAATGTGAAATTAAAAAATATATATAATCACACTTAATTAAAAAATGACATAAAAAATAAATATTATTACACTCAATCAAATAAAGTGTGATTAAAATATCAATCTAATTTTTTTTTAATCACACTTCTAATAAAAGTGAAATATTTTCATTTGTCAAACTGTGATTTTTAACTGTTTTTGTAGTAGTAAATGTTAGTTGTTCGATGCTTTGAGTAAGATTTTGATGTATAAATTAGTCCACCAGTGCAACACAAAAAATTGAAATCGAAGAAAGAAATTAGAATAGAGAGATTATCAAATATTTTAGTTATCTTTCCATTTAAAATTCATAAATTAAATAATATTATTTTCAAAATAATTAAATAGGTATGGGAGAAGTTGAAAGAAGTTGAAAGGGTGTGTATTGGAAGTCAAAAAGACTTGGGAGAAGTCAATAAATGTTGAGTTTTTATTTTTTTTTAAATCAAAAAATTAGAAAATCAAGATTGAGACATTGGAACTCCTACAAAGCTTGTGAGTTAGAAATCTCATTTTCCTTATATAATATACTAGCCTATCACCCGTGCTATGCACGGGATAATTATAGATATTTATATTTGTTTTAGATTTTTTTAATATATAAATTATGTTTTTTAAGATTTTTTTATAAAAATAATTTAACAATCTTATCACTAACCATAGTGTATGGGAGAAGTTAAAAAGGGTACTGCAGTAACTATGCACGGGCTGTATCTATAATCATTTGTATGAGGAGATTTTAAATGCTAATCAGGTATTTTAACCAAATCAATAAATACAGGCATGTGGATTGAAAAAAGTTAATAAATGCTGATAAGGGATTTTGACCAAATCGATAAATGCTAAGTTTTTTTTTTAAATCAAAAATTTAGAAAATTAAGATTGAGATATTAGAGCTCCCACAAGGCTTGGGGTTTAGAAACCTCATTTTCCTCAATATATTTACAATTATCTATACATGTGAATTGTGATTTTTAAATGTTTTTTTTTTAAATGTCTTCTTTTTTTCGTTTTTTATATTATATTAAAGTTTAATATTTTGATAATAATCATATGTGTTGGACTTTTCAAAAAATTAAGTGTTTTTTTTATTATATTATATTAAAGTTTAATATTTTGATAATAATCATATGTGTTGGACTTTTGAAGAATTTTTGTTTAATGTTTGTTCTTAATGCATTAAAGTGTTATTATGAGGGACAATAATTATATGTGTTGGGACTTTTCAAGGAATTCATATGTGTTGAATTTCAAAGAACTTTTTCATGCTTGTACTTAATGCATTAAAGTATTATTATGAGGGTAAGACTTGGGGGTGGGAGAAGTTAATAAATGCTAAGGTTTTTTTTTTTAAATCAAAAAATCAGGAAATTTAGATTGGGAGATTGGAGCTCCCATAAGACTTGGGGTTAAAAACCCCCTTTTGCTTAATATATAGTATAGATAATATATACTAGCATATCACCCGTGCTATACACGGATTGTGTTTACAATTATCTATATATGTGTATTGTGATTTTTAATTTTTTTTTAAATGTCTTTTTTTTTCCTTTTTTATATTATATTAAAGTTTAATATTTTGATAATAATCATATGTGTTGGACTTTTTTTAAATTACATCTCCCCCTCACGTTTTGAAAATTACATCTCCCTCCTGAAGGTATAAAGTTTCATTACAGATTCCGCTCAGCAATTTGATTTTTTTAAATACTAATTTTGCCCTCACTAGTAAATTATATTGACACCTCTCACATTTTAGAAACTACAATCCCCTCCCTAAGGTTTAAAGTATCATTGCCCCATCTGTTAGTATTAGTTGGAAAAAAAATTCATTAGAAAAAAAAATTAATTGAAAAAAAATTTTGTTAGTAAAATTTTTAAATTTTTGTTTAAAAACCAATGTAAACTTATTTTTTGAATTTACATTTTTTCCTCAAATTTACAAATTGAGACAACCATTTATAAATAAAAAAAATTGTCAAACAAGTTTTTATGACAATTTTTAAAATTTTTGTAAATATAAATTGAAAACGGAAAATGAAATGGTGTTTGGTAACGTTTACGTTTTCAGTTTATATTTACAAAAATTTTATAAACTGATTTTTGTTTATTTTTAGGAAAACATAAACTACAAATGCGTTTGGCAATTGACAAAATGTTTAAAAAAATTTAAAAATATAAAAAAGAGTGAGAAATGACAAGTGGTGGCAAGTGGCAGCGGAAGACGGTGGTGGAAAGTGGTGACGGTGGGTGGTGGGTAGCGGGTGGTAATGGGTGGTGGCGAGTGGGTGGTGGTGGCGGGTGATGGGCAATGGTGGCAGGTGGGTAGCGGATGGTGGGTGGTGGTGGCGGTGGCGGGTGGTGGTGGTGCGTGGGTGGGTGACGGTGTCGGGTGGTCGGTGGTAGCGAGTGCGTGGTGGTGGTGGTAGGTGGGTGGCGGGTGGGGGCGGGGGGGGGATGGGTGACGGGGGCGAGTGGGTGAGTGACGGTGGTGGGTGGTAG